>CM031243.1:760229054-760558793 GCA_018340775.1 Taxus wallichiana var. yunnanensis
ACCTCTTAGAGAGCTCAGAGATCAAGATGTGATGCAAAGAAGACAGTTTAGGAGCCCTAGGTGAGGGATGAGTAGGTTCGAGAGGCTTGGAGGGCGACAGGTCATCTACGGCAAGAAAACATTGGAGAGATACTCAAGTTTTACCCACCTCATTTTACTAGAGACACAAGTGGATTTCAAACTGATGCATGGTTAGTTAGCTTGAGTAGATGCTTCATGATATGCCCTTGTTCTAGAAACAAGAAAACTTCTATTTCCATCCACATTCTTAGAGACAAAGTCAGAGTATGGTGGAGGACTGAGTAGCAGAAGCTCCTTATGGGTTCAAAGACACTTAATTTGGAGCTCTTTGAGGAGTGTTTCTAGAGAAAACATATTTTAAGGAGATTCATTCAAGAATAGATCGATGAGTTACATGATCTACGTCAGTGCCTCCATCATGGTAACAAAGTATGAGGGATGATTTTTGGATCTACTTCAGTATGTAGACTACATACAGGATGAACATGTTTGAGTTCATAGGTTCATCAGGGGCCTGAAATTGGACTTGGGTGGGGTAGTGTGCATTCATTGCCCACAAAATTATCGGGGCCGTTGAGAAGGCTTATATCGAGAGAAAAATAGGGGAAGAATCGGAAGGAATGTGACAGTTTGAGGAGTCACATACAAACAGTTGCATGATAGTAGATTAAGGGGATCATCTCCTCCTCCTCATGGTGGAAACACCTCAGCATAGTCTTCCTTCCAGCCTCCTCCACCTCCTCAAGTACAACAGATAGCAGACATGACCGCCCTTTCGACCTCCACAATGTCATGATGCTCAGAGAGGGCATAGTATGGGACCTCTAGCTAGGGGGCAATAGGACATAGGATCCACCTTGAGCATAGTTGGTAGGAACACATCCACCGTAGTAGCCACAAAGATCTATGGTTGGATCATCGGGTCCTTTTACATGTATTACTATGCCTCATGGAGGACTATCTGCATAGTGGAGAGGACTAGGCACTTATTATGGATGCGGTATGCATGGACATCATTGGAGAGAGTTCCCTCAAAACTATGTTAATAAGGTTAATGCACCTTCTTTGAGCCTACTATTTGCGACATGGCTAGGAGCAAGAGGATATATGCAGTGGTCGCGAACCACTAGGCTAAGCACTAGGGAATGGTTATAGAGACCACATGTAGCATTTGTGGTATTTCAATCCCTATTTTATTTGACTTAGCATCATCAAAATATTTCATTTCATCATCTTTAATAGAGTATTGTAGGTGGTGGCAATTAGGCAGGGCCTTATTTGGGACATCAAGATGGCTTTTGGAGCCATGATCTCAATTTACTCCTTAGTCAAGGAGTGTGTAGTGGACCTAGGACCCTTTACCACTACTTTGGATCTTTGTATCCTTCCCTTGGGTTTGCATGACGTTATTTTGGGTATGGATTTGTTGTGTGCACATAAAGCTAGAGTTGATTACAACTATAACATTATATCTTTTCCAGATGATTTCAGTGTGGATTCAGTGATAGTAGGAGCCATAAGGCCCATCTCTATCCCCACTATTTCCACTATGGAGCTGAAGCAGTGTGCACGATGACATTGTCAGATGTATGTGATCATATTTAGTGATAGGTCAGAGGATGAGGCTAGTGTACCTTCACTTGATGATCACCCCATATTATAGGAGTTTTTGGATGTGTTTCCTAGTGAGATGTCAGGGATGCCTCCCCCACGTGAGATATACTTCCACATTAACTTGGTTCCAGAAGAAGAACTTATCTCACACGCTCCTTATAGGATGACCATACATGAGATATATGAGCGCAAGTTAAATCTTGAGGGCCTTCTTGAGAAAGGCATAATCCATCCTAGTGTATCCCCTTGGTGTGCACCAGTGATTTTTGTGAAGAAAAAGAACGGATCAAGAATCATTATCCCCTTCCTCGCATCGATGATTTGTTTGATCAGATGAAGGGGACCATAATATTTTCTAAGATAGATCTTAAGTTAGGATACCATCGGTGAGGATCACGGAGGCAACTATCCACAAGTCAAATTTCCGCATGAGATATGGCTAGTATGAGTTCATAGTGGTTCCAGTCGTTCTTATGAATGCCCTAACAATGTTCATGAGTTTGATGAATAGTGTGTTCAGGAATTTTATAGATCTTCTTGTACTCGTGTTCCTTGATGACATCTTGATATTCTCATATACACATGAGGAACACGATGAGAACATTCGTCGGGTTTGTAGTGTCTTCGTGAGCAGTAGATTTACGGGAACCGGAGAAGTGTGTGTTCTTTCAGTTAGAGGTGTAGTATTTGGGTCACATCATTTTTGGGGAAGGTATCATAGTCGATCCTTCCAATATTATGGCCATTATAGATTGGCCAAAGACCCAATATATCATATCGAGGTGCACAATTTCATGGGGTTGGTAGGATACTACAAGAGATTTGTTCAAGACTTCTCTTGGGTTACACACCCCATCTTTTCCCTTTAGTGGAAACGGAATAAGTTCATCTAGTCTTATAGATGTGAGCAAGACTTTAGGAAATTGAAGGAATGCCTTACGCCAACACCTATTCTTATAGTGCTAGACCCTCAGGGTGAGTTCTTCATTTGCACATATGCTTCTTTGGTAGGATTAGGAGGTGTGTTGATGTAAGAGGGCCATGTTGTAGCTTTTGAGTCTCAAAAACTAAAGGATTATGAGCTCAATTATCTCGACTCATGACCTTGAGCTTGTCAGATATTTTTCATGCCTTGGTTTGATGGAGACACTTTGTTCTCAGGTGGAGATTTATACGTAGGACTGATCACTTAATTCTTTGTCACCTCTTCATGTAGCCCAATCTAAATGCTTGTTAGTGGCATTGGATGGAGTTTCTTTATGAGTACAACATAGAGATTGAGCATGTGAAGAGGAAGGAGAATGTGGTTACAAATTGTAGTGCCCACTTCCCTTTGACACTTTTAGATATTGATCTTGATATTGTTGATCTTATTATGTACACTACTATGTTTTATTCTAGTATGATAGTTAGATGTGAGATCATGGATTATTATTGACCTGAATTCAATCATCATGCATGATGGTTTCTAGAGATATTTTTTTATATGTAGATGATGATATATTGTTTGACATGGACATATTATAGATGTTGATTTGGACATGTGACATTGGATATTGTGAGTAGATCTAGTATGGAAGATTATTGATGATGATATAGTTGATTTATTTAAACTAAAAATGATAATGTGGATTTCTTGATGTTGTTGTGATTCATATGTATAGATGGTTTTGTTATTATGTTTATTTTTATGTCATGTTGGGTGTTCTGATATGGCCACGAGGCCGAAGGAGGTATCTATGTTTTGCAGGATAAAATATCACAACAATGTCGGGGATTGGAGACTAACCATATTGGAATTCTAGGTGAATTCAACAAGGTCACCATGGCAACTGTTTTGTGTGTGGGTGTGTGTTGTGTTATGTTAGGAATTCCCATGGGGGAATTTCCATTATATGTGACCATGGGTTTGTGTATTTATTAATGTGGTTTCTTTATTAATGTTTGCATGTGTTTATTTTGTGATGTGTTACCCTTTTCATTAGTTATTACATGTTGTGTTAATGTTGTGGATAAGCATGTGTTAAAATAAATAAATCAATATGTCATAAGAATGTAATTAATGAAGTTGTTGATCTTAAATGAAATATTGTAAGAGTGTGTAAGAAATGTTGTAAGAATGTGTAAGAAATATGTAAGATAGATATTTGGAGTGTTAAACACTTCATCCTCTTTGGAATTCGATGTTAGAGAAGGTATTTACCTTAGCTCATGTTCACCTATGTACTTTATTTACCTTTATTGTATTTATCATCACCCACTTATGTGTGTGGATATTTTTTTATCTTATTTAGATTTTAGGAGATATTATCTAGTTGTTAGGTATAGTTCTTTCTTGTATCTATGGTATTGACTAGTTCTTTCCTTGATATATGGTATTGACTAGATCCTTGATGTCTAGTTTTCTCTTAAATCAATGGTCTTGACTAGTTATTTCCTTGATTTAAAGCTTGATCTATGACCTTGACTGGTTCTTAGATTGTTATTCCTTGCCTATTTAAGCAAGGCCCATTCTCAATGTATTGCATTGAGTTCCATAATAATATATGATATTATTTCTCATTTGTTTGCAAAGTTTTTATGTAAAGATATTTGGTGAATTGCTTCCATCTTATTATCGTAATGTTTGATTAGCTTCTATGTTCTTGGCTTGGTAGAATTTGGTTATCATTCCTTTCATTGAATTTGTCCTTGGAGACTATATTTAGAGGAACTTGTCCCACACCTCATAAAATTATTCACCAACCATACCTATGGTTTGGAGGTTAAATTTAGACCTTTTTAATGCATTTTGAAATGACTAATTGTAAGTTTTAATTGCACTTCTCTTACATGTTTTAAATTCAGTCCTTTTGGGGTATGGGTTATTTTGGAGTGTGTAAGTTAATTTGTCATTTTATTTATTATGTTTAGGTGAATGATGTTGACTTTGATCTTGGGGTTGAGGAAGAATGATGTGGCATCCCACATGGATCCATATCATCCTCTTATCTTCCCTCTACTTTAAAATTTGAACTCCTTGCTTGTTTGATGGTTGTTGAAACTTTGCATACTTTCCTTGGGGTGAATTTCTTGTTGTTTTGGAGTCTTTCTTGTGGAAGAAGATTGGAGACCATTGCATGTTTGTGTGTTGCTGATTTTGGACTGTTATTGTGGCATTAGGAAGCTTGTTGATCTTGGAACAAAATCCATTATGGAGAGGTAGGAACTTGAGCCATTTGAAAATGTTTCTTTCTCTTGCATGCATGTATGAAATGATGAATGATGTTATGTGTGTGTTGGTTAGTTGGGTAGGATGTAAGAGAAGGATATGAGGATTTCAAATGGGGAGGCATAAGGGAATGCCAATGGCATCAATTTTATTGTGGAAGGAGTTTGGGATTGGGATCCACCATGGAAAAAAATAGCTTGCATTTCTTACTCTTAGGGGGACATAAGGGAGAAATTTTGGGGGCATAAGGATGAATTTGGGGAGGCATAAACATATTTGAGATGGTTTATTTTAGTGGTTTATATTGGTGGATTCCTATTTCCCATTGGGAGGCGTAAGTATTTCCCATAGATCCTTTCTCTTGTTGGCTTGCTTGATGAAGCCTCATTTTTGTTTTGCACTTAGTCAATGTAGTTGTGAACTACATTCTTCTTGAAATATGTTTTGAATGTGAAAATGCTACATGTTTGTTGTGGAAGCCATTGTTGTCATGTGTTGTATTGCATCTATTATTTCAATATGGTTTGGGCTGGGGGCTATGAGAAAGGATGAATTATCCCTTCTCATTGGATGTCTTTGTTGGGTGGAGAGCATTGTCTTTCCCCTTCCTTGTTGTGATCAAGATGAAAAGATGAAGAAATTAGCATGTCTGCTTTGTTTTGGAGTAAGAGGAATATATTGTTTTGACAGTCCCTTCTTTGAGCAAGTTCATTGTAATCCTTCCCACTTTGGAGTGGATGAATTGTATAGCAATTTGTAATGTGAAGATATTTGTGTTGGTAATGTAAGATTAAAAATTGGAATGTGAAATGTAGAGGAGTTATATTCTACTCTCTATTTTGAAAGGAAATGTGAAAAGATGTTATATGCATTGCATTTTGTATTTAGAAATCAAATGGAAAAGAGATAAATTGTAAAGTTGTTAGAAATAAATAAAATAATTCTCTACCTTCTCATACTTTCATGATTGTATTGGAATTGAATTGCTATTGTAAATCAAAATCTCTGTTGGAAAGAAGAATGCGTATGAAGGAAAAGACAATGTTTTGTTCTCTTTGAAATGAGTTTAAATTTGGAAATCAGGATTTGTATAATTTCCATTGAATGGTTGATTGAATCAATTAAATGTATTATACTAGATTAGAAATAAGTAATTACACTTAAATGATGAAATTGATAAATAGATCCTTTAAAAATTTTGATCACTGGCATTGTAAATTCTAAAACTGGTAAATTTAAACAAAATGCACAGTTTGGACCAGCACTTAACAATCAACTTGGGAACCTTAAAATTCTATATGATATATTAGTAATGAACTCAATTTGACAAAGAAAACTTAAGAAAACAACTCAACCATTGCTAATTCGAATAAAATCCCTCTAACAGTAGTTTTTGTCATTTGTTGGAAAAAATTAAAAACTTGAATCAATTGGACAAATCAACTTTCGAAACACTCTAAACCCTCCCTAGATCAATTCTCCATGTCTTTTTGACATGTTGAATGAAGGAGGAAACCAAATTTAATCAAAAATGGAAGTTGGAAATTACCAGTTTGCTAATTAAAATCCTGCAAATTATTTTTATAAAATTGACACATTAAACTTCATTAAAAAGTAAATTTTATGTTTTTATGCAAAGAGGGCATCGAGAGATTTTCAAAAAGTCCTCGTTTTCACAAATCTGAGCTTCCTATCAAAATTTATGGCCATTTGAAGTTTTACTTCAATTTGGCCTTCAAAAAAATAATAAAATAATAATAATATAAATTTAATTGTTGAACTTTAATTTTTTTAACTTTAGAAAAAAATCCACCAAACATCCAAGGTCCCCGCCATCCCATAACCAATCGGGACCTACCACGTGGTACCTCGGAGGCGGACCAAATTTAAACTTGTCTTTTGAAAATTTTAACCTTGGGAAATTTTTCCCATTTTCCGGCATCCCCACCACCCATTGCCCATGACCAATCAATGATAACATGTGGCATGGTGGAGGGTGGACCCCTTTTAAACTTAAACCTTTTATGTTTTGGATCTTAGAAAAGTTTCCCAATTTTTCCCGCATCCCGCTAACTCGCGTCTAATAGGGTTGCGACACGTGCCATCCTTTTTGCAATTAGCAGAGGCGTGTAGATAACTTTCACCTTTACGATTTGAAATACAAACTACTATTTTTATTTGTTGACCCCACCCATTCATTTTCCACGCACCAATTCTAGAGCGGCATGTGGCATCATGACATCGGTGTAGGAGCAGCACGATTGATCTTGTTGCAATTTTGGTGAAAGAGAGTTAAAGTCTCAATCTACTCTATCAACCCGCCATTTCTTCCAACCAACCAGGAGCTACACGTGTCTCCCTAGCCAGGCCCGTAGGCGCACGGATGCATTTTGAACTTTTTCAAACAAAAAGGGAAAAATGTGCCAAGTTCCTTCCGCATACCATTGACCCACGCATGCGGAAAATTTTTCTCCCAAGCGTCAAACCATGAGACTATCCCTTGAGAAAATTTCTCCCCTAAAGTCTGCCACCCACAACGTGAAAATTATGAGTTAGGAGAACTTCTTTATATCATTGAAAAGGTGAGAAAATTTCCTATCCATTGGGAATGGTTTAGGGAAATTTTGGAAGCATTAAGGATGAGAAAAGCAATGTTTAAACTCGAGAGCCTGTTAGAGAGTGGGCATGGGAGTAAATTACTCCACGAACGTAACTAAAACATATAACCCTAAAATTGGAATCTTGTGAACTTGATATTAGTTAATAAAGGAAATGTGTGTTTTTGTAAAATTGGTTTTGTTCTGGATTCTACCATTGGCAATGGTAGTCTTGCAACTTGGTTGTTGACACGTCTTATAAAAATAAAATTATTCCATAATTTTCTAGCTAACCCTAGGTTGTTTCTTGGGTCTCAAGTGGTTGTTTAAATGGGCACTACAATTTTGTATCGAGTAATAGTTCGAAGTCTTTGACCATTAGGCACACTAGAAAAATTGAGACATGAAACTTAAACCTAATATACTTGTAAATCTAGAAAACAACTTAGCTAGAATTTGTATGTTTTAGTAAACATGGAAGTTCTATAAACTTAGAAAAATAAACTAAATCTCACTTTGGTCTATGTAAGAGGTTCAAACAGAGTGAGAGGAACCTTCACAGAGACTTAGACCCACCACCACCACCACTAGATCAGGGTGTAGCAGCCATTCTACCTTAGATTCTACAAACCCTTCAGGATGTCAATGCCACTCTGTGCAGAGGATTAGGTGGAGGATAGGAAGCTAGTCATGATAGAGCCCCTTCTATCGAGGTTCAGGTATCTCCTCGACTCAACGAGGAGCATAGAGGAGAGAACTCCCATGCGGAGTCATCCAGAGTAGAGTCACCACCTAGGAGGTAGGG
This sequence comes from Taxus wallichiana var. yunnanensis, assembly GCA_018340775.1. Lineage (NCBI taxonomy): Eukaryota > Viridiplantae > Streptophyta > Pinopsida > Cupressales > Taxaceae > Taxus > Taxus wallichiana. The sequence continues at coordinate 760,237,303 of CM031243.1, forward strand.
TGACAGAGTTCCAGAGCATATGGAGAGGTCTTCGAGCCCTAGGCTTAGGGATGAGCATCTTTGAGAGATCTAGAGGCTGACAGGACCACAGCTGTGGATCACATCGGGGAGATCCGAAGCTTGGGCCTCACATTACTCAAGTGGATTCTAGCAGAGGTGCCGGCTAGTGAGCTTGAGTGGTTGCTTTAAGCTTTGTCCTTGTTCTAACAACACGAAAGCTCGTGTTGTGATCCATCTACTGAGGGATGGAGCAAGAGTATGGTGGAGGAAAGAGGAGTAGAAGCTCCATGTAGATTTAGAGATAGTGATCTAGGAGCTATTTGAGGAGAGATTCAGGAGTAGATATTTATCATGGAGGTTCATACAACAGAGGATTGACGAGTTCCATGACCTCCAATAGGCTTCTCTTTTAGTAGAAGAGTATGAGAGTAGATTTATAGATCTACTCCAATATGTAGAGTATATGTAAGATGAGTAGGTGCGGATTCACAGGTTCATCCGGGGCCTAAATTTAGATATTAGAGGTGTAGTGCGGATTCACTATCTGCAAACATTAGCAGAGGATGTCGAGAAGGCCTATATTATAGAGGAGACTTAAGGTAAGACCTAGCAAGCTAGAGACCGAGTCAGGAGCCATATACAACAGTGCGGGATGGTAGATCGAGGGTGTTAGCTCCTCCTCCTCATGGTGGTTAGCATTCCTCACAGTCATCCTTTAGGCCACAATAGTAGTAGTAGTCTCGCCCACCTCATAGACCTCCATAGAGAGTTGATGCACAGAGAGGTTGGAGTATGGGGCCTCCTTCTAGGGGTCCCATTAGGACACAAGGTGGACCTAGAGCTCGATCGGCGGGTGCTCGGTAGTAGAGGCTGCGTGGAGACCGCATCCAGATCATAAGGATCCATGCCACATACTTCGGGGCACCTTTGGAGGTGCTACTCCTTGGAGAGGATTAGGTGGCTGCTTTGGATGTGGAGTTGTGGGACATTTTTGGAGAGATTACCCTTAGAACCCTTACAAGGGTAAGGCACAGATGCTAGAGTAGATTGATCGTAGGTGACATGGGACACAACCACAAGATTTATACGGTGGTTGAGAAATTCCAAGTAAAGCATCGAGCACATTCATTGAGACCACAAGTAGCACAAGTAGTCATTGAGAACTTCCTACCTCGTATTGTTTGACTATAGTTCTTCGATTCTTTTATTGCACCATCTTTAATAGAGCGATGTAGGTTGGTGGATGTTAGGCCGGGTCATTATTGGGATGTTAAGATGGCTTCAAGAGCCAAGATCTCTATAGACTCCTTGGTTAACGAGTGTGTTGTAGATTTGGGACCTTTCACCACTACCTCAGATCTCCGTATTCTTCCTTTTGGATTATATGGAGTCATTTTGTGTATAGATTGGTTATCTACACACGAGGGCTAGGATGGATTGTGTAGATGATTTGGGAGTTGATTCGGTGATGTTGGGGGTTAGGAGACTCGTTTCTATTCGCACCATCTCAGCTATGTAGCTTAAGTGGTGTGTGCGATGGGGCTATCGGATGTATGTTGTTACAGTTAGTGATAGATCGGGAGGATGGGTCTAGTGGACCATCACTAGATGATCATCCCATTTTGAGAGAGTTATCCGATGTATTTCTAGGGGAGCTACTGGGGTTACCACCCCCATGTGAGATTTATTTTCATATAGATCTAGTTCCTAGAGCAAATCCTATCTCACGAGCACCTTATAGGATGACCACCCCGAGCTCTCGTGAGCTCAAGTTACAGCTTTAGGGCCTTTTAGATAATGGCCTTATCCATCCTAGTGTATCCCCTTGGGGTACACCGGTGATCTTTGTTAAAAGGAAGGATGGATCCTCGCAGTTATCTATTGATTACGCTTGATTGAACAAGGTAACGGTCAAGAATCATTACCCTCTTCCTCGTATCGATGACTTGTTTAATAAGATGAAGGGAGCCACATTTTTCTCTAATATTGATCTCAAGTCGAGGTGCGGGCAACTGAGGATTTCGGAGATGGACATTTATAAGACCGCCTTCTACACGAGATATGAGCACTATGACTTCGCAGGGGTGCCTTTTGGTTTGACGAATGCCCCTAAAGTGTTTATGAGTTTGATAAATGGGGTATTCACGAACTTATTAGATGACTTCATGTTCATCTTCCTTGATGACATTTTGATATACTCATGTACACGTGAGGAGCAAAAGGGACACCTTCACCAGAACTTCTTGGTGTCTTCATGAGTAGCAACTTTACTGGGAACTTGGAGAAGTGTGCTTTCTTTTAGATAGAGGTGTAGTATTTTGGTCATATCATTTCTAGGAAGGTATCGTAGTGTTTCCTTCTAAGATTAGAGCCATTATGGATTGGCCAACACCCCACTACGGTGGTCGAGGTGTGCAAATTCATGGGATTAGTAGGCTAGTACCGGATATTTGTTGGGACTTCTCTCGGATAACACACACTATCACATCCCTTTAGAGGAAAGGGAAAAATTTTATTTGGTTAGATAGATGCGAGTAGGCCTTCAAGGCACTGAAGGAATGTCTCACTACAACACCCATTCTTGCAGTGCTAGATCACTGGGGGTGATTTCTTCATTTGCATAGATGCTTCATTAGCGGGGCTTGGAGGTGTGTTGATACAAGAGATGGCGAGTAGTAGCTTTTGAGTCTCACAAACTCAAAGATCACGAGCTTAATTATCGACCCATGATCTTGAGCTTGTGACAGTTGTTCATGATTTTGTTAGATGGAGAAATTTTATTCTTGGACAGAGATTCACACTCGGGACTAGTCATTTGAGCCTTTTCCACCTCTTAACACAACCCAATCTCATATCAATGCTCGTCAAGTGCCGTTGGATGAATTTTATTTGTGAGTATGACATGAAGATAGAGAATGTGGTAGTAGATTCATGAGGAAGATGGAGACATGTGGCTATGGCCACCTCGGTGAGCACAAATTTGTAGAATGGGATTCTTTGAGCCTTCCTCTTGACAGCCTTCTACATTGCAAGACGAGCATAGATCAAGTCACGAGACCCCTTGAGGGGATGTTTGATGGTTTTTATTTAGAGGTAGATGGTCTTCTCGAGCACGAGAGGCCAAATATATGTTCCTAGAGATGGGGGCTTGAGGCACAACATCTTGGTAGAGGCACATCGTGTACCCTATTTAGCCCATCCTGGGGTGAAGAAGATGCATGCCACCTTACGCAGTTGTACCATTAGAGAGGACTTTGTAGAGATGTGGCCTAGTTTTTGTCACCATTTTTAGAGTGCTAGAGGGTTAAGGCTGAGCATCAGCATCCAGTAGGTCTTCTTTATCCTCATGCCATACTGGAATGGAAGTGGGACACCATTTCCATGGATTTCATTATGGGGCTTTTGATGTCGAGATATCACCACGACACCATTATGGTCACAGTTGATAAATTGATAAAAGTGGGTCACTTTTCTCTGGTGAAGACCACTTATACAGCTAGAGAAGTGACACAAGTATATTTGGATGAGATTTTTAGGTTACACGAGATTTCATGGAAAATTATTTGTGATCATGATCCTTTATACACTTCACACTTTTGGACTACCATGTAGTATGTCCTCGTTACGAGGATCAACTTAAGAACAAAATATCACCCTAAGACAAATGGATAGACTGAGTTAGTGAATCATATTTTAGAGAATATGCTCAGGATGTATGTGATGGATCAGTAGTCTAAGTGGGAGGAGATCACGTACTCTCGGTGGAGTTTTCCTACAATAATAGTTTTCGAGAGATATATAGGCATGGCTCCTTTTCAAGATTTATATGGTAGAGAGTGTAGGACACCTCTCAACCGAGATAGGTTTGAGGACGAGTATCTCTTGGACAAGATCTTTTGCGGGACATAGAGTAGTAGGTAGTGTTGATCGTGCAAAGATTGCAGTAGGCGCATGGCGGGCGTAAGAAGTATGCAGATCAACATAGGATTGACCATAGCTTTGATGTGGGCATGAAGGTGTTCCTTCATGTCAGACCACACAAGAGCACTATCCATTATGGAAAAGGTTCTAAGTTAGCTCCTAGATTCATTGGTCCTTTTGAGATCTTAGAGCATATAAGCCCTTTGGCCTACCGTCAGCATTGCCACCCGGCTTCTCTCGCTTACATGATGTGTTTCATGTTTTGGTTCTTAGGAGATATATTACAGATCCTTCTCATGTGTTGGATTGGACATCATTGTAGGTGTAGTATCAGGGGAAGGTGATGGTGGAGCCCATCCATATCATATATTGTAGTACCCTGGGCCTTCGAGGAAGAGAGATTGATCAAGTATGAGTGTAAAGCGATAGATACGATGAGACTGTAACCACTTGGGAGGATGCCACAATATTACGAGTGTAGTTTCCACATTTGTTCCAGTGACTTCCAGGAGGAAGTCGAGTCTAAGGGGAGGGGGATGTAGTGCCCACTTCCCTTTGACACTTTTAGATACCGATCATGATATTGTTGATCTTATTATGGACACTACTATGTTTTATTTTAGTATGATAGTTAGATGTGAGATCATGGATTATTATTGACCTGGATTAAGTTATTATGCATGATGGTTACTAGAGATATTTTTTTATATGTGGATGATGATATACTGTTTGACATGGACATATTATAGATGTTGATTTGGACATGTGACTTTGGATATTGTGAGTAGATCTAGTATGGAAGATTATTGATGATTATATCGTTCATTTATTTAAACTAAAAATGATAATGTGGATTTCTTGATGTTGTTTTGATTCATATGTATAGATGGTTTTGTTATTATGTTTATTTTTATGTCATGTTGGGTGTTCTGATATGGCCACGAGGCCGAAGGAGGTATCTGTGTTTTGCAGGATAAAATATCACAACAATGTCGGGGGACTGGAGACTAACCATATTGAATTCTAGGTGAATTCAACAAGGTCACCATGGCAACTATTTTTGTGTGGGTGTGTGTTGTGTTATGTTAGGAATTCCCATGGGGGGGATTTCCATTATATGTGACCATGGGTTTGTGTATTTATTAACGTGGTTTCTTTATTAATGTTTGCATGTGTTTATTTTGTGATGTTTTACCCTTTTCATTAGTTATTAAATGTTGTGTTTATGTTGTGGATAAGCATGTGTTAAAATAAATAAATCAAGTATGTCATAAGAATGTAATTGATAAAGTTGTTGATCTTAAATGAAATATTGTAAGAGTGTCTAAGAAAAGTTGTAAGAGAGTGTAAGAAATATGTAAGATAGATTTTTGGAGTGTTAAACATCTCATCCTCTTGGGAATTCGAATTTTTCCTTGGAGGCTATATTTGGATGCTTGTGGGACAAGTTAAACTTTTCCCACACCTCTTAAAATTATTCACCAACCATACCTATGGTTTGGAGGCTAAATTTAGAGCTTTTTAATACATTTTGAAATGACTAATTGTAAGTTTTGATTGCACTTCTCTTACATGTTCTAAATTCAGTCCTTTTGGGGTATATGTTATTTTGGAGTGTGTAAGTTAATTTTTCATTTTATTTATTATGTTTAGGTGAATGATGTTGACTTTGATCTTGGGGTTGAGGAAGAATGATGTGGCATCCCACATGGATCCACATCATCCTCTTCTCTTCCCTCTCCTTTAAAATTTGAACTCCTTGCTTGTTTGATGGTTGTTGAAACTTTGCATACTTTCCTTGGGGCGAATTTCTTGTTGTTTTGGAGTCTTGCTTGTGGAAGAAGATTGGAGACCATTGCATGTTTGTGTGTTGCTAATTTTGGACTGTTATTGTTTTGTTGTGAAGCTTGTTGATCTTGGAACAAAATCCATTATGGAGAGGTAGGAACTTGAGCTTTTTGAAAATGTTTCTTTCTCTTGCATGCATGTATGAAATGGTGGATGCTATTATGTGTGTGTTGGCTAGTTGGGTAGGTTTATTAGAACATGGTGTAGGAGAAGGCTATGGGGATTTCAAATGGGGGGGCATAAGGGAATGCCAATGGCATCAGTTTTATTGTGGAGGGAGTTTGGGATTGGGATCCACCATGGAAAAGAAATAGCTTGCATTTCTTACTCTTGGGGGCATAAGGGATAAAATTTGGGGGCATAAGGATATTTTAGATGGTTTATTTTGGTGGGTTTTAGTGGTGGATTCCCATTTCCCATTGGGAGGCATAAGTAGTTCCCATAGATCCTTGCTCTTGTTAGCTTACTTGATGAAGTCTCGAGTTTTGTTTGCACTTGTTTAATGTAGATGTGAACTACATTATTATTGAAATGTGTTTTGAATGTGAAAATGCTATATGTTTGTTGTGGAAGCCTTTTTGTCATGTGTTATATTGCATCTATTATATCAATATGGTTGGGGATCAGGGGACAATGAGGAAGGATGGCTTATCCCTTCTTATTGGATGTCTTGGTTGGGTGGAGAGCATTGACTTTCCCCCTTCCTTGTTGTGATCAATATTAAAAGCTGAAGAAATTAACATGTTTTTGTTCTAGAGCAAGAGGAATATACAGTTTTAACAAAGTCCTTCTTTGAGCAAGTTCATTGCAATCCTTCCCACTTTGGATTGGATGAATTATATAGCAATTTGTATTGTGAATATATTTTTGTTTGTAACATAAGATTAAAAATTTGAATGTGAAATGTAGAGGAGTTATATTCTACTGTCTATTTTGAAAGGAAATGTGAAAAGATGTTATATGGATTGCATTTTGTATTTAGAAATCAAATGGAAAAGAGATAAATTATAAAGTTTTTGTTGCAAATCAATAAAAGAATGACCTATCTTCTCATACTTGCATGATTGTATTGGAACTGAATTGTTATTGTAAATCAAAATCTCTGTTGGAAAGAAGAATGCGTATGAAGGAAAAGACAATGTTTTGTTCTTTGTGAAATGTGTTGAAATTTGGAAATTAGGCTTTGTATAATTTCCATTGAATGGTTGATTGAATCAATTAAATGTATTAGACTAGATTAGAAATAAGTTATTACACTTAAATGATGAAATTGATAAATAGATCCTTTAAAAAATTTGATCACTGGCATTGTAAATTCTAAAACTGGTAAATTTAAACAAAATGCACAGTTTGGACCAGCACTTAACAATCAGCTTCGGAACCTTAAAATTCTATCGATATATGAGTAATGAAATCAATTCGACAAACATAACTTAAGAAAACAACTCAACCATTGCTAATTCGAATAAAATCCCTCTAACAGTCATTTTCTGTCAATTGTTGGAAAAAAATACAAACTTGAATCAATTGGACAAATCAACTTTCGAAAACACTCTAAACCCTCCCTAGATCAATTCTCCATGTCTGTTTGACATGTTGAGTGAAGGAGGAAACCAAATTTAATCAAAAATGAAAGTTGGAAATTACCAGTTTGCTAATTAAAATCCTGCAGATCATTTTTGTAAAATTGACATGTTAAAATTCATTAAAAAGTAAATTTTATGTTTTTCTGTGCAAAGAGGGCATCGAGAGATTTCTAAAAAGTCCTCATGTTCCCAAATCTCAGCTTCCTATCAAAAGTTATGGCCATTTGAAGTTTTACTTCAATTTGGCCTTCAAAAAAATAATAAAATAATAATAATAATAAATTTAATTGTTGAACTTTAATTTTTTTAAATTTGGAAAAATTTCGAGAAAAAGTTCACATCCCCCGCCATCCCGCAAACAAGTGGGACATACCACATTGCACCTCGGAAGGGTGGACAAAATTTAAACTTGTCTTTCGAGAAAATTTACTTTGGGAAAATTTTCCCATTTTTTCCTGCATCCCCGCCATCCCGTAGGCAATCGAGATCTTGACACGTGGAATGACAGAGGGCAGAACCCTTTTGAACTTAAATCTTTTAAGTTTTGGATCTCTAGAAAATTTCCCAAATTTTCCCACATCCCCGCTAACTCCGTGCCTAATAGGGTTGTGACACGTGGCATCCTTTTTGCAATCGGTGGAGGTGCGTGGAAAAATTTCACCTTTGCACTTTGAAATACAAAATTTTCTTTTGCTCTGTTGCCCCCACCCATTCATTTTCCCCATGCCAATCCCAGAGCGACACGTGGCATCATGGTGTCGGCGTGGGCATGGACCAATTCAGTCCCCTTGCAATTTTGGCGAAAGAGACTTAAAGTCTCAATCCGCTCCATTGGCTCACCGTTTCTCCCAACCAACTAGGGAGCTACATGTGTCTCCCTCGCCTGAGCTCCTAGGTGCACGAATGAATTTTTCACTTTTACACCTGAAAAGGAAAAATGCACCAAGTTCCTCCTTGCCCCGACAACCCGCGCATGGGGAAAATTTTTCTCCCTAGGCCTGCGGACTATCCCTTGGGAAAATTTCTCCCCTAAAGTCCACCAGCCCATAACTTGAAAATTATAAGGAGTTAGGAGGACTTCTTTATATCACCGGAAAGGTGAGAAAATTTCCTATCCATTAGGAATGGTTTAGGGAAATTTTGGATGCATTAAGGATGAGAAAAATCATGTTGAAACTTAGATCCTTTTAGAGAGTGGGCATGGGGGTAAATTACTCCCTGAACCTAACTAAAACATATAACCCTAAAATTGGAACCTTGTGAACTTGATATTAGTTAATAAAGGAAACATGTGTTTTGGTAAAATTGGTTTTGTTCTAGAACCTTCAGTGGCAATGGTAGTCTTGCAACTTGGTTGTGGACACTTCTTATAAAAAAAAATTATTCCATAATTTTCTAGCTAACCATAGGTTGTTTCATCTGTCTAAAGTGGTTGTTTAAATGGGCACTACACAAATGCCATCAGTAGATGAAGACATTTGAGTATGGCTACTTCCATGGGTGTAGATTTGTAGAGAAGGATTTTGCATTAGCTTCCTCACGACAATTTCTACCTTACTGTACTCAGAGAAGAGATTGAGTCTCAGAGACCCCTTGAGGGGAAGTTTTATGGATTCTCATTAGAGGTAGATGGTCTTCTCAGGAATAGAGGTTAGATATATGTTCCTAGAGATGGAGGCTTGAGATAGGATATCTTGGCAGAGGCTCATCATGCACCTTATTTAGCCCATCCAGGGGTGAAGAAGATGTGTGCTACCTGGAGACAACTTTACCATTGTAGAGGTATTTTGTGGGATGTAGCTTAGTTTGTGTCATGTTGTTTAGAGTGTCAGAGGGTGAAGGCTGAGCATCAACATCCAGATTTCCTTCTCTACCCACATGGCATACTGGAGTGGAAATGGCACACCATTTATATGGATTTTATCATAGGGATATGGACGTTGAGATACCACCATGAGGTCATCATGGTTACGATGGATAAATTGACGAAAGTGGCTCATTTTTCTCTGGTAAAGACCACCTATACAACTAGTGTATTAGCCTAGTTATAACTTGAGGAGATTTTCAGATTACGGGATGTCGGGATCATTTGCAATCATGATCCCTTGTACACTTCTCACTTCTAGACTACCATGCAATGAGTTCTTGGTACGAGTATCAAATTAAGCACAACTTATCATCCAGAGATAGATGGGAAGATAAAGTGAGTGAATAATATTTTGGAGGATATGTTATGGATGTATGTCATGGACCAACATTCTAGGTGGGAGGACTAATTTTATTTGGTAGAATTTTCCTACAACAACAAATTGATTGTCGAGTTTGATTGGCATGACTACTTTTCGGTGTTTTATGGTAGAGAGTATAGGACACTTTTGAGTTGGGATATATTATAGGACATGGTTTCTCTTGGGCCATCTCTGGTATAGGATATTGAGTAGTAGGTTGTCTTGATTTGTTAGAGGCTTCAGGAGGCTCAAGATAGGCAGAAGAAGTATGCATATCTAAGGAGGATAGATCATAGTTTTGAGGTGGGCATGAAGGTGTTTCTTCATGTCAGGCCTCATAAGAGTCCTATCCGTTATGGAAAAGGCTCTAAGTTAGCTCCTAGATTTGTGGGTCCCTTCGAGATCTTGGAGTGTATCGGTCCCTTGGCCTATCATTTAGCATTGCCACCCATCTTATCTCACATGCATGATGTATTTCATGTATATGTACTTAGGAGATATATTCCAGATCCCTCTCATGTTTTGGATTGGACCGCATTGCAGGTGTAGGAGTAGGGGCAGGTGTTAGTGGATCTCATGCACATCATAGACCATAGGACCCTGGGCCTTTGAGGTTGTGATATTCACCATGTTTGGGTCTAATGGGATAGGTTCGATGATACTTCATCCACTTAGGAGGATGCCACTATTTTATGAGCTTAGTTTCCTCATCTATTTTAGTGACTTCAGAAGGAATTCGAGTCTAAGGGGAGGGGGATGTAGTTCCCACTCCTCTTCGACACTATTTTATCTTGATATTGATCTTCTAGTGGATTGATGTTCAGAAATTTGATTATGATACATTGATTAATACATGATAGATTATACTGATATATGGATTATTGACACTATGATGTTTATGTTTTATTATGATGTACTAGATAGTGATGTTAGACGGTTGGATGTATGTTGATTTTCATGATGTGAATTTTATACTCACATGTTATATTTTGGGATGTTGAAATATAATTGTAATCTCATGGATATTAGGGTTAGATTTTTGTATATTCATGGATAATAGAATTGCTAATGTCAAATGATGAATTTTTGGTTATATATATATATATATATATATATATATATATATGATTTCTAGATGTTGTTAATACGGCCGAAATACTAGAGAGGTATTTTGTTGTGTGCAAGAATTTTATCACATAAATCGAAGGGGATACGGGACCAACTATGGAATGATGTTAGGTGTCGAGCAACGAGGAAAAATTTAACAACTTGTGTAATGTTGTTTTTTGTGTGTTTTTCATGACTTGTTTTGAAGTCTCCCATGGGGGTAACTTCACATGTGTATCCATGGGGTGAATTGTGTCCCTTTCTTTAAATTTTGCATGTGCATTATTTATGATTTGTGTATTTAAAATTTGGAAAATTTGTCACTTTATTAACACATGTAAATGTGTGTTTATTAGACTTAACCCTTCTTATTTTGTTTGATGAAATTAGAGATGTGAAAAATAGTTATGATGAGATCTTTTAGTCCTTGTGTAAGTAAAATTTATGTTGATTTTCGAGTGTTTTACTCCACCCCTAGTTCAAAATTCAGATTTTGACTTGGGGGCACTTTTAAAAACTTGTGGGACAAGCAAAACTTCTTCCACGGCTCTTAATTTGACCTAAAAACCTTACCTATGGGTTGAGAAGCTTAATTTTGAATTCCTTGTCCATATTTGAGTGTAAGAGAAGCAAAATCATTGTACTTCATTTCTACCCCAATTTATTATGTCCCTTGAAATCATGGTGTGCAAGTTTTGAGCCATGTGGGTTGTCATAGTCCTTGGTTTGCATTGATGTTTCTTGGACTTTGTGTTTTGACTTGAGTGTGGGGATGGGGAATGATGAAGTGACATCCTACATGGAGCCAACTCATCATCCTCATATTCCATTTCTATTTATTGGTGATTTTTGGTTGAAATGGGGGTTACTTGCTCATTTTCCCTTAGCACACTTTCGGATTTTGGAGTTTTGAAGTGCTTCAAAATTTCTTGGCTTAGATTTGAAGAGGCTTGTGAAGGTTTTGTTGGATCTTGATTGAAAGGTAGGCTCTCCACCTTTTATTATTATGTTATTTTGTTTTTTATAAGCAATGTTGTGTTTGTTAAATTTTTTTTTGTCTTGTGATGATGTTTGTGTGGGTTGGTCGGGTAGTTTTCCTTAATTGGGTGTGTGAGAAGGGTTTATGGGACCATTCGGGAGGGAAAATGGAATTTATGTGAGGCATGATTTTAGTGGGAGTGTGAATGAGAGTATTACCTATGGGGAGAGAAAAGGAATTCATGGATTTGTTGCATGCTTGCAAGGGAGAGATAAGGATTTTGGGTGATTATTTTGTGCACTTAAAGGCTTAGGGTAAGAATCCCACTTCACTTGGGAGGCATAAGGAGGTGGTCTCTCATAAAGCTTGCTTTTTTGGTTTGATCTTACAACCTTTGTCTTGTTGTGATTGTGCAAACTTGTTGATCATGTTGTCTTGGTTGAGTTGAATGTATTATATGCATGTTTATTGTGAAGCCACTTTGTTAGAAGTTGTCATTATTGCTCAAGGCTCCTCATGGTTATTTGGTTGGGCCTCAGGGGCCATTAAGGAGATGCATTCTCCCATTAATGGATTTATGGTTGGGCAGAGAGCGTTTCCTACTCCCCCTTCCTTGTTTTGTGGTTCCTTTGTGAAGTTGAAGAAAACCAAAGTTGGAGCTACCTTTGTGGAGAGGACATACGTTTTGAAGACTTGAAATTTGGCTTGTTGATAACCTTGTTGTATAATATACTTCCCACTTGAGTGGATGTATTGTTAAATTTAGAGTTTTGATAAAGTGTTATATTATTTGGAAATCATTCTATCTTGTAAAATCTTTCAAGAGTATTGCATGAGAATGTGCATTTTAAGATATTCATTATTATTATGAATGAAACCCACCACTTTATCTCATTGTTTTGAATATTTAGAAAGTGCAAGATAAGTTAAAATGTAATGTGTCTCTTCCTTTATCTTTAAGTTGTTTTATTATTCTAAAAAAAGTGATATAATTTATTTTCGTAGGAATGAGTACCTTGTTGGATTACACTTGATTTGTGAAATGGTTATCTCTTTATTGTTGAAATATGAAAAAATGTTACTTTTGTTGCTTTGAATGAAAGGAAAATTAGAAGATTTAAGCCATAGGTGAAAATCTAGTCTCGTGGATGGAAGATTTTGTTATGTTAATTTTTACTAGATTAAATAAGAACGTGTTACTAAAATCGGCCAAAGTTCATCTTCAACAAATTTATTAGAAATCTTATTTTTCTTATCTTTCAAATTAGTTGTTAATGGTAGAACAAAAATAATATGTATCTATTCTTCTAATTAAAATATAACCTTGATTGAGTTGAGTATATGAATGAGTACCTACAAATTTCCCTTGTAAATAGTAAGCTAAATGTAGTTCTTTAAAAACAAACTGAATATATATATATATATATATATATATATATATATATATATATATATATATATATATAAACCTGTATAATTAAAATCGTATTTAATTATATGAAAATTATTGTCAAATTTATATATATATTAATGATATTTAAAAATAAACTAATGAAATTATATGATATAATATTTAATATTTAATACATGTATAATGGTGTGAATAAAATTTAAATTTATTTGTGAAGCAATTAGATAAGGCCACGGATTTTGGGTTAGTAGGCCAACCGGCCTAGTTTTTTTATGGTAAGTGGGTTGGGGGAGCGAGCACCGCGCCCACCCCAACCCATTTAGAGGGGGAAGGGGGTGTTGGCGGGTCAAACCCCCACTCAACATTAATAAAATTTACCTATTAAAAATGGCCATTCTCGTTTAACGCATCCTGCGTGATTTTTAAAAACAAAACCACGACCTTCTTTGTTTATTTCAGCCATGTCTTATTTAATCAATGTGTGTGGGGGAATATATAGATATAAATATATGTTTAAATATAGTCATTTACATTTACCCATTTTTGGGTATATTTTGTTAGAAAAATTAAATATTTACACTTATATATTTCATATATACATATATATACACAAGTGTGTATATGTGAATATATATAAATATATTTTTATATATAAAAGGAAATTTGTTTGTATTTATCTACTTGTTTTTCAAAGGAAATAAATGAAAAGAAAGATATAGATTTATTGGAGGAATAGAAAATACCCCAATGGGTATTCTATTAAATATTTCTTAAAATAAATGAGTAATGAAATTTACAAACCCTTAAAAAGGGTAGAATAGAAAAAAGGGAAGACTAAAATAATATGGATTAGGATGTGTATATCCATCCCCAAAATTCTTCCTTCGCATCCATGGCTTCCTCCTCTTCCATCTTCCCTTAACCACCAAAACCAAAATGAGAAATGAGAAAAAGAAAAGAATAAAATATTTCCTTAAGGATTTTTAGGTTTGTTTTGAATTCCTTCATCCAATGGCCTAAAATGTTTCCTACAAAAGTTAGGTGGCGTTAGGTGAGGTGATAATTTGATCACATGCGTCCCCTTTTTGAATGGGGCCACTTGTGTATTTTGAAAGTATTTAAGTAATTGCCTTTTATTTTTGATTTAATTTAAATAAACCTTCCCCTTATTAGTTTAGATTACTTTTACAATAGAGAATTAAATAATTATCCTTGTGTAAATGGAAGGGTTGTTTAGACTTGGACTTTTATTATTAAAGTATTGCATGACCTTAGAAACCTAGGTATTAAATTAATTTAAGATTAATTGAATGAAATATTTTAAACCCAACCATAGACTTAATCAATTATTTTATTTAATATTAACATTTATTTAATTTTGTGATGATTTGTTATTAACTAAGGGTTTAGCTAAAGCGTTTCATTCATCTTTTAAGAAAAATATTTTTTTGTAATTTTTCTAGTATAACCTTTGGTTTGTTTTGGGTTTCGTGTGTGAAATTTTTGTGGGCATTATATTAGTTATAAGATATAATGTGTTTAAATATTCTTTTTGTGATTAATGAGTAAAAATCGTCGGTATGATGATTCATAAAGGGGGAAGTATGTCACATCCCAAAATTTTAATCTATTTCATCGATAGGATAAGTTTTAAAATGTTGAATGGTGTAGTTGGGTATGTAGCTATACATGCATATTTATATTCGATAAGGATATACACACATGCACGTAGTTACATTCACAAACATGTAATATCGCTTGTCGCCTAGTGTTCATAAAGCGGTCAAAATTTATAACTTATTCTCATTTTTCTTCGATGTTTGAATAAACTTACGTTCTTTGGTTATAATGATGCAATCTATTGTTGAACTATTTGGTTGTTGTACCTATGATAAATATTGTTGTGCACCATGCTATGTTGTTATGTGTTACGAGTTACTTACTTTATTGAATGAAATGATTTAATAAATTCGTATATTCCTTGGTTGATGTACCTATTATCGTTATTTGGTTCATCTTACTTGCTGTAAATGAAGGTTTGTTGACTATGGTAAATTTATAAAGTAGTAATGTTTTACTTGGTTCTTTAGAAAAAATGATTTGAAAATATGAAGGACTTAAACATAACCATAATGTATTATTTGGATAAGCTGGAAATATCAATAAATGTTGAAAAGTAGTAGCTGTTTTATTAGCTTTGTCATTATGTAGAGAACGTGCAATTAATGATGTATAATTATGCATTATGTTTAAATTTGTTGATTTTAGTCATGCCTTTGATTGATTGTAAAACTGATCCAAGTGATCAACTGAGTATGTTTGATATTAGATCCTAAGACAGGACAACAGATTGCTAATAATATTTGAAGCCATTAATATGGTGATGGATTTAAGATTGTGATAAATCCTAACCCAATGTATACGACTTATGTTTGATATGAGTTGTTTGGGGTTGAATTATTATCTTTGTGATAGCTTGGCTTTGATGGTTGTTGGTAAAACATTTGGCCACAATCCTTGGTATAAAGTGTGGTTTGTAACAACATGGTTTTGAAATCAAGCGTATGGAAAATAATTACTTATAATTGCATGGTTGGTTAATGACCCATAGGAGTTAAGCTATGTTTATGTTTAAATCTTTAATAATCTCAAGTTAAATTGACTAAGAATTAATGCATTGGTTGATTAACCATGCAAAGAAAAGGGTTTAGTACAAACCTTGGGACTGCATTCATTTGAAACTCCTCCATTGCCAAATTCGGAGGAAAAGTAGTAAGAATTGAATAAAGGAAACTACGTGGCTCTCCTGGAACTTGTGAGAATTTAATGCAAGCCCATGGATTTTTGAAATCTTTAAGCTTCTCTAAGAAGATATCTTGCATGCATAAGGTTATTTTCTATATTTTTGGTTGGGTTCCTTTGGCGAAGCCATGGCTAGAACTAGTGGTTTTGAGCTCAATTTTGATCTCGAGCTTTGCGGAGTGAGTTGTGCATTGTTTACTAATTTGGCCTTGCTAAAAATTTCATTTCGTAAATTCTATATACGATTGTATAAATATACAAGTAATTATTTGTAGTTTTACATTTTATATTTCATAGGGTGTTCTTGTTGTCGATGAGCTAAGTTTGATGGTTTTCTTTTCTCTAAATCTTGAAGTTTTGCAACTAAAAGGAAATTTTTCTAAGATCTTCTTACTCGCAGTATGGATAAACTTTCTTAACACCGTAAATTCATTTCCAAAAATTAGAAAACTCCTCGGTGTCTTTTATTATGTGTTATAACTTTTTGGTGTTAGTATTGTGATTATTTAAAATCCATATCCGGGTTGTCCCCTCTATTGGGTATTCGAATATGGTTTGATATTGAATTTACTTTAAATAGATAAGTATACTTAAAGTTTATTCTTAGGCATCCGAATTCAATTTATGAACCCATTCCATCCAAATATGAAATGGGTATGGGTATTTTTGTTTTATTTGTATGTATTTTTATATCGATTTCTTGGCTATGAATTTGTGACATTGAGTCACTTTTCTTGGGAGGTAAGATGGTTTGAATCAAACCCTATTATTTTCAAGAAAAGAGTCAATCGAAGGACTCTATGATCCAGTTGTATATTTTTGTCATTATCTATATCTATTGACTTATTAAATAGAGTCGAGGAATACAAAGTTGATATATGTGAACTATGAATGTTTTTCCTTGTGTGTTTATCTTTCTCGCATAAATAATTGAGTTAGGGACATTGGATTTGGGTACCAAAATGAAGCATGTACAAACTTAGATATATTCAATAATAATAGAAAAGGGGTTTTATTAAATGTGCATAATGTTAGTTAATGACAATGAATACTACCTCGAAGAGATTTATCTCGTCAATGTTCTCGGTATTTAAAATATTAAGTAGGTTGAGAAGCATGGAAGAAATTAGTTACTCAAATCAACAAAATAGAGTATCAAAACCATTCTAATTGCATGTATTATTGAATGTATTTTCTTCATAATGTTATACTTGCATATTGAATAAGGAGTTGGGTACAATGTATATAACCTTTTACATTTGATATTAATAAATCTGCAAGTAATTCTTTGGTTGTGAAAGAACGTCGTGTTAATGAATTATTGTTAAGTACAAATCTAGGAAGCCTAGGTTAAAGAAAGTGTTGGTATTCTTTTCTGACTCCTTTGTCATCAATCAAGGTTCTTGGAATAAATGTGAACTAATTACAACTATATTGCTTGGCTATTTGTTGAAAGAGAAGTGATTGATTCTTGGATGTATAAAATAATTGCATAAGTTATTCAATGATTTGAAAATGCATATATGCATGGATGCTAGGTACTTTGTTCTTATGATTGGATTGTTTCATATGAGTTATTTTATTACTTGGTTATGATACTTGGTTAGTCGTGTTAGAAAAACCGATAGATATTTAGTAAATCATAATGAATTAACTTGGTATGTAAATATGTATTCCACGTCAATTTCTTAGAAATGACGATGTAACATTATTATTTCATATTGCAAGTTTTGTTAAGTATCGTGAAAAGGGTAAAGAATCCATACTTCTTCATATTAGATTGATATTGTCCTACTTTATATGATGTTTAATAAAAGTACTTGTATTTGATTAAAAGTGAAAGTATGACTTCACAAATGAAGAAGGTAATTTAAGACCTTTTGTAATTTTTATTGATTACATTATCTTTATGTAATTTATTAACAAGGTTTCAACCTCCATTATGTGAATATACGCTATTATTTTAATACTGTAATTTCATTTTTATAATGCAAAAATTACGACATATTATGTGTGTAATTTTGTAACTAAAAATTGATTATTTGATTTCAATATGATTTGATTATGGACGCGCATGTTAAGATGAGACAACAATACAAAAATACTATAACATTGTTAAGTTACATTTACAATTTATTTCATATAATGACACATTTAACTATGCATTAAAAGATATATGTATCTTGATTAATCGGATGTTAAATGATTATTTAATATAAATGATGTTGAAAACCTAATTTTGTGATAATGTGATAAGAGATAATCATAATAAATGATATATCTTTGCTAAGTTATTGTTTTTAATCATTAAAAATTTCATGTAATAAATCAAGTATGCATGCCATAACATGAATATATAACTATGAATTAATTAAGAGTGTAGATATGAGATGCTTAGGAAATGGAACATTACTCGGATGAGAAAACTTGAAATGGATATGGTAAGGGTGAAGACAAAGTAACATAAGTCATTATGCATCCGCAACCTTTCCTATAAGCGATTCCAAGATGGACTAGTCAACATCCTATCATACTATTTAGCAGGTCATAATAACTACAATTTAATAAAATTAAAATTAAACTACTCTAAATAATGAACCCGAATTATGATGACTATGAATGAGATAGTTGTGTGGTGAATAGAAGACGTTCCTCATAGGCTTATGTTTAGTCTTGAAACCTTCTTGCTAATGCAATACCAAATAACTATTCCTAAATTAGTGTATATAACTGAATGTATTGTTTGTTCATGAGGTCTTCTTGTTAAGGTGTTTAGCATTTGGATTTAGTTTACGGGAGTTACCTTCTACAATATGCTAAGAAGACTCGTAAGTTGTGTCACCTATAATAAGGCTTAACAAGTAAATGAAGAACATCGAAAAAATCCTGGTAAGTTTATTGATGATCAACCAAATCAAATGCAAAATGTATGATTGTAATATTTGTAGATATTGCACAGTCATGTACATACAAAATAAGGAGTTGCAATTATTCAACAAATATAATCCCGAGTACAAAAAATTCCAAATATATAGTTTCAACTATATAACAACGATAATAATGACAAAATATACCATTAATTAAAAATTATCTAAGGTAAATAAATAATTAACCTAGGTAAACTAAATTTTACCTAACATTCCCCCCCTTAATTTTGCATTGTCTCAAGGGATGACGAGAGGAACTCTCTGAAAAACTCAAAATTATCACGTGTAAGTGACTTGGTGAAGATATCTACTCATTATTTAGTAGTTAGACAAAATTGGAGCTATATATTGTGTTTCAAGACATGCTCACATATGAAATGTACCTTTACATCAATGTGCTTTTTCTTTCATGAAAAACTAGATTGCAAACAAGTTTGAGAACATCTTTATTGTCTACATACATGGTGGTCAGTTTGTCTTGTGGTATTCCAAGTCCTTCAAGTATGCGACGTAGCCATATCGCTTCATATACAGCTTCACCTACAGAATGATACTCGAATTCTATGGAAGAGAGAGAAAAAAAGTGTTGTTTCTTTCTTCCCCGTGATATTTTTCTGGATCCCATAAAGAAAACAAACCCTGAAGTGGATTTTCTATCATTAATGATACCTTCATGATTTGAATCTGAATATCCAAACAAGAAAATTTGTCATTCTTCTTGTATTCTAGACTAAGATCCACTATACCCTTAAGATATCTCAAGATCATCCTTGATGCTTTCGAATGACAAAATTTGGGTTCTTGCATGAACTTGGATGGATAGCTCACTCCAAAGCTAATATCTCGGTCTAATGTAGGGCGGGTAAATGAGACTCCCAATCAGCTGCCGATAGAGATTGACATTTACCACAAGAGATGGATCTAAATTAGATAACTAAAATTTATTCTCCATAGGTGTACCAATAAGTGTGCAATTCATCATCCTAAATTTCTTGAGTGTTGTCTTGGAATATTTACTTTGACAAAAAAATGTGATTATCTTTCTACATACTTCTAATCCAAGACAATAATGCATCGATGAGATCTATCATGTCAAATGATCAGTTAAAATCTTTCTTCGTTGCATCGATCATCCTCACTTTGAGCGCGATGATGACTAGATTGTCAACACAGAACAACAACAGGTCATAATCTACCCCCTTAATTTTTGAGGTAGAGATTGGTATTGTATGCATTTCTAACAAATCCATGTCATATGATATGCTCATCAATTTTATGTACCAATCCTAGGGTGCTTGTTTAAGGCCATATAGAGATTTTTTACGAGTCCGCATACTTTTCTTCTTGACTAGGTAAGATATATTCTTCGAGGTTGATTCATATAGAATTATTCTTTTAAATATTCATTAAGAATAGAAATTCGTTACATCCATCTAATGGACTTTCCAACCAATACGTGCAGCTAGAGAAAGTATCAATCTAATAATTTTGATCTTATTTGTGGGAGAAAATGTCTCCTTATAGTTAATGCCTTCTTTTGTGTATACCCCTTTCTTTCTTGGTATTGCTTTATACTTATCTATGGTCCCATATTCTTTGTAAATTTTTTGAATATCCATACGCATCGAATGGGTTTCTTCCCTGGTGGAAGATCGACAAGCTTTAAAGTGTTGTTTTTCATCACTGAGTTTTATTCAACATCCATAGTATCTTTCTAAGATTTTGACTATAAGGCTTCCTAGACTATAGAGGGCTCATCATATTTAATAACTCTACTCATAAAAGAAAACTTTACTTCTTCTCTTGCTTTGCTACGAGTCCATGGTCTAGTCTTTGGATGTATCGATCGAGCATTCATTCTTTCATCTCCTAGCATACTAGTATACAACTTGGCCATACGCTGAACTTATCCCATGGGTCTTGGTTCTATCTCGATCATCATCATCATCCCCATATTAAATTTCATCATATGTGGGAGCATCGAGTCTATTTTTACAAGCGGCAAAAAATCTATATCGGGTGAGTTAATAGGAGGAGTCTCTTCTTCTTTCTTCTAAAAAATAACTCAACATCTCTACTAGTGTATACTTTCATGGTCTTAGGATCTATCAATCTATACCCAAGAGTCTCTTCTTGTACCAAATGAAGATGAATATTTTTGATTTTATATCCAATTTATTTCTATTCTACTTAGGTATGTGCATTTTTTTTGCACCTAAATACTCGAGGTGTGCAACAGATGGTTTTTATTTGACCATGATTCATGTGGTGTAACTCCATCAATATAAAGCGTGGACACTCTGTTTAATAATTACACTTTGTTGTCTTTACTACTTCAGCCTAGAATTTCCTCGCTAGTCCAGAATCATCGATCATGCATCACACCATTTCCATGATAGTACGATTTCTTCTCTCAACAACACCATTATGTTGTAGTGTGCATGGAGGAGGAATTTGTCGACGAATCCCATGAGCTTGTAGGTAGTATTTAAACTCATCACTAGTGAATTCCCCCCTTGATTTAAACAGAGAGTTCTAATGTGACAACTACTTCCATTATCGGTAGCCACTTTGAACTTCTTGAAGTTTTCAAAATCTTCACTTTTCTTGTGAAGACAAAAAATCCACATTTTTCTTGAATAGTCATCAACACAAAGCATGAAGTACTAAAATCCAGAATGAATAAGTTGCATCAAATCGAAAAATATCTGTATGAACTAGATCAATATTACCATGAACTTGATAAGTACTCTTCTGGAATGAAGCCCCGTGTTGTTTTCCTGCTAGGAAATGATGAAACTATTCTATATCCTACGGAGAGATGGTAATCCTTTTACCATATTGTGTCGTCAAAGTGTCTCGAGATACTTTAAACTTATATGACCAATTCTATGATGACATAACTATGTAGAGGTATAGTTCTTAGCCATAAGCTCCTGATCATTTCCGTGGAAAACATCAAATTGGAACATGCGTCCCACATTGGAGGATTTTGTAAATATTTTCAAGCCTCGTGATTTGTCTCTATTTAAACACATTTTTTTTTCCGGAATGACTATCAAAGTCAATTTTCAAGTTGTGATCTAGGAGTTGATTTACTGAAAAACAAATTTTTAGTCAACCCAAGGATATATAGTACATTTGATAATCTACATTTACGTGAACCAAGAGGTAGAGAAATTTTCCTAATCCCATGTCATGTGTATGAAGAATCATCACCTAGCAAAACATGGTTTTTCGAAAGTGTGTCTCTCATTAAAGTAAGCTAATATTTGTGGTCATTCATGTGTTGTGTGGCTCCCGAATAGACATACTAGACATCACTAGATGACGTGGAGGGTTCACCTGGATCGAGAAGTGTATAATTAGTCTTTAGTATCTGAATGTTCTTCTTGCTCAACAATATTTTCTTGTTGATAGGGTTTTATTTTCTATTTCCCATTTTTCTACCCTTTATTTTAGTTAGATTGTCCCTGTGAGTTTGTTAGTGTTGAGGTCTATAATGACTTGATGAACCTTTCTTGTATGTATTATGTTAACAATCTTTTAATTCATGTCCACTTTTGCAGATTGATTGGACACTTCTTATTTTGTTGTTTTCTCCCTTCCGATGTTGATTTTAGGACTTTTGATAGGAATTAGGTTTAAATTTTCTTTTCCTTTCCTTTTTTATGAGAATAAAGTGCTTACTCCTCTTCATCATCTTTATTTTACATAGATTTCTCTTGTTTTAATAGGTTCACTAACTTTTTGAAACTAACTATTGAATCGATTAAGTTGAGTTTTGTCAAAAAAATGCAATATGAAGGTGGGAGTGCTCTCGAGAACAATGGGAACAAGAGCATCATCGGTGACCTCCTCTCCTAGGGCTAGAAGGAAATCCCTCAACTCTGTAACTCTTCTCAAGAAGGATTCTATTTTCTCATTTTATTTAAACTTAGTGTGTGTAACTAAATCTATAAATTCAATATGACATTTTTTGTTTTTGGCCTCGTATACCATGGTCATCATATCCCATGCTTCTTGGGTTGTTTTATCATCTCAAATGTGGGGTTGAATGTCATCGGACACTCCAAACAAGATTTTTAGATTGGCCTCTTGATCAAATTTATCAAACTATCTCTGTTGTGGATTTGGTTATAGTAACATTCACTACAGTCTAAATCTCTTCAAACTCAATCCATGTCTTGATTTTTGTCTTCCATCTTTGTATAGTTATTTCCTACGAGAAGTTGTGAATCTAGAAGAAATAAATTTGGGGTGTTGGTGCCTATTTTTCAAAATCAAAGGACAAATTATAAGGCTCTCATCACTCCGGGTATATAGTATCCCAATATTAATCATCGAGTCACATATAATGAAAATTTCTATATATGCACCCTTCCGATATACCCATTGGTATGTAGAAGAAGCTCATCCTTTCTATATACCCAATGATACGTGAAATAGGCATTAGCGTATGTGAAGGAATTCTACACATGGTACCAAGATAGTATTGAAAGGGGCCTCTGTGATTATTGACATCAACTCAAAGAAATATCCTCATACGTGCACATAACTTTGCTATATACTCGGATAATTTCTTGATCTGGATTTAAGTCATGCAATCATTCATAGATGGATGGGAGGGCTCAAAGTGTGTGTATTGTGTCCTTATTACTCCCCGTTGATTTAAAGGGTCAAGGCCTAGACAATATTGTTGTAGCTATATTAGGCATTAAGTGTAGTAGTAGTCACTGACGACTTTACCCGTAAGTGCTTCCTAGAGGCACTATTTATACCGAACACTGCGAATGAGATCGAAGATCTCATGAGTGATTTAAAACCATATTTTAATATTTTTCAATACAAATATCTACCAATTTTATAGTATTGATAGTGGTTTGTGATTTAATATGGAAAGCTGCAAATTAGTACAATACACTAAAGTATACAATTACATTCAAAATTTTGAAAAATTGAATGAGGCATAATTTTTTTAATTTTCGGGGCCTTGGTTGTCTCTGGAGATCAAAATGGCTTTTAAAGTAAAAAACCTCAAAACAAGCTTAAAAATAGTTTTCGACACCCCTCCTTTGACAAAAAATGCCCAGTTTAAAAAATATGCAATGTGGGAGAATAATTTTTTGACCCTTTATACCGGTTTTCTCTGCTATTGTTAGTTGGGGTTTGGAGAAAAATAGTGGGTTTAGTGGGCTTTTATCCCTCTAAGCTGTTAGTGGTTATGTTAAAAATTATTTCAATATAGTAAAATGACGTGCTTGGGAGAGGGGTCGAACATTAAACCTTCCCTTCCCAAAGCTCTTCTCAAAACCAAGTAGGTGTTTGTATCACTTGAAATATGAAGATAAAAATTGTTATTTGAAATAGTGAAAAATCGACTGACCTATTAAAATGGCAACATGGTAGTGAACAGGATCCATGTGAGTGGTGGTTTAGGGCTTCTGAGAAGAAACTAGATCTAAGTTATGCCTTTTCTTATCTTATTTATTTAATTCACCTCCTTATTGCATTCCTCTACCACTTAAGATTTTTCTTTCACCTTTTGTGATTGATCTATTGTTGTTTGTATCACAGGGTCATCGTTGGATTCAGAACTTGTTTGAATGTTTTTGTGTAGGTCCATGTTTAGTGGTCACGTTCGAGAGGATTCTGGTTGATGCTCGAATGGCGTGCTCGACTCGGGCTCATAGTTAAAGGCCCATGTACAAAGTGGCAAACACTAGCCTATGAAATTCCCGTGTCTGCTTTGATTTTAAAAAGCTCGACCTTTACAAATAGTGAATTTTGGCTCATTTTTTGTTAAGGACGGATCATTTTAGAGCTCAATAGGGATGGTACTTGCTTAGCTTTGGATCTTGCAGATAATCAACTTTTTCTCATTTTGCTCAGCCCTTTAGGGGTGCATTTGATCCACCGCTTGCAGGTAGTAAGACACGGCTTGAATGTGTTAAAATGGATAAATACTCTTCCAATGTATGGCTCGAATGGATGCATAATGCACGAGTTGGTGAGGGTGGCCCGAATCTCCTAAGAAAAATCCCAATGCAACTCGCTATATAACTCGATTGTTGAATGTGTTAATTAGTGTTTGGACGAATACACATCCAATTTAAATGTGCCTCACTATTAATCAACTCACTTAGGGGCTCGGAGAGATCTATTTCAACTCGATAGAGATATCTTCAAATAGCTTGGTGGAGTTCTTTGGTGAAGAATGACTTAGACCTCTCCAAATTTTTGCAGGGTTTTATTTTAGCAGAGACTATGCGAGAGAAAAAGATAGAGAACTAAGTTTAGTTGAGAAACCCCTAATGGGGGATTTTTTTAATATTTCAGCATATGATTAGCTTCCAAGAAGCAAATTTTCTTGGTGCTAGAGGGCATCAAGGAAAAATCAATTTGCTTTACGTTTACCTAGAGATCAAACAGGAGGTTGTGGGATTGTAGGGAGTTTTGGGAAGCTGCTATAGGAAACACTGGCTCTCCAATGATGTAGATTTCTTCTCCAAGATTATTCTTCCTCTACAACCTCTTTCCAACCTAGCCAGGAACTTCAACCATCTATGGTACCAAATGTAAATGAAGAACAAGGATGGAAGCCTGGTAATTTTATTGATGATCAACCAAATCAAATATAGAATGTATGATTGCAATATTTATAGATATTACACAGTCATGTACATACAAAATAAGGAGTTGCAACTATGCAACAAATATAATCCCGTGTACAGAAAACTCCAAGTATATAGTTTCAACTATATAACAATTATAATAATGAAAAAATACTTATACAGAATACTATTCCCAATTACAAATAATAAATGGTTAATAACAACTTACCATTAATTAACAATTAACTAAGGTAAATGCATAATTAACCTAGGTAAACTAAATTTTAGCTAACATTAACCAAATGATATATCTGGGTATATTGTCTTGTTAAGAGTGTTTGAAGGGGATTGAGAGGATATGTAAACCGTTGTAGTTGCGCACATGATAACCGTAGGTTTTATAGATGGATTCTAAACATTAATTAATGTTGGAATAATTCAGCATTTTCTATAAATGATGTTACTCATTTTAGCATAAGAAAACTTAAGGTATTTTTAAAACTATTGTATGATTGATTTTGATTGCTACGTCATAAAATTATTGAAGGTATAAATTATAATTAAAGATTTTGTAAAAAAAAATTCCCTTAGTTTGATGAAGTTGAATATAGGTGTTACAATGAAGTTCTGTAAAAATCATCAAAGCTTCATAAATAACATCATTTTGTACATATCATGTAAGTATCATAGCCTATGAGATGACATGTGTATTATAGAATAAATCAACTACCATGCATTTTGTGGACAAGCTTATAAACTGAAAAATAATTTTTGCTAATGCAAGTGTGCAATAGTTGAAGATGTATATAATAACTTCTAAAAGAAAATTTTATGTAGTAAGAAGAATTTTTATCACCTCTTTCAAGATACCTTTGTATGCAATGGAAAAGTTGCAAAGCTATGGAAATGAGATTAGAGAACCTCAAAGCTTTAACTAACTCAACTATGCACCATAAGATTAGAGCTAAACAAGAAACTATCTATTTACATGCATATATAAATTTGAAACAAACATTCAAACCCTAGCATATCTAAATATCTCTCTACTCCATGAAAGCTTAATGAAAGTGAACCTAGTTAGATTCTAAGCAATTAAATTTGTGTGTTGTTTACTCCCAAACATAATGAAGAGATCTCTCTAAGTTGACTACATGGCGAAGCTTTATATCTTCCCTTACTAACTATATTTGGAGTGGATGCATGCAAGATGAAGGAGCTCTTAAAAATGAAGTATGGCCAAGATCCAAATGTTCTATAGATTAAAGCTATCACAAATGATGTCTAATGCCAAGATATCCAAATATGAGAGAGAAGGACCAGTTGAAATGAAAGCCTTAGGCTTATACTTATAGTTTTTTGGTTTGGAAGATTTTGGAATTTAGGTGCATGTGGGACTAAAGTCTTAAAATCACTTTAGGATTAGATTAGGATAAACATGATTTAGGCTTTTTAACTAGGGTTTAGGCTAGTTAAAATTGATTAACAAGTGATTAGAGACTCATTTAGAGTTGGGAGGGGTTTGGTTAATCAATTATGTGATAGATAGCCTAAGAAGCCAATAAAAATGAT
This sequence comes from Taxus wallichiana var. yunnanensis, assembly GCA_018340775.1. Lineage (NCBI taxonomy): Eukaryota > Viridiplantae > Streptophyta > Pinopsida > Cupressales > Taxaceae > Taxus > Taxus wallichiana. The sequence continues at coordinate 760,264,295 of CM031243.1, forward strand.
GTAGAGAGAACTAGGAGGTTATGAATGGTCAAAAGGAGGAATTTTTAGCTAATAAGAGAGATATTATCCCAATTAACTGATTATAGGAGGAATATGACTGAGAAGGTGTCATGAATGGGAATCCGATAATGGAGTGGAGAGTATGGAATTAACAAAGTGTCGTTAATAAATTGAATTGGAGGAAATGCTAAGTGTAAGCATATTTTAGGTGTTTATAGTTTCCCCTCTTTGAGGTGGCATAAGTGACGTCACTTCAAAGAAAGTAGACAAGCATAAAAAAATACAAAATTTTGAAGGGATAGAAGAAAAATGAGTAGGATGGAGGATGCCCCTCGATTGTCGGTGGGGTCATAGAAGAACTCGATCAACGATTGAAAAGATGAAAGAAATAGAAACAGAATAAAGAATAATGTGAAGAATATGAAAATGAATATAGAAGAAAAGGAGAATGAGGAAGGGGGAATGAGCCAACATCCATCCACTACCTTTTAAACAAATTTATTTTCATTGTATTGCTAGGATCTTCATCATCGGTCCTTATTTAAAAATAATGAAAAAAATTGTAGTATGACATGAAAATCCATATACGAACAAATGTCCATTGGTAAAAACACCAAATCCATGCAACATACAAAATGCAATGCAATATGAGAAAGTAAAAGATGCCTAACTACATGCCACACATACATAATGCAATGAAATACAAGAAAATAAACAAGATAAAATAACAGAGAAACATAATGTAATGTTTTTGTTATTGAGTTTCAGATTCGACTGTGTGAATTAATGACAAGGGTTTATGATGGTACCCCAAGAAAGGATACATTCGAGGGGAATAACATAGGACACTTAGGTCCAATGATAAATCAACATGCACTGTTATCGGTGAATCACATCACCCCTATGTTTATACAAGCGCATATACTTGAACTCACGGTGTGACTAGATAACATGGGTACTATCTCCAAGTTGTGGGACTTGCTACTTGAGATAGACCTCTAGAGAAAGCTGGTTCTTGCTCCTAAACTACCTGCCATAATCTACTCTAGTGCAAGGAAAAATAACAATTCTAATTTAAATTTTCCAGGGGACCGGGAGAGAGAATGCATAAAATGAAATCCTACACTAAATCGGTGATACACCAGAAAAGGAGGGTGTGAGAGTAGTCTTCAAATGCGTGAGATACAAAAGCAAAGTGCACGCTAGAAGGGGTGATGACAGTTCTCCTTAATCTAGCAAAATGCATTCACAAAAATATCTCAATCATACACAATGATAATGGATCCATGCAAGGACATAATAATACACACCATATTCTTATAATCAAGGTTGAAGGGGCAAGAAGAATGCAAGAAAACACAGCAGGGGAAGATACATCCACAAACTTATATTTTATTGCTTCTTGATATGCACAGTTCAATCGGTTACAAGAAGAGGGCCTGGATCACCATGTAAGGAGTCCACAACAAGGGCTTGTAATAAATCAGCTTCACAAAGCAATTTTGGAAGAGCTTTGCTACAAAAACTACCTCCCTTTACAATGAGCCCAACACTCCAATTTATAAGAAAATGAGAAGAGAGAGAGAAGGGGAAAATGAAAATCCAAAAATCTATCCTTCAACCACTTGTAACGGGAATTAAATGGAGTAAAATGATTGTATATTACTTACAAAAGGCTCCCATACTATCCCAAGTGCTGCAGCAGAGGAAGAATGGTGACCATGCCTCATAATTACACTCCCAACTACAAAATAAAACACTGTTATGAACCTGGCCACGTTTTATAAAGAATTTCCAACTGATTTCTCATAAAATATGGAATTTCTTGATTGTTGTGCGTTGGGCTCAAGCCATAATTCGAATGGTACCAATTTTGTCTGATTTCGTTGAGAAATGCAAAAGTTATGGCCTTCTGAGTGCGGGCAGCTATTTTGGGTCTGGCAGGGATTTTCTGTCATTTGACGGGAATGAGCATTAACTGGCTGGAGCTGAACATGTTTCTTTTAATTAAATATATCTACCCTCATTAAAAATAAGAGCACGAGCGTAGAGGATGTCGTGCTTTCGTTCGAAAAGTCCAATTTTGTGAAAATCAGAGCTCGGAGTCAAAAGTTATGGCCGTTTGAAGTTCACGGGTCAAACGTTAACTTTTCTTCTTTGCCTTCACCATTTCATCTTTTCGTGTCCTATGCGTACTTTTGTCCCGGCTGTCCTAGATGAATTCTCCTGCATCGGCCGATTCGGGCTTCCTTGTCTCTGTTATCCAAAATTCACCCCTCAAGGTAATTTTGATAACATGCATCAAATTATTATGTCCCGAGCAAGTAGATTGATTCGAGGCCCAAAATCATGTTTTCTGGGGTTCCCTCAGCTTTTTCTAACTCTCCCATCCAAGAAGAAATCCCAACGAGTTAGAAAAAATGGAAAAAATGCAAAAATAAGGATGCAGAATTGTTTTAAAGCATTTCGGGTCTGAAGGGTTCGGGTTGTACCACTTCGGGTCGTACCAAGGTTCGTCGTACCAAGATTGGGGCCAAAATACAAAGAAAATCAGCTAAGTCAGACATTTTTGTCCCAGGCGGTCCACGGGGACGGTTGGGGCGTCGGGATCTAAAAGTGGCAAGCGACCGAAAGTGGAAAAAATCATCAAGTTTTGTTTTTGCGCGGTTTGGGACATCCAGGACAAAAGTATGTGTGGGACACGAATCGGCCGATTTTCCAAAAGACGGTCCATTTTGGGCAGTTTAGAGATTTTTGTCCGATGCAGTGGGATAAAAGTGCACGCGCATGACGCTGGGACGCGCTTGTGGATGTGAAAAGGTGAAAAGGCCGCAAAGAGAGACAAGGAAGCCTAAACCGGCCAATGTCGGAGAATGTGTCCCAGGCGGTCTGCAGGAAAATTGGGACAAAAGTACGTGGGGGACGCAAAAATCCGAAGCGGCCGAAGGCAAAGAAGAAAAGTCAACGTTTGACCCGTGAAACTTCAAACGGCCATAACTTTTGACTCCGAGCTCCGATTTTCACAAAATTGGACTTTTTGGAACGAGCATGACGTCCTCTACACTCCAAGCTCTTATTTTTAATAATGCTAGATATATTTAATTAAAATAAACATTTACGGCTCCAATCAATTAATGCTCATTCTCGTCAAATGACAAAAAATGCCTGTCAAACCCAAAATAGCTGCCCGCACTCAGAAGGCCATAACTTTTGCATTTCTCAACAAAATCACACAAAATTGGTACCGTTGGAATCATGGATCTGAGCCCAATGCAAAAAAATCAAGAAATTCCAGATTTGATGAGATATAGATGGATATTTTTTATAAAACGTGGCCGGGTTCATAATGTTGTTTTATTGGCGATTGGGAGTGCAATTAAGAGGCATGGTCATAATTATTTCTCTCTCGCAGCACTTGGGACAGTATGGGAGCCTTTTTTAAAGTAATATATAATCATTTTACTCCATTTAATGCCTCTTACAAGTGGTTGAAGCATAGATTTCGGGATTTCCATTTTCCCTTCTCTTTCTCTTCTCCTTTTTTTATAAATTGGAGTGTTGGGCTCATCAGAAGAGGAGGTAGTTTTTAGCAAAGCTCTGCCAAGATAGCTTTGTGAAGCCAATGTGTTGTAGGCCCTTGTTGTGGACTCCTTGCATGGTGATCCAGGCCCTTATCTTGTAATCGATTGAACTGTAAATCAGAAGCAATAAAATATAAGTTTGTGGACGATCTTCCCCTTGCTTTGTGTTTTCTGCATTCTTCTTGCCCCTTCAACCTTGATTACAAGAATATTGTGTCTATTATTATGCTCTTGCAGGGATCCATTATCATTGTGTATGTTTGAGATATTTTTGTGAATGCATTTTGCTAGATTGTGGAGAACTGTCATCACCCCTTCTAGTGTGCACCTGCTTCAGATCTCAAACATTGGGAGACTACTCTCACACCCTCCTTTCTCGGTGTATCACCGCTTTAGTGTATGCTTTCATTTTATGCATTCTCTCTCCCTGGTCCTTGGAAATTTAGATTATAATAGTTAGTTTCCCTGCATTAGAGTAGATATTGGCGGAGTAGTTTAGGAGCAAGAACCAACTTTCTCTCGGAGGTCTATCTTAAGTAACAAGTCCCACAATTTGGAGATAGTATCCATGTTATCCAATCACACTATGAGTTCAAATATATGTGCTTGTATAAATAGAAAAGTGCTTTGTGATTCGGTGATAACAGTCTCTTCTGCGGCCTATCACCTTTTCGCGTCCCACATGTCCCTTGCGTACTTTTGTCCCGGCTGTCCCGAACGAAAATCTCCGAACTTCCCAAAATGGACTGTCTTGCAGAAAATCGGTTGATTCACGTCCCATGCGTACTTTTTTCCTAGCTCTCCTAGCTGTCCCAAACCGTGTGAAACAAAAGACTTGATGAATTTTTCATTGCCTTCGACCATTTCGGCTTTTTACGTGCAGCGTCTCGCCGCAATGTCCCATGAGACCGCATCCTGGGATAAAAATGTCGACTTAGCCAATTTTCTTTGTATTTTGGCCCCAAACACTGGTACGATGAACCTCGGTACAACCCGCACCGTGATGCGACTCCGAACCCTTGAGACCGAAATTCTTTAAAACAACCCCTGCAACCTTATTTTTGCATTATTTCTATTTTTTCTAACTCGTTGGGATTTCTTCTTGGATGGGAGAGTTAGAGAGAAGCTGAGGGGGCCCCAAAAATATGATTTTGGGCCTTGAATCAATCTACTTTCTCAAGACTGAATAATTTGATGCATGTTATCAAAATTACCTTGAGGGTGAATTTTGGATAACAAAGACCATGAAACATTACCAAGAAACTCATTGCACCTCAGAGTACAAATGAAGTAAATAGCATAGATTTTGTTGATGGAGGTAGATCAAGATGATCCACGAGTCACACACATGAACATGTGAAAACCGAAGAGTGACATTTTGTAGGATGATTTATATTGTTTTTTATGTTTCTTGAAACATATTTTAATGTTTTTGGATGATTTTTCTAACTTAGTTAAATTTTTTTGATGATTTTGAAAGTGTTTTGAAACTATGTACATGAATGCAAAGAAGCATGGATGCCCCTAGCAATAGATGGGATTTATAAGGGCAGATTGCCACGCACATGCACAAGAAATTAAGGATGCAATATTTCCAACAAGAGGTGTGAGTATTCAAAGGTAAAATATTCATGGGTAGAAGAAGGACCCAATGCCATTATGGATGGGTTCAACATGATGATGAACGTAAACCAATGAAGTGCTAAGAAGAAGCAAGGATGCCCCCAACATAAGTTGGCCTAAAATCACATGATAGAAAGGAAGAATGAGATTTTTTTTTGTGAAAGGGGATAAAGGTTTCCAAAAACATGGAAAAATGAAACTTATACACATGGATATCTCGAAGCGAAGTAGAAGAACGATGTGAATGATATGAATGTAGATTAGAAGCCTTGTAATGAAGAAGTGATTAGCAAAGGCACAAATCGTGAGACGAGATAAGGACTTAGACAAGAGTATAAACAAGGTTGAAAAAAAGACACTTGGTAAGATACTAATCCTGTTCACTCATAGAGATCCGCAGTGTGTGTACATGGAAATTTAATTACCTCTTGAAGGGAATATTTAATGGACAACATGTGAAGACACCCTAGCCAATGTGTAGGAATGATTTATTTTGATAGGTGATAGGTGATTTGTGAATGATGGGTGGAAGGATAGCCATACATTCCTCCACTACAGGACAAGTGTCCATATTCCCAATAGAGATGTATTTGATTATAATCGCAACAATTCTCTACTACTAGTTAGGCATCCATATCCCAATAGAGATTATTGGAAATAACCTAAGAGAGAGTTATATATCAATTTTATTTTGCTTTTAGCTTTTAGATTTTTATTATTTGATTGATTTTGATTCTTTTTCTTTCTAAAAACTTATTTTAGATCTCTTTTATGATAAGGGGTTGTTGATGTGTAATCAAAGCACCCCTAAATGTATGAAACTTGATGGGTTGAGATCATTAGTGTGATTGCATAACATGTAACTTTTCCCAAAGTGTGGGAATTTGTAATCGGGAAAGTTCTCGAGGATAAATGTTGGTTCCCATTCCTCTATTCAGTGCATAAATATAATTTACTGAGAGGGTCTACTCTAAAATATAGTCTAATTTTCCAAGGATACAAGTTTAAGGAGATGCAAGAAATAAAATCTAAACTAACAAGGATGATGCACCAAAGGAATGTTGAACACCTACTTTGCAATTAGACACAAACAATTAAAAATTTAACACAACCACCATGCACGAGTATAACCAAACTACTTTGAGAGATCGGTGGATGTAGTGAAACCAAGAGAGGGTTGAAATCATCCACACACTTACCTTATTGCTCCAAAAATTGATAAAATGCATTATAGTAGCCAAGAGGCAAAACTTGCTTTACAAATTGAATGGGAGGTTTTACTCCACAAAATCACTTGCACACTGAGGAAAGAAGGGAGGGTACAAAGCAAGAATGTCCAAAATCTAAAAAAATACCCCTCCTTACAATATATAGGAAGAATATGAGAGAGAAAGGAGAGAAAATAAATTGAATCCTTACAACCTTGAAAATGGCAGATTGTATTTTCATTTTTAAGAACTTAGTCCCACTAATTTAAAGATATCCAGCTGTAGTTGAGTAGCAGATGTCGAGAGATTTCTAAAAGGTACTCTCTTGCTCAATTCTAAGCTTCCACCCAAATTTATAATCATCTGAAGGTTAGGGTTAGGTGTTCCATGTGGGCTCTCACAATATTTTAAAATATCTAAGAATTTAAAATTCTTGATGGGCTTCATGATTCATATTTCATTGAATTGACCTTCGCCAATATTTTCCAAACTGCTTTGGGTTTGGAGTCTATGCGTGTAAGATCCATGTGGAGGCCTCGTGCATTCTTAATATTTTTCCTTTCTTTTAGGCTTTTGGGAATGTGACATGCCAACACTTGAGTACTGTCTGCGCGAACATGTTGCTTCGTTCCCTTGGGTGAGTAAAGGGCCCCACTATATATAATGTCAAAAACCCTTTTCAGGTGGGACCTTTGTAGTTAGCTCCATGTGGAAACTGTGCATTCTTCCAAGACTTTATCCTCTCCTTTCACTCTTTAAGTTGTGACGGTTGGACACTTGACATCATCTGCAATCTTGCTCTACTTTCTTTGTGCTTTATCTAAGTCCCTTCTACCTATTTAGGAACAACTATGTTGGACCTTAGACACATGGAGGGCTGTGCCCATTTGGGGACATGCCTTTGGATTTTACCCTAGAATTTACGCTGATGGGGCACATAGAGGCTTCCGCTGAATCTTCCCATGCTTAGAATTTTCAATGGCTGGTTCTTCCTTTCTTAGGCTTTGACCACGTGGAGATCCTGCATTTGTTTGGGAACCTGCCTTTGGGTTTTACCTTTGAAGTTACACTAATGAGGCACATGGAGGCTTTCGATGACTCTTCCCATGCTTAAACTTTTCAACAACTAGTTCTGCCTTTCTCGGGATCTGACCACATAGAGATCCTACACTCATTTGGGGACCTACCTTTAAATTTTACCTTTGAAGTTGCACTAATGAGGCACATGGAAGTAAAGCACATCCCTAGGGTCTCCACTTTTGTCGCACATTTTGAAGGTGTGCTGAGCTAACACATGGCACTTATGTGGCTATGTTGCTTTGCTTCAAGTCAACTCACTCTGGGTTTGATTTTGAATTACCAAGTTATCTTTCATCACTTTTTCAACTATCTGTTTCCTCGAGATCCCCACAGATGTGAATTTAAAAAAATTGATCCTTTCTCCATTTTTTCACTTGAGCTTTAGTCTTCTTCAACATTTCGTTGGTTATTCATTTTCCCACATTCTATTTCCATTCTTGAGCTTGCATGTAACCTAAGCTGTTAGATTTTAAATGTGGGCTCGCATGACTAAACCGACCTCTTCATTTCTTTGGTTTTGAAGGTCGTGTTTGATCAAACTTTTCCCAAGGGGAAAAATTGGCTAACAATTTGGTGACTCACGAGATCACCTAGCTAGTAGGTGGAAGATCAACAGCCTTAGAAGTCATTGGGCATGGATTCAATCCTAATGACACTGATTCCGATCGAATATCTGAAATCTTGTCCTTGAGCCACCTGAAACATTATTGGAACTGAAGCTGATCTCCCCAAATGCTACCTCTGATGGACTATGCATAAGAAACAAAACACCACAACACACTATGTACAAAAGGGAATGATCATACATGCCCCAAGTGGAACATGAAGAGTGTGAAAAATCACTTATTTTTCTAAAACAAAACCTAACTACTGTATGCTAACTAGAAGTAAAGGGAACTCGAACAAATCCTACAATTGGCAGGGAGAAGTAGCTTCCCTTTATCAAAATAGGAAGCCATATATATGATTTGGTGTTGAACATGGCTGTTATTATGAGTGAAAAAATGAGAAGAGGTAAATTCTCCACCAAATCATCAAGATATCAACTGGAAACAAGACAAATTCCTCTTTTAGTTGTTTTGTATTTGGATTGAAGAGGAATTGAAGCTGATCCTTGGTACTTTGAAACTCATCCTCATCGTTAGAAGTAAGCATGACTAGTAACAACTCGAATCTTACTCAATGAATTCAAATGCTTGATTGGGTAAGGCTGTTCTCTTGAATTTTCCCATTACATGGAAGCCCAACTTTAATAATGAAGTCTTCTTGCGAGACATTCTTGAAAAAGGAGGTTTGCTTGCATTTTGATTTTTATCTTGCATTCATTCTGCAAACAAATTATCCTCTCTACCTTGATAACTGATTTGGAAATGTCTTCATCATTGTTTCCTTCCTCCCCTTGAGAAGAACATGGAAGATTAAGATCCTCCATCCTTGGTTCCATAGAGGATTGTTATGAAGTGTATGTTGTTGTCCTTGAATTCTCTCCTCCATGGCAGCATAATCATGTGTTTGGAAGGTGGATGATGGGAGAAAATGATGTGATCTCCATGGGATCCTCACCATGAAGTGATTCTCCAAATCAGATAGATAATTTTCCTCCTTGTTATCCTCCTACATGTTCTCGACCTCCTCCACAATGTCTGCTGATCTATAACTTGCTCACCATGGTTCCCCTCATCCTCAAACATGAAGTTTGAAAGCTCAAAATCTTCTTCGACATTAGATCTTGAAAGGGATGAAGTTGGAGGAATAATGAAAGTTCTTATACGGCCTTCTCAATGTCAAATCCTTTGGCGTATGTTTGACCTCCATAGCCAAAATACACTCCTCCTCTTTTGGATTTGGAGTAACTACTTCTTCCCTTGGTTGGACTAATTGTTTAGTTTGAATTGGATCAAAATTCTATTAAATTAAAGTGCCAACATGGGAAATGCATTCAGAAAAAAATTATTGTTGATCATCTTGTTGACTACTATAAAATCAGCCTTAGCCACCACTACCTCTTCAACTTTGACCTCCTCTATACGCTTAACCAACAAGGGAATCTTTTCAATTCTAAATCTAAGAGCCAAGCTCATTAAGCTTCTAATAAATACTCATTTTATTGGCTCTTCTTCTCATTACTCTTCTTGAGTGGATTTTGAGTCTCTTTCTGCCATGGACTCGGGAAAGTAGGAGGAGTGGTGGGTGGGGTCTCCACTAGTTTTTTATTTATTTGTGGTGGAGGGGAAGGTATTGATTTTGGATCTTGTGGAGGAGACTTGGATTTGGAAGGGAAAAGGGTAGAGTAATTGAGATGAGATGGAAGATTAGAAGATAGATAAGGGAAATCAACACTTGGGCAACATACAATGGGCTTGAATATTGACACTACTGAAATGACAAAGTTTGGGATGGAGAAAAAGGAGAAAAAACAACTAGTGATTGACTTACCCATTGAAAAAGGTTGTCTTTAATTTTTGCTCGTATGCTTCTATCTCCTAAGTCCTCACCACCATGTAAGTTGAGGCAACATTTCAACCATAAAATCAAGCTTCTCTGTGGGTGCTATAGTTTCTTGAAAAGGGCCTTCCGATGGACAAGATGCCCGCATGACCAATTTTGAATGCCTTCATTTGTGTTATATCCCTTGAATGAACCATGTTAGCTCCATTTTTAAATATTCTCCAACATATCAGCATTCTCCATATAACTCTTACCATTGTATGCGTACCCTAGTTCCTGATATGTTTCATAGCCAAAATGGATTTAACACTACTCATATGGATAAGCATAATTGTTCTGAATCTGATCATAATGCTAACTGGAGGAGTCGTGAAACTAGTTAGAGGTTGACTACACCACTACTATGCAGTGTGAATTCCAAGATGGGAAGGAAGTCATAATTGCACAAATTCATGAATGGAAAAAGATGAAAGATGTGGAAAGAAGAATGGGCGAAAATGGATGGAAAGGAAAAGTCTGTAACTCAGAGAATGGGTTGTTGGTCATATGGAGTCACCAAATTTTCTTTGTATATGCCTCTAAAGGATGAATATTATCAGGAACACACCAATCTACTAAGATGAAGTGGTAAGGTGCTTTAAACTGTCCCATATAGGCGTGCCCAAAGCTGTTGATGGGGTCACGGTGGCTTAAGATTTTCTATTTGATAACGAGACACATTGAAAAATGAGAGAATCTCACTCCAGTGGTCCCATTGGGCATGCAAAATTTTTTGATGTGTAATCAAAACACACCTGAATGTATACAACTCGATGGGTTGAGATCATTAGTTTGATTGCATAACATTTAGCTTTTCCCAAAGTGTGGGACTTTGTAATCAGGAAAGCTCTTCGGATGAAGGTTGGTTCCCATTCCTCTATTCAGGGGCACACATACAATTTGTAGAGGGTCTACTCTAAAATATAGTCTTATTTTCCAAGGATAAAGGGTTAAGGAGATGCAAGAAATAAAACCTAAACTAACAAGGGTGATGCACCAAAGGAATGTTGAACAGTTGTTTTGTGATTAAACACAAAGCATTAAAACTATAAGACAAACACCATGCATAGATAACCAAACTAAAATGAGAGATCATGGATGCAATGAACACAAGATAGGGTTGAAATCATCCACAAACTTATCTTATTGCTCAAAATTGATGCGATGCATTATAGTAGCAAGAGGCAAAAATTACTTTACAAATTGAATGGGAGGTTTTACTCCACAAAATCTCTTGCATAAAAGGGAAGAAGGAGGGCAAAGCAAAATTTCAACCTTTGAAAAAATGCCCCTCCTTACAATATATAGGAAGAATATGATAGAGAAAGAGAGAAAAAAAATTGAATCGCACTTCAACCACCCGAAAAGAGCATTGAATTTGCCTACAAGGATGATGGGTTCCAGAAGTAAAACCCATGCCTCATGTGTTGTTCCTTTTTGGGTGAAAAGGAAGCCCATACTTCATTATGGTGGTAGGTGAGAAGCCTAATAGCCTAAAAAATGGAAGACTATATTTTTCATTTTTAAGAACTTAGTCCCACTAATTTAAAGATATCCAGTCATAGTTGAGTAGCAAACATCGAGAGATTTCCAAAAAGGTCATCTCTTGCTCAAATATGAGAAAGAATCAAAATTTATGATCATCTGAAGGTCAGGGTTGGGCATTTCATGTGGGCTCTCACAATATTTTAAAAGATATAAGCATTTAAAATTCTTGGTGGGCTTCATGATTCATCTTTCATTGAATTGACCTTCTTCAATCTTTCCCAAACTACTTTGGTTTTAGAGTCTATCTATGCAAGATCCACGTGGAAGCCCTGTGCATTATTAAGATTATTTATTCCTTTTAGGGTCCTGGGAATGCAACGTGCCAACACTTGGCACCATCCATGAAAATGTTGCTTAAATCCGTTGGATGAGTAAAGGGACCCACTATATATAATGTCAAAACCCCTTTTTGGGTGGGACATTTGTATTTAGCTCCATGTGGAAACCCTTCGGGCTTCCAAGACTTTATCCCCTCCTTTCACTCATGAAGTTGCGATGGTTGGAAACTTGGTATCATCTATGCAAGCCTACTCTGGTGTCTTTGTGCTTTAGCTATGTCCCTTACCGCCTATTTAGGAGCTACTATGTTGGACCCTAGACACGTGGAGGTCCTTAATTCATTTGGGGACCTTCCTTTGTATTTTATCTTTGAAGTTGTGCTTTGATGAGGCAAGTGGAGGATTCACTGAGTCTTGGATGCTTAGACTTTTCAACGGCCGGATCTGCCTTTCTTAGGCTCGACCACATGGAGAACTGCACTCGTTTGGGAACCTACCTTTGGTTTTTACCTTTGAATTTGAACTAATGAGGCACATGGAGGCTTCTGATAACTCTTCCCATGATTATAATTTTCAACGGTCGGTCCTGCCTTTCTCAGGCTCTAACACGTCGAGAGATTGCGCTCATTTGGAGATGTGTCTTTGGATTTTACCTTTTAATTTACACTCATGAGGCATGTGGAGGTCAAACGCATCCCTAGGGTCTTCCTTTACCACACCTTTTAAAGGTGGGCTATCTTTGACAAGTGGCACCTTCCACGGTTATGTTTCTTTTCTTGAAGTTGAATCGATATGGGCTTGATTTTGACTTATCGAGTTATCTTTCTTCATTTTTTCAACTGTTTGTTTTCCCGAGATCCCCGAAAATGTGAAATCTGAAAACTTGAGCCTTTATCCATTTTTTTCACTTGAGATTTGGTATTCTTCAACATTTTTGTTGGTCATTCATTTCTCACCTTCCATTTCCATTTTGAGCCTTCCTATAATCTAATTATTAGATTTGAAATGTGGGCTCGCATGGTGAACCAAACTCTTCATTTCTCTAGTGTGGAAGGTCAGTGTTTGATCAAATGTTTCTGAGGAAAAATTTGATAACAGGGAGTTAATAACCATATATGGGTTGATGGAAGGAGGTGGAAGTGATTGTGATGAAGACATTGGCTAGTGTTAACAAATATGTCCAAAAGTTCTTCGCAACAAGTTTATTAGATGTTTAATGTGATAGGATATCTAAGATGTCAGTCATTCTTTAATTTACCAAGGTGATGAAAGACCAAGGTCAAATAGATACCATAGAGATAAATGTCACAAAATTCATGTGAATAGGATAACCAAAATATCATCGAAGGGATGAAAATGGTAGGAAGACTTGTAGAAGAACAACAAGGAAAGGAATAAAAAAACATCCATATATACTGTTAATACATCGATTTGCGATGTTTGATCTTTGTACCTTTGATTATGTTATGTTTTCTAAATTTTTTTGAATTTATTTGATGTTTAGATTTTTGATAGTTTTGGAAAGGTGGGAACTAAGATGGAAATGTGGAGAAATGGGTAGCACCCTCAAGAGGATTTGACCATCCTCACTACTTTATGGTTGTGCCTTTCAACTAGGGTGAGAGGACCTTTTTGTAGCCTGCTGTTTATGGAGGAGATGGAGATATCCTTCCTTGTGAAATTATTAAGAAGACCTTGAAGAAAATATGATCAATGCAACAAAACCTAACTCTCACGAGTTGTCACTCTAGATAATGGAGATATTTTCTAAGGAAAGGTTTAGGCCACTAAAGACAATGAAAACCTGATTGTTTCTACATGTTTTGGTAGTAAAAATTATGCATTTGTATACATACATGAAAAAAGGGGTAGTATGGGTATGATTAATTGTTTTTAAATGAATTTTGGTGGGAGGTGAAGTAGCAGGATAAAGTTGATTATACCAAATCTTTGAGAACTTTTACAAAAATGGAAAGCTCAAACAATAAGAATGCTTTCAGAGTAGCTAGGGATGTTCCTTTAACTAGAATATGTGCTTCAATGGAGGCCCAAATCAAGCACTTTTCACACAAACTTCAAGGATCCAAAATGAAGGCTCAAATTGGAAAACTTAACTGAACATTATCAATCTCTATTTCATCACGCCTAAGATACCCTCAAAGGCTAACAAACAATCTTATAGTCATGCTAGGAGTCACAGTGATTTTAAATTTGTTTATTTCACTATCAAATGAAAGCTCTTTTGATAAATGAAATTACAAATGCCACCAAACTATCACAAGGATAAGATCTTGTGTGATTCACACAGATTTCAATGTAAGAATGCAACGGGAACAAGAAAAACTACTTGCAGACATTTAGAAATGAAGAAAACACAAATTTTGCCCAAGAATAACATAGATTAACTCAAGTTTGGTTAAATTTATTAGCAGGGGAAAGTTTCTCAAAATCTCTTAGAGCTTGTCAATGGTTGTACACTCGCAACCACCTTGACATGATCAAATTTAACACAAAGGAGATAAACAAGCTTCTTTAGATAGTTTCTCAAAAAGATGGGCTCTATCAAGCTTTTCTCTTAGGAAATCAGTTTTTGACTCCTAACACTTCTACCTTCACAAAACTCCCAACCCTTTTCATGGAAAAATCATGCCTATTTATAACATTTTACAACAGAGCCTTTTCCCCCAAAACCTAAGACATTGAGTGTACCAGTGCTTGCCATGATCTCGATCGTGATTCCCAGAATCAGATCTGTAAAAATTTGTCAGGTGCTCAGGGGGTAGATCTCTTTGAACATCTCCGCATTCAACTCCTTCCTCTGGTAGATCACTTTTCCTTTACTACTCCAACCACTTCCACCCCTAATCTATCAAATTTGGTTCTTTGCGTGCTCAGGAAGAAGAAAAATGGAAGATCAGATCAAGCCCAAAGGTCAGATCTCATCTTAATGGTAAAAGATGTCCCTGGATTTTTCTCACCAAACCCAGATATCAACAGGTCTTTCACGTGCCAAGGAAAGAAAAATCGAGTCAAATCGATAGTCAGATTGCATATTAATGGTGAGAGACATTTATAGACCTTCCCCACCAAACCAAGATACCAGATTAATGTTCCTCTTCATTTGGCATGTAGGAGACTCCAAGAAATGATAAAAAACCATAAGAATACGCATCCCAGGAGCTCTGGAGTGAAAATGGTGGAAAAATTAGATACAGATGCACAACTGCCATTGATTTCTATTTTGAATTTGGACCATCCACGTGGGAGATCCATTTTAGAAATGGGCATGGGTTCCTTTTTTCCTTTTACAACTTTTGGAAAAATGTAAAATTTTCACATTTTTTCTCCGCACCTCCACCCTTGAGAAATGAGCCTGACACGTGTCCTAAGGTGGGTCCCAAAGGAACCATGCCAAATTTTGCTATTTCACCTCTTTTTTGGAAAAGGAAAATTTTCCAATTTTCCCCCCAGCTCCTCCCCTTACGCTCTGCCAGTCTAGGGAAAATTTGGGACTATTCTCATCGGAACCATGCGGGCCATTTTGATGTTTTAATCCTTTTGGTAACAAGAGGAAAAAAATCCAAGTTTCCTCTGATGGTCCACTTCCCTCCCCTTGAATTTTCAAAGCCAACCTTGACCTCCCTTTTTTCAGGCTTGCGGGCCATTTTGATATTTTAATCCTTAAGAGGAAAAAAATCCAAGTTTCCCCGATGGTCCACTTCCCCACCTTTTGACTTTTCAAACTGCCACATGTCACAATGGCACATCTTGAGATGGTCCCCAAAAGTTGAGATCTTGAATGAGTGCGGGCTCACCATGTGTCCTGGCCTTGGAAAAATTTTTGAAGGCTTAAAGCTCAGTGGAAGGTGCCATGTGTCAAGGTCCGAGGCAATCTCCTTTGGCCATTGAAAAGTCCAAGAAAAATGCAAAGTGAGCGGAGGCCTCCAAGTGTCCTCTGTGCTTCTTTAAAATGAAATTCAAGGGCTAATCCTCAAACATGTGATGGTCCCTCCACGTGTCCAGGCCTCTCAAAACCTTTTGAAAAAAGACTAAGTATGGGAAACCTGTGGAAGCCTCCACGTGTCTTCATGGCACAATTTCAAAATGGTGCCCAAATGGAGACCCTGAATGAGCACATGGGCTCACCACGTGTCCCTATTCCACCAAACTTTACCAGCTACATAAAAATTTTCTAAGTCTGGGAAAAGTAGTGGAAACCTCCACGTGTCCTCCCAAGTGCAACTCCAAGGCCAAACCAAAAAGAAAATCTTCAAATGAGTGTCGTTATTCCTCCACGTATAATTTTCCTTTTGGGTCAAGGTGATCCATAGAATTTTAGAGTGCCCCGCTAAGCCCTACATCCAACCAAAAGAGGCCATGTTTCTATTGATGCAAGGATGTAAATTTGACTAGGAAAAACACCCGTCAAACCATGTAAAATGCAAAAAAATGACCATTTGAGCCTGGAGATGAAATTTTCTCCAAGGATAGAGAATTTAGAAATGTTACAAGGCTCAAATACATTCCTCTCGAGCTACATCCATTCATTTTTCTTCAAGTATTTAGGGAAAAATGACAAGGACAACAAATCTTGACTGTGGAAAATGGAAAGAATGGGAGAGCCCAAGTTTTTAGATGAACAGAGAATGGGGACCCTAATTACAGACCCTTTCCAGATAAACAAGAGAAACAAGGAAACAATTATGGATCCATACATGATCCTCGGCCCAGGAAGGATTGGTTATGGAAACAAAAGGAAGGGAAGAGACTTCTCGAGGCACAACACGGGGGATAAAATATGGCAGAGGCCATAAATTGATAGATTTTAATGGAAAAATGGGGTGAGACTATTTTGAGCACCAACATCGGCTCGACTCGAGGATGGGCACTCCCTATGAGTGCCACAAGAACAAGGTAGACCAAGTGCCAAAATATCCATTGGGAAAAGGAGTCAGTTTGCAGAGCACAAAACCATAACTATCCCCCAAAAAAGAACAAGAAACTAAAAAAAGCCAGCCAAAGGGCTAGAAATGAAAAAAACATGAAAGACAGAAAACAAACCAACAAACTATACACTATACAGATGATGTTCACCTTGATTCTGGGGAATCAATCCAAGAAATGTTTCAAATGCCTACCATTAACAGGAAATTCGAGAAATTCCCCATCAAGTCCTTTAAGAAGAAGGTATGTTCACCAATTCTAATATCAATGGAGTAAGGGCCCATCCATAAATGCATCAAATTTTCCATGCTTTCCCTTATCTTCATGCCTGCTATCCCATATAACACATGAGATCTCCAACATTGAAAGCTCTTGGGGTGACCTTCTTGTTGAACAACTTCTTCAGCTTCTCTCTGAACTTTACATGCCTTTGGTGGGATGCCCTCCTTTCTTCATCAAGTTCAACAATCTGGTTAATGTGGGCATCATATGGACTTACTTCTTGATCTTCCAAGTTGTTGCATGAACTGATATGAGGATAATTGCATATGTAGGGCAGCGGGGCTGAGTTCCATACACCAACTCAAATGGACTCTTTTCAAAGTGGCTCTTTTAATAGTAATTGGTCTACCCTAGACAAAAACTTCAACTGCTCACCCCATTTTCTCTTGTTCAGCTCCAAGGTTCTTTTGATAATCTTTCAACAAATTTTTATTACTAGACTCAACTTGTCCATTTCCTTGGGGATTGTAATTAGAAGCATATGTCAAATTGATCCCATATTCTTTGCACATTTCCACCAAGGGTTTAGCTCTAAAGCTCATGGCATTATCAAGCAACAATTTTGACTGGCACCCCAAACCTGCAGATGATATGGTTCAACATGAAGTCCATGACAATTTGGTGTGTTTCCCTTTTGGTGGGGATTTCCTCCACCCACTTGGTGAAGTAATATGTGGCTACAAGAATCCACTTATGGCCAACACTTGAAGGGTCTGAAATCTCACCAATGAAATCCATTCCCATTTCTTGAATGGAGCTTCAATTGATACATGATGCTATAAAGGAAGGGAGCTTGAAGCTTTCAGTCTTCAGAGAAGTGCTTGGAAACTCTCACATCTTCTAACCAAAAGAGTTGCATCCTTGAAGAGATTTGGCCACCAATAACCAGCCCTCTAGGATTTGTGTGTTGTGACCCTTCCAGCAAAATTTCCCCCACAAACTCCTCCATGGAGATCAGCAATTATCTTGGGGGCTTCATCTTCAGTAATGCACCTTAAGAGGACTCCCTTAGGGTTCTTCCAAGCTAACCCATAATCAGTAATGACATATTTTTGGGAAGCCAACTTAAGGGCCCTTTTTTGGTTCTTACTCAAATACTTAGGGTAGTATAAATGTCTGAGATAAAAATCACATCCTTGTACCACTCAGAACTCATTAGTTTCTCAAAGACATCTACCCTTCCTTCTCCTACCTCATTCACCTCAATAGTTTGCAAGTTTCTCTCAGCCATAAGCTTAGCCAAGCCCAAACCTCTCACCAACTTCATGGTTTGGATATCCATGTCATATTCTTACAACTTGTTCACCCATCTGCATCTTTTCTTGAGACTTCCATCTCTGATAAGATGTCTTTCACCATGGTGTGGGGAACATAAGCAACAATCTTAGAACTCAAAATGTAAGGCCTGAAAACCTTTGTTTCTTTTACCAAGGAAAATGCTTGTTTCTCCATAATAGTGTATTTCAGCTCAGCCCCCTACAATGCCTTACTGAAAAAGGAAATTGGCCTCTCATCCCCTTCATCATCTTTCTACAACAAGATAGATGCAATAGTGTTCTTTAAAGAAAAAGAAAATAGTTGAAAAGGCTTCTTATAATCTGGAGCTACTAGAATAGGTGCATGCTTTAATGCCTCTTTAATCCCATTGAAATCTTGAATGGCATCCTCCTCCCACTTGATGACCTGGTCCTTCTTTAACATGGAAGTAATTGGAATGGTCAACTCAACAAAGTTTGATATAAATCTTCTGATGAAGTTTATCTACCCAAAGAAGGACTGAATTCCTTTCTTGGTTCTTGGGATTGGAACCTTGTTGATGGCCTCTACCCTTTCTGGATCAATCATCACCCCCTCTTGTGACACAATGTGACCAAGCAACTTTTCCTTCTACACTCCAAAATGGCACTTCTTTGGATTGAGTGAAATGCCATATTCTCTACATCTTATCAACATCTTTTCCAAGTGCAGCAAGTGATCACCTCGCTTTCTAGAAAACACAGTACATCATCTTGGTAAACAACAATAAAATCATTGATGTAACCAGAAAAAGCAACATCCATTGCTCTTTGAAAG
This sequence comes from Taxus wallichiana var. yunnanensis, assembly GCA_018340775.1. Lineage (NCBI taxonomy): Eukaryota > Viridiplantae > Streptophyta > Pinopsida > Cupressales > Taxaceae > Taxus > Taxus wallichiana. The sequence continues at coordinate 760,283,399 of CM031243.1, forward strand.
GTTTCTCCAACATTCATCAAACCAAAGGGCATCCTGACATATACATATGTTCCCCAAGGGGTGGTAAAGGTTGTTTTAATTCTTTCTGATTCCTTCACCACAACTTGGTTATAACTAGAGAAACCATCCAGGGTAGAAAGTAGCTCAGAACCAGTCACTAGATATGCAACATGTTTTCCATGTTTGGTAAAGGATAATTATCCTTCATTGATGCTCTATTCAGATTTCTGAAATCCACACACAGCTTGATGTCACCATTCTTCTTTCTAATGGTACTAGGTTTGCAACCCAAGAAGAATACCTTGTAGGTTGAATAATCCCTCCATCCCTCAGTTTCTTTAGTTCCTCTTGCATCTTAAGAGATAGGAGTGGATTGATTGGCCTCTATTTCTACTTGAATGGTTTTGCATTGGATTCAAGGGAATCTCATGTTGAAACAGATCCTCTCTATATGCCTTCATCTTAGAATAAGTCCAAGCCATGCAATCTTGATATTTTTTTAGCAATTGGATGTAGGATTGCTTCTCCTCCTTGTTGAGATTGTTGCCTAACCAAATCTTCCTTGGTTTCTCCTTTGTGCCAAGGTCATGCTCCTCAATATCCCTTGAGGCTGCCATGCATCTATTAATAATGTGATCAACATTATCAAAATTGGACTCAAGAAACCAACCCTCTAGGAATGGTATTAGTCTTTAGTTGGATGATGCCTTTGCCAAACAAGGTTTCTTTACCCTCTGCTACACACACCATTGGCTCCCAATCAATATTTTGATCAAAAACTCTCCTTTATTCTGTAGAAAATCTTTGACCTGAGCATCATCATCAAAAACTTGCCAATGTTTAATATTGTCAGTACATAGATGGCCTTGTTAACACCTCAACATCATATTCACAATATGGGGACACTGCATAATTATCAAACCGAGATCCTAATACTGCAAGTTTTCTCCAAATCATTGAACTTCCTATCATGATGCACAATGTTGAATGAATCAAACATCTCAATGAAATCCCAAATTGCATGCTTGTATTGTTTCATTCGTTGATTTTTGTGGCATACAGATTTTTCTGACTTGCTTTACAATTAATTTTGAATCTCCTTGACAATGATGTCTTTAACACCATATTTCCAAGCAAACCTAACAACAGTGCCTCATACTCAGCAATGTTATTAGTGCACTCAAAGTTGAGTTTGAAGGAAAAGAAAATTTTCCTAGCCTTGGAGAGATCAGAACAACACCAAGCACCATTTTTGAACTTGGAGCAAGCTCCATCAAACAATAAAGTCCAAGGAGAGCCTTCTATTCAAGACATTTGCATTCTTCAATCTTGTGCTCTTTTCCATCAAAAAATCCTACAAAGTTATCAGCATCAACACTTGTGTACAAAACTTCATAAGATGCATTGTTGGGATCTTCAATAAGGTGTAACATCTTATTTTCCCCATACAACTTGACAAGGATTCCCTCAATTGGGATGGTGGCATAGGACATATCCATTTGAACACTCCCACTAAACATTTGCAGCCCATTTTAGAGCAACAACATACCCCACTTGGCTGGGTAGTCAACAATAACTACATCAAGCTTCAAATTCCTACTTGGATAGGCAGCAAGTTAAACCACTAGACCTTTCACACATCCCACCACTAGCACTTCTCTGGAATCCATGGCAGTACACTTCCCATATGTTGTTGTTACTTTGATGTTCAGCTCATTCATGACTTCTAGAGGCATAACATTGCATGATGCCCCTAAGTCAAACATAAATTTGTGTAGCAATTTGTCTTTAATGATCAGAGTGGTGAAGAATGGATCCACATTCAGTTGGGAGAATCTACCAAGGATGTCCCAAATAAACCTAGGTGGTTCATCTAGTTCTCGATGACTTGGTGGTGTCTCTAATTCTTCAATGATTGGAGGAGTCTCCACAATGTTTATATTTCTACCTAGGGGAGGTCTTCTCCTCTTTCAGCCCCAAATACTCAAGATCCCTCTTTTTTGTGCTTAGGAATCCTAAGCAACTAAACAATTGGAACTGAGATCTTGATCTGACTCAAGACTTGGGAAATATCATAAGGGACATAATTGGGCAAGGCAACATTGGAAGGAAGGTTGACACACTCATTAGATGGCACAAGATTTTTGATAGCTTGGGCATGAGGAGGGTATGATTTTTTTTTGGGAAAATAAGGCCCTTGGCAGATGCATCTTTATTAAGAGCCTCTTTAGGAATATTTGAAAGTAATGGAGTTTTTGGCTTGGCCTGAGGCCCTGTTCTTTTGACAACCCTACTTCTTGTGTTATACTCCTTCTCTTGGGCAACAACAACATTCATCAACAACTTCCTGTCCTCCTCAGATGGGATTCCTCCATCATACTTCTTTATCATTAAAGCTCTCAAATATTCAAATTCATTATTGGGAAATTCAAAAACTTGTACAGTATCTACTTCTAAAGTATGAGAGGGAGGAGAAATAGGTACAGTGGATGCAATCCCAAAAATTAGTAGCATTTCTAGCACTTATTACCTCGAGTTGAAGTTGCCCCTTATTGTGATCTCATGTCACACCAGCAACCCATCATGAAAACATCATCAACATTATCATCACAAAGCTTATTTTCTTCTTGCTGATCTTCCTCACATGGAGCATGGGGCATGAAACATCTGTCACACCAATCAATGACATCTATCTCCTCCACAACAACAACCACGACAGCAAAGGATCAAGTACCATTCTGTTGTCCTTATCCTAGGACTACCTATTTCCAAATCCAATAGGTCCCTTGCCTCTATCATCAGATCTTTGGTGATTTGTAAACTTGTCTTGGCCCTATTGCTTGTGTTGACCTTGTGAACTCTGCCCAATCCCTTTTTCTGCCTAAGCTAATTTGTATGATATTTCTTTGACAACCCTACCAAAGTTTTCACAACTTCCTCCAAATCAGTAGCCTTACTTGTTTGAGGATTTTCGGGTTAATTAGTTTTACACCCTCCCTTTTTGGAGGCTTTCCAATTGCCTTGATGTTGTTTTCTATTTGTAGGGCCATGGTGAATTCTGCCTCAAATTAGTAGGGTTTTTGTCCCTCAAGTAGTAAGAACCTTTTTTATCAAATGCATCGAATATTTGATTAAACATGATTCATCACATGGGTAAGTGCAACAAGTTGGGGGACAAAAAGGGGTCATAAGTGGACATCATATTGTAAATAACAACATAATATCAACTTGTAGGGATTATTATAACAACGTCATATTGCAAATTATATTAATATGAATCGTAGCATCTGGAATTTAGTTTCTAAACTGCTATTTTTATAAAAATGGACAAGTTTAGCTATATTAAACACTCAAAATTCAATGACTAGGTTTCTTTTAAATGCTATGATATAAGATTAAGGTCCGTTTTCCCATGATTTGGATGACCAAAAATTGATATATATATTTTTCCTTTTGTGAGAAGTTATATGTCGCTATCTATCTTGGGATACATTTTATTTTGTATTTTTTAGAAATATTTTTTTTTTATGATTTTTTATGTGTAAGTGGTCTAAAAACATAAAGAAAACAAAGCACTTTCCATTTTCCCTGCCATAGCTTCATCAAAAAATATTGAAATCAAATTTGTTTTTGAACATTTATATAATGTTACCACGGTTAGGATAGTATAATTTTTATCACATTCGAAATGATGAAGTGAAACAAAATTTTGCGAGTCTTAAGCATGAGACATAAACATTCATAGGAAAAAGTGTCTTAAAGACCTACTATTAGTAAAAAATTATAAAATGATATTTATCCTATTCTATTCACTTTGAAATCAATATTTTTAAATTGCTAACAATCTCCCCTACATGATGGTACCATTTTTATGACATATTTTTGACTTTTTGGCATGGTTCAAGTCGGTGGAAGACTATATTTGATGTTTTACAATTTTTTATGTAGAATTTAGGATTTGATGTCCACTTAATTGTCCCCCAAATTTTTGCACTCACCCCACATGGCCTTAAGCTAATAGAAAATATCCTCAAGGTCTTGTTAAACCTTGTGTTGAAATCTTATACTGACTCATTATGATTCTTCTTGATGTTTTCAAATTCCGATAGAAGAAACCTAGGGTTAGTTCTATCACCATACTATAATCTAAATGCATTGTTCATCTCCATCCAAGAATCAATGGAATTATGTAGTAAAGCTTTATACCAGTCCCTTGCATCCTCTTCCAAAGTATGGATAAACAATTTGATATATACATCTTCATGTTCAATCTTAAAGTCTTCCATCATATTGATAAAAAAATTAGATGTTGATCACCAGTTAGACATTTTTTCCTTGGAAATTTGGAAATCTATTTCTTACATCTTAGGGAGGCTGAATTTGGATAGCCATCCATCCCTGTAAAATTTATAGGACCAAAGGTGTTTACAACAAATGGAGGTGCAGGTGGGGGTAAGGCCGTGTTGTTTTGAGGAGGTGACCATAGTAGGGGAAAAATTTGATAAGGGGCAGAGGGTCTTTGAAACACGGGAGTATAAATTTCAAAATGGATATCCCCTAAAGGCCTTGTTTCTTGGAAAATCTTATCAAATTCTAAAAAGATAGGGGTAGAATGAGAAGAAAACTTTTAAAAAATCAAATGAACGTCCCTCACCGGTTGGGAATTCAATTCCATAAAGAGGCTACCGATTCATAAGCACTTAAATGACAATAATCAATTATAGGCTGATCACTTTCATCAATGGAGATCCCTTTTCTGTCTGCTAATGTCCAATAGCTCTCGAGATTTTCTTCGTTCTGACTTTGTTTTTCCCAGCTCTGGAAATAATGTCTTAGCAGGATCCCTAGCAAAGAAAGATCTTATTCCTTCCAGATTTGCAAAGAATAGTAACAAATCTCACTTAACAAAGGTTAAGACACTGGTACTCATCAAGAATTAGATCAACAGGGAGTCACCATTAAGGATTTCGACCTTAGTTGTGAAAATGCACTAAAATATGATCTGTCAAATTTCTGTCAATACTAGAAACTGGAAATGGGATGATCTAACTTTTCTTTACCTAGATTTATCAATGAGAGCTAATGCACTAGGTGTGGAACATGAAAGAATTGCACACAACATTTGCAACCTTGAAAATACTTCTTACAAGACAGAACACAAGATGATGTTTGAAAAAATGTATTGGCAGATGAAGCATTTAAGAAGTGTTTACAGAGTGCATCCGTATATGGATTGCAACCACTTTTCCCTGGAAACAACACCGGTAAAGTGTTGGTACCCAAATTGATTCTCCCTCGAAACGAGAGCAACATCATAGGTTTGGTAGGAATATTTGCATCCAAGCAAAGCATGTAATGTGTCATTTTATATCCGGGGATGAAATGCAACTTGCTCTTTGTCACTCAAATATGAAGAAATGGGTAGCACTCTTAAGAGGATTTGACCTATCCTCACTACTTTATGGTTGTACCTTTCAACCGGGGTGAAAGAACCCTTTTTGTAGCCTACTATTTCTAGAGGAGATGGAGATATCCTTCCTTGTGAAATTATTAAGAAGGACCTTGAAGAAAATATGAACAATGCAACAAAACCTAATTCTCACGAGTTGTCACTCTAGATAATGGAGATATTTTCTAGGCAAGGTTCAAGCCACTAAAGACAATGAAAACCTGATTATTTCTACATGTTTTGGTAATAAACATTATGCATTTGTATACATACATGAAAAACAGGGGTAGTATGGGTAATATTAAATTTTTTTGAATGATTTTGGTGGGAGGTGAAGCAGGATAAACCTGATTATAAAATATCTTTGTGTTTTTTTTACAAAAATGGAAATGTTGAACAAAATAATGCCTTCAGAGTAGCTAGGATGTTCCTTTAACAGAATATGTTCTTCAATGAAGGCCCAAATCAACAGTTTTCACAAAAACTTTAAGGATCCAAAATGAAGGCTCAAATTGGAAAACTTAATTGAACATTATCAATCTCTATTTTTTCATGCCTAAGATACCCTCAAAGGCTAGAAAACAATATTATAGTCATGCTAAGAGTCATAGTGATTTTAATTTTTTTTATTTCACTATGAAATGAAAGATCTTCGATAAATGAAATTACAAATGCCACAAAACTATCACAAGGATAAGATCTTGTGTGATTCAAACTGATTTCAATGTAAGAATGCATCGGGAACAAGAAAAATACTTAGAGACATGTATAAATGACCTAAACAAAATTTTTCCCAAGAATAACATAGATTAACTAAATTTTGGTTAAATTTATCAGTAGGGGAAAGTTTATCGAACAATCTCAGATATTGTCAATGGCTATACACTCATAACCACCTTGATATGATCAAATTTAACACAAAGGAAATAAACAAGCTTCTTGGATAGTTTCTCGAAATACGAGCTCTATCAAGCTTTTCTCTTAGGAAGTCGATTCGACTTCTAAACAATCAAATTTCCAACCTCCAACCATTTTCACGGTAAAATCATGCCTATTTATAACATTTTAGGTAGATCCTTTTCCCCCAAAAAAACCTAAACATTACATGTACTAGTGCTTTCCATGATCCCAATCACGAATTCCCGAGAATCAAATATGTGAAAATTTGTTAGGTTCTCGGGGGTAGATCTCTTCAAAAATCTCCGCATTCAACTCCTTCCTCGGTAGATCAGCTTTCCCTTTACTCACCAACCACTTCCACCCGTGATTAGTTAAATTTGGTTCTTCACATGCTCGGGAAAAGAAATGGTAGATCAGATCAATCCCAAAGGTCGAGGTCTCATCTTAATGGTAAAAGACATCCCCAAAATTTTCTCACCAAACCAAGATATCAATAGGTCTTTCGTGTGTCAAGGAAAGAAAAATTAGGTCGAATCTAATAGTCAGATTGCATATTTAATGGTGAGAGACGTTTATAGACCTTCCCCACCAAACCAGGATACCAAATTAATGTTCCTCTTCATTTAGCATGCAAGAGACTCCAAGAAATGATAAAAAACCATAAGAATACACATCCCTAGGAGCTCTGGAGTGAAAATGGTAGAAAAATCAGATACAGATGCACAACTGCCATTGATCTCTATTTTGAATTTGACCATCCACATGGGAGATCTATTTTAAAATGGGTCTACGGGTTCCCTTTTTCCTTTTATGAATTTTGGAAAAATGTAAAATTTTCACATTTTTCTCCACACCTCCGCCCTTGAGAAATGAGCCTGACACGTGTCCTAAGGTGGGTCCCAAAGGAAGCATGGCCAAATTCTACTATTTTACCTCTTTTTTGGAAAAGGGAAACATTTCCATGTTTCCCTCGCAACTCATCCCTTCCACCATTGGTCGGGAAATTTTTTGACTATTCTTTGTTGGGTCTACTGGATATTTTGATGTTTTAATCCTTTTGGTAACAAGAGGCAAAAAATACAAGTTTCCTCCGATGGTCCACTTCCCCGCCCCTTTGACTTTTCAAAGCCAACCTTGACCTCCCTTTTTGTAGCAAGGGCCTTATGAGGAAAAAAAGACAAGTTGCCCCCGATGGTCCGCTTCCCTCCCTTATGACTTTTCCAAATGCCATGCGTCAGAATGGCACATCTTGAGATGGTCCCCAAAAGTTTAGATCTCAAATGAGCACGGGCTCACGAATGTCCTGGATTTGGAAAAATTAGTTTTAAGGCTTAAATCTCATTGGAAGGTGCCATGTTTTAGGGTCGAGGCAATCTCCTTTGGCTGTTAAAAATTTCAAGAAAAATGCAAAGTGGTCGGAGGCCTTCAAGTGTCATCATGGCGCTTCTTTAAAATGAAATTCAAGGGCTAGTCCTTAAACATGCATGGTCCCTCCATGTCTCCTAGGCCCCTCAAAACCTTTTGAAAAACACTAAGTATCAGAAGACCCGACGGGATCCGCCACGTGTGTTCATGGCGCAATTCAAAATGGTGCCCAAGAGTAAAGACTTTGAATGAGCACGGGCTCAACATGTGTCCTTGTTCTCCCAACTGTAGCAGCTACATAAAAATTTGTCTAAGTCTAGTAAAAGTAGCAGAGACCTCCACGTGTCCTCCCAACACAACTCCAAGGCCAAACCAAAAATAAAATATAAAAATGAGTTTAGTTATTCCACGTAGATAGGTTATGGGTCTAGGCAATCCATAGAATTTTAGAGTTCTCCTTTGAGCTATGTCCAACCAAAGAGGCCACATTTCCGATTGATGCATGTATGTAAATTTGTGGGAGAAATGCCTATCGAATCGTAAAATGTAGAAAAATGACCATTCGAGCCTGGAGATGAAATTTTCTCCAAGGACAAAGAATTTAGAAATGTTCAAGGCTCAAATAGATTCCTCTATGCTACATCCAATCATTTTTCTTTCAAGTATTTAGCTCAAAAATGACAAAGACAATAAGTCCCATTGTGGAAAATGAAAACAATGCAAGAGCCCAAGTTTTTAGTCAAACAAAGAGCAGGGGACCCTAATTATAGACCTTTTTCTAGATAAACATAGAAACAAGGAAACAACTATGGATCCATATGTGATCGTCAACCCAGGAAGGATTGGTTATGGTAACAAAAGGAAGGCAGAGAATTCTCAGGAACAACATTGGGGATAAAATATGGTAGAGGCCATAAATTGATAGATTTTAATGGAAAAATGGGGCGATACTATTTTGAGCACTAGCATCCCATAGATAAAAGAGGATCTAAGGATACTAGGACATGGCCCAAGAATATAAGGTAAGGGGTTAATAGGAGGTGACCCATAAGTAGAAAATGGAGGGATACTTAGGATGTGCCCCATAATAGAAGAAGACGATGGGATGACCCAAGCCGGGATTTTATTTGACGAATGATGATAAATAAGGAATGAGTTGGTAATGAGAAAATAGGCCACAAATCAATGCTAGACCACGACATCTCATCATGCGTAAAAGAAGGTGAAAAGAAGAGTCAATTTCCATGGCCTTAGGCAGTTCCTCTACATTCTGATACAAGGAATCAACTCCTTCATCCCCATACACAAGCGTATTGAGTTCTAGAAAAAAATATTTGTTTGCAATCCTCTTAAGGGATATCATCATGTAGTCTAATTGTTCCTTCATTTTGAGAGAAATCAATCAGTAGAGGTTGTTATTCTTTGGCCATAGAAGGTTGAATAGAATAAATAGGTCTGATAAGTGGGGTATATTGATTGATAGAAGAAGATGATGATGTCAGATGATGTAGAAAAGGGGAAGGATTGACCTTATAACCCCATGAAGAGTTGTGATAGTGCTTTGAAAAGATATCTCAACACATGGCTTCTTTCTAATGGTTTGAAGTGGTTGTAGACATTGATCTTTAGAAGATGGATGAGGAAATGGTATGATATGGTTGAAAGGGCTCAAGGATGAAGAAGGATTGAATTTGGACTAATAGTAGAAGATGATTCATGAGAGGAAGTAGGATTAGAGAGGCAGGGGTCTCATGAATGGATGATTTAGATCCGGACCTAGATTGATTTTCTAGAAGACAATGTATTGTAGGTTGAAAAGTAGGATCGCATAGCCATTTGTTAAGTTATGAAGTAGGAGTTGAATTGGATCATTGACTAGAGGCACTCAGAGTCGTGGAACACTTCAATGGAGGAAGAGATCATTGAAACAAGCTGATGAATGAGGTCCTACGAAGATAGGGAGAACCATGAATCAAGAAATGAATTAGATGTTCGATTAAGAACTTTGAGTCACATGATTCTTCAAAGGATGAAGACATAATTAAGGTGATTCAGAATAAAGTTCATTTAAAGGAAATGAGGACCATGATTCATGACTCTATCTAGGGGTATTCAAACAATAATTGGGATCCAAATCTTGAGAAGAAGAGTGGGATTCCAAATGGTATTTTGGATCTAAATCATAAGAAGAGTGGGGGGAAGCGAATAATAATTTGGATTAGAAGGATCCAAACCATACCACTAACTACGAGTGAAGGTGGGAACATGGTTCCCGAATAGGCCCCCTCTAGCACTAAGAAGCGGCGAGGATTAGTCGTAAGGGAATTGTTTGATTTGAATTCCTAAACCTAGGTTACGCATCGTCATATGTATGAGGGACCTTATGATAATCAATCATTGTTGGCATCGTTTAAGAAAAAGGTATTGATCTAGATAGTGTGATGGAACTCCTTTAAAGGGAAGGAAGTGACATATTGATTTGGGCATCACAATGGCAGCCAACTAGTCATTGCATAAGTATGGAGATGCGTGTGTGATTTTTTGAAGAAGGTATAAGGAAAATAGACATTGTGATGATGAAGTCTCAATGAGATAAAAAAGGATTGTCCTAGAAAACAAATTTTTTAGATGATTGGCCCAAGGAACAATCATGCAAGTGTGAAACACAAATCCAGTCAATAAAGAAATACTTCTATGTAAAGTATGTGTGCAAAAGGATAGTTTGATGCAAAGATTATCAACACAAGGTTAACATTTATGTCAAGATAAAAATAAACAAGCTGTAAATATTAACAAATGGTAGAGTTTACTCCCAATCAAAGGATATTATTACCAATTTAGAGACAAGCAACACCTAAACATTAAAGGGAGATGATTAAAAATATAAGCTATATAACCCCACCGGTGTGGACACGTCTATCAAAATTTGCGGGTAAGTGAGATATTAGTATCAAATTGGTATTGAAATGATGAAAAATAAAGTAAGCGACACCCGTCAAGATTAGGAACAATGTTTGAATTTAACCAAGTCAAAGTATAGTAAGGATGTTGTAAAATGTGCACAACATTACCTAACAACATGGATACTTAGATTATGTTTATGACAAAAACATGACATAAGTATCTTAATTGTGTCAAGACAATGTGAACAAGGTAACACGTCAAAGGGAGATCAATTGATGAATCGATCGTAACTATGATGATGTTCTTGAAATCAAGATCAAGTTGCCATCAAAGTTATAAGGACACATTGATGCACTTTAGATGTTTAACAACTCATCTGCAAACATGGATGAGCATAAAAGAACAAAACGGTGGTGAACTCTATCTATGAAAACACTCTAAAAGATGCCTTCTCTTCTCCCAAATGGGAAACAAGAATGTAAAGGTGTATATCAAATGATGAAAATAAACTAAGCACCACTTGGGAAGAGTTTTTGCTCATCCAAAGGTGAGAAAGAAATTGAGCTAAGTGGTACATCATTTATTTATGTGATGCAAGACAATTAGTTCTAAATGGTATGGATTTTTTGACTTGTTCAAGAAAAAAGGTTCAGAATCCAAGTAAGTCGTCACTTCATGACGGATTCACATGACACCAGAATAGAAAAGTGGGCTCCAAGATAAAATGGCCTCCTTAATAGGTTCTCTCAACTAGGTGTCAGCATATTTTCTAATGTGAGCATGATTTTTCCAAAGAGTAATGATGAATGATTTGGGAGTATCGATATTTACTATACCCCCTTCCAATACTATGAGAAATAAGTGCCTTTAGTTGTACCATCACTAGAACCATGATACGAACAATCTTTGACTCTAACTCACAAGGCATACTATCTAAGTGGGCAAGTAGAGTGCTTCCTATTCTATCCATGAGGTTACTCAATGGTGGATTACTTTAGGGTTGGAACCACCACTATTTTGTAGCTTAATGTGTTATGCAAAAGGGGTTATGTTCTAGTTGAGTGGATAGGGATGTACCCTTTTCCAAAACCTATAATACGAGTGTGAAGTGAAATGGTGTGTGTTTTTATCTTGCTTAATTTAATGTAGTTTTAAGTAGCACACCGTTTGGTAAACGAATGGAAACATGTATATTAGAAGGTTTTGTTTTGTCTTAGCTTCTACTTTATTTGAAAAATATTTTTGGTCTTATATACCAAGATTAGTAATTTTTCAATATATCATATAAAGGAGATAAGATGTTGTTTTTGATTTCCCAGATCATCCTAAGATGCAAGGAAAGAGCGTACACAACAAGGTATTTCACTTATATTTTGCAAGAAAGGGAAAATACTTAAGTAAAGTGCTAAAACAATTTCCTTTTAACTAACTTTGAAAGTGAATAAAATTGTTTTGGAAAGTATGAAGAAAATATTGAAATGTTTTTTATTCCCAAGATCACCTAGAAAGGCGTGAGAGAAGATCATACGCATTTCAAAACTTCACAAATAAAGATGCAAACACATTAAATGAGATAGTATAAAAATCGACAAAAATAAAACCTATGAACAACTTATTAGTCCCACAAATACATTTCACAGTGTTAGAATAACCAAGGAAACCATTTTTCAAACTTTAAGACACAGTAGAAAATTACTTAGTTACCTAATAACATAAACCATAAATTTTCTATAAGTTAAAATCCTAATTTTATGTTTCCATTGCATATTTTAATTCAATACCTTTCAATGCAAAAATGGAGTCATTTCGAGTTCAGGAGAAAAGTTATGGCCTCCAAAAGATAGGCTATGAACATAGTTTTACATGTGTGTGCCCTTCGAGGTTGTATGTGCCCCATTTAAGCATGTGCATACCCTTTTAAGCATGTGTGCACCTCTCGTAAAAAAACACGGTGAGAGTTATGCTTGTGTGCACGAGAATGGTATGTGTGCTCCCTTTCCTATAGGTGACTAAAAAATACGATATTTTATAAAATAAATCTCAGAAATATAATATTTTTTAATCTATTTGGTTCAATTTCGGCAGCACTTCACCTCATTTGATCATGTAAAGAGCACAAAAACAAGACAATCCGAGCTAAACTAGCTAAGAAACTTGATATTTATCCATTAATACAAAAAAGTTAGTGAAATAAAAACTTGAAACCAATCTAAAAAAATTTGAAAAACTAATCTAGAAAACTTGAAACTAATCTAGGAAGAATGAAACTAAAAAAGTTAGAAACTAAAATAAAATATTCAAAATGACTCTGTTAATGGAGGATGGACTAAGTGTCCCACCGAGCATGCCGAATGTATGCAATGGAAAAGTTGCAAAGATATGGAAATGAGATTATAGAACCTCAAATATTTAACTAACTCAACTATGTACCATAATATTTAAGCTAAAGAAGAAACTATATGTTTACATGCATATATAAATTTGAAACAAACATTCAAACCCTAAGCATATCTAAATATCTCTCTACTCCATGAAAGCTTAATTAAAGTAAACCTAGTTAGATTATAAGCAATCAAATTTGTGTGTTGCTTACACCCAAACATAGTGAAAATATCTCTCCAAGTTGGCTCCATGGCCAACATTAGATCTTCCCTTACTAACTATATTTGGAGTGGATGGATGCAAGATGGAGGAGCTCTTAACAATGTAGTATGTCTAAGATCCAAATATTATATAACTTAAAGATATCACAAATGATTTCTAATGCCAAGATCTCTAAATATGAGAGGAACCATTTGAAAGGAAAGTCCTAAGCTTGTATTTATAGTTTCGAGGTTTGGAAGAGTTTGGAATTTGGGTGCATGTCGGACTAAAGTCTAAAAATCACTTTATGATTAGATTAGGATAAAAATTCTTTAGGCTTACTTAAGCTTGGTTTGCGCTAGTTAACTAGGGTTTATGCTATTTAAACTTGATTAGCAAGTGATTAGAGACTAATTAAGAGTTGGGAGGGGTGCAGTTAATCGATTGTGACTAATAGATAGCCTAGGAAGCCAATAGAAGTGATCTAGAGAGAAGTAGGGAGTTCGAATGGTCGAAATGAGGAATGTTTAACTAATAAGAGATATACTATCCCAATTAGTTGATTATAGGAGGAATACAAATGAGAAGGTGTCTTGAATGGGAATTCGATAATGGAGCGGAGAATAGGGAATTAACGAAGTGTTGTTAATCATTTGAATTGGAGGAAATGCTAAGTTTAAGCATATTTTAGGTGTCTACCTTATCTAAATAATTATATGAGATTAATATTGATAATGGATTATGATGTATGATTGAAGTACTAGGAATGTGTTGTTAATCATTACGGCACCATAAAAATAATAAAAAACACAATGTTTTTGTTCGATTTAATTGTTTAATTGACCATATAGAAACGTATGTAAAATTAACTATTCGATAATATAAAGCATCCAAATGTGGTCTCATGCACTATAATTTTAATAAACTATATTTGTCATATATTCTATGCAAATGTTTATAATATGGAATGAGATATCCTGTAATTATATATCATTTTTTTGTTCAAAATTCCCTCATAGATATGTATGAAAAAATGTGGAAATATATTGATGCATATTTTCTTTTGATAATCTATATTTTTCAAAGACTAATTACATAAAATGGTAAATATTATTTTATTTTCTCATATTATTTTCATGTTTATTTGAAATGTTTTCTTCCAAGCTTTTAAGCGATGAATAAGGATTTGAATAGGGCCATACTATATATATACGATTTTTTAAAAACTATTTTTATCTTATTAAATTGTACGTAAACACCAATATGAGATTTTAGTTATCCACGTACCAATGATTTATAAAGTGGGGTTATTTTAAGAAAATATCATACTATTTAGTAATTCATTTTAATTTAATCATATTATTTGATTGTACATAAACATGAATATGAGATCTTGGGTATCCATAGATCAAGGTGTAAAAACAAAAAAGCACATTGGCAATAAAATACCTCAACATAATTCAAAATATAAAAGAAATAAATTTGAAAAATATTTTAAAATAATGAAATATATTTTTATTTTTAAAAAAATCACAAAACATTATTGTAATCTATAATAATAATAAAACATACTTAAAATTAAATTAAATCATAAAAATAATAACTTGCATATCTAAGAAAGCAAAAATCTTAAAGCATGCAAGCATTCCATCCCTTAAAATCTATAAATGAAGATCTTTGAACCTTTATTCTCATCCTTAAGAATTTGAGTCCTTTTCTCATATAGATTTTTTTAAAGTTGTTTACTATAAAAATAGAAGTGCCTGCAGAACATGTGTAGATCAATGAGAGACAATTTTAGTAGAAAATTATATAGGTCTAATTTAGAAGCAATTTCCTTGTGATCATTATGCAATTATATCAAAATAACTACCAATGTATTTTTAAGTTTGTTGCATGTGTTTTGATTCAAGGTATTTAATCATCATTTTGCCATGATTTGAACTAACCAAAATAATGCTTCTTGTAAGTTCATTCAATTTTGGTATATTCAATTTTGGTATATTGTGTTTATTAGGTAACTCTTTGATATATTTCTATATTAACATTTTGGTGACCCTAAGGGAACACATAAATCATGTTGCAAGCTAATTGCCTTATTTTGAATTTGACGTTGTTTTTGTATTTTGAGTTCTAGTATAATTTCATTTGTATTTACTAAGCTTTAGTAGATTTTATAACTTTTTCTTCATATGTCAAAAAAAAAAAAAAAAAAAAAACAAAACACACGCACACACACACACACGAAACACACACACATGCACACACATGTATGCACCACACACACACACCCACACATGCATGCACCTAGATACAAATTGTAGACATTAAATCACATATTTTGGGTAAATTTCTAGGTCCTAATCACATACTTGCATTCATATGATTCCTAAGAGAAAAAAGTACTAATTGACAATTGTTTTCGACGTCTTTGTTTTTTTTTTCTGGTTTCCTTCTTGGCCTTACAAACCCTATTTCCCTTTTTGAATTTGAATTGTTAAGATTTTTCAAGTCTAGACACCAGCACTCAGCTAGCACACCATTTCCCAAGCACCTATTAAATTTTTGTTTGATTAAACAAAATAAACCCACTATAATAAAACATCGAATATGAAAATATTGCAATATAATTCATTCGGGATATATTATTCCTGTAGCTATGGAGTTTATATAAAAATTATTGATCTTATTAATTAGGAGTCAAGTCTTATCAATGATAACTATCTCTATCCCCACAATATCTCCACTAATCCCTAATCATAATCCCACACCCCTATATATGAGTTGTGCATGAAAAATAATTGTGCACACTCATGATTTATTTTTATATTAAATAATACAATTATTCAAACTATATGTTCACACTATGAACAATTATTTCCTAACATTCACCCCCTTAGTGTGAACATGGGTGAGTTCTTTCTAGTACCTACTCATATTCTACAATGTGATTGTTTTCAAAGAGTACCATCAACTTGAACATGTTTTCTAGTAGAACCATTAACCACTCGTATGTGATTTTCTAAATGATTTAAAAACTCTCCAATTAGTTTTCTAGTGGAACACCAACCACTTTCATAGTAGCATACACATTACCCCATCCATAATTTTACAAAAGGAACAATATATAGGAAAATATGTTCTTAACTATGAACGTGAATTATCCTTACATTATTTATTCACTACCACACATGTTGATATTAAACACACCAAACACAACTTTAAAAACATGTCCACCAAAGCAATATTGTGGCAACATCGATAGTTCTGAAGAGAGATCGCTAAAACGCCTCTATCCTCCATTGCCTCCAATCTCCATTCGTGATGCTACTTAGCAAATATAGCTTTTAAGCTCATTATACAATTTTCTAGATGTTGAATTCAACTAATAATGGACCCCCTCAATATGGACATCATGGAAAAACAAAAAATGTGTCCAATTTTTTAAAAGTGAGACAATAAATTTTTAATATATGTATATATCTTTTTTTTTTAATAAAATATTTGTAAAAAATGGAAAAAATAAATTATTTGGTCTGGTAGCAGAAAGTATAGGGTCAATGCGTACAGCTCGAAAAAACACACATTACTAGTTGAAAGTTATGACACTTACAATTTCTAACTCCAACATCTTTCTGGACCGTTACCAAAAATTGAAATTGATAGGTCCATGCTTGTGTTTTTTACGATATGTTCAAAATGGCAAAAAATGGATAAGAAGAGTTGTAACTCATGATTTCTCATTCATTCATACACAGGTTAATGTGGATCTGAATATTATAGGAAGTCATGTATTAGAGCCAAAACCAGAAGTCCAAATCATAGTTTTAGAAGGCAATAAAGGACTGTGGATTCACCCGAGAGAGGTAACGCCATTTGAAGTAGACAGGGATCCAATACCAGTAGAAACACTCAATGCATGTCAATTAACATACCTTTTGATATTTGAAATAGCTGAAAGTGTAATATTTAGCCTGTGAATTTTCCTCCTCCCATTATATCTTCTAATCGCCTGCTACAATTAGAGATTGACACATAATTGGAAGGATTTTTATGCCAAATGTGCTGCAACAGAGTAAAAATGGCTAGTAGTATCTTGAACGCCACAATCCACAATGAAAGCACAAAAATCAAGTGATTTGCACTAGCAAATCTACTCTGATACCAGATATTAAATTCTGGTTTGATTAGACAAAATAAAACCACTGTAATAAAACACCGAATATGAAAATATTGCAATATAATTCATTCGGGATATATTATTCATGTAGAGATGGAGTTTATATACAAATTCTTGATCCTATTAATTAGGAGTCAAGTCTTATCAAAGATAACTATCTCTATCCCAACAATATCTCCACTAATCCCTAGTCATACTTCCACACCCCTATCTATGAGTTGTGCATGAAAACTAATTGTTCACACTCATGATTTATTTAAATATTAAATAATATAATTATTCAAAGCTGTGAAAAATTATTTCCTAACAAAACCCTCATCCCCTCTTGCGCCCCTGACCTCTTTGTGTCTTGTTTGCCTCTTCTACCTATTGGGCATATTTTTTTCTTATGGGTTGATCTTTTAGTAGTTAATTACATTATTCAGACAAGGAAATCATATAAATACAATGATATTGGATCATAATAAAGGACCAAGCTCTAAGCATCTAATATCACCACCTAAGGTTGCATTTAAAGGCATTCAAAGAGTATCAAAGTTTCCATCTAGATATAGTTCAGGGAGAAGGGAATGCATTTTTTTGCATACACTTCATATGAGGGGAAGTTCATTTTGACATTCACACATTACTTATATTTCTACATCTAGTTATTACTCACTATTCAAGTGCATTTGGCACAAGAGCCACATAGGGCATGATTCTACACACACACACACACAAAACTATAGGAATCTAAAATGTAGTGCAATGCTTATTTTTATGTTCGATCTTTATGTTGACCACTTTGGGGTTTGTCTCGAGTCCCCATTTACATATTTATTTTTAGTATTTAATATGTTTTTGAGGTTTACAGTGATCTTTTTCTTTGCAAGTTATAGGAAAATTCCATGGAGATATTGTGACACATAGGCGATCAACAATGAAGGGCATCAATATAGAAGTGACATAGAAGAAATAACTTTCTAGACATTTTCACAAGTCATGGGTGATCATTAGTGGTCCATAGTGCCCAAGAACCCCGAATTATTCCAGGCACCTCGACCCAACCTATTATTGTAGTTCTACAAGTTATGAAATTGTGACATATTCCTCCTCATGTTAAAGATTTTTCCATCTCTGTATACTTTGAGATTTACTACGAAATTAGCTAGGTATTCTTTCCTCTCATTTGCACGTAGGGTTTCCATTTTCCATTTTCTTATTTCTTAGGTCAAAGTTGTACTTTATTGCATATCTATTACATTGTGACTGAACAATTAGGGTTTATCATATTTTCAATATTTGTTAAATAATTTAGTGAACTTGTCTCATTCAAACACTCTTGGGTCCTCATTTCATCACTTCTTGCATTTACTTAGGATCCTCTCATCATGGATATTTCTATTCATGATTTCTTGCTACCAATATTGATTGTTAATCTAAAATTATTACTCTCTAAGATAATACTCATATTCCTTCTACTACCCATCTAGACATTGTTTATAAGACATTTGTAGATTCTTTTTCTCAAAACTTACTTTTCCATCTAATCTTTCGACAATATTTTTGTTTATGGTAATGATCCTCCCTTATATATACGAGTATGCATCTATAAATTGGGATTGTTATCACCGTATCACAACACCCTACAATTTGCACAAGTGTGTGTGCTTGAGCTCACGGTGATTTGGATAAGATGGGTACTATCTCAAAGTTGTGGTATATGATACTTGAGATAGATCTCTATAGAAAGATAGTTCTTGTTCCTAAACTACCTAGCACAATATACTCTAATGCGAAAAAACTATCTTATCCTAATCTATCTTTCCAAGGGACCAGGAGAGAGATGCATGAAAACAAAAGCTACATTAAAGTGGTGATACACCAAAAATGAGGGTCTCGAGAATAATATCCAATGTGTGAAAAAATAGAAGCAAAGTGCATAGTAGAAGGGGTGATAACGGTTCTCCACATTCTAAAGCAACTACATTCACAACAATATTTCATACACACAATATACTCTAATGCAGAAAAAACTATCTTATCCTAATCTATCTTTCCAAGGGACCAGGGAGAGAGATGCATGAAAACAAAAGCTACATTAAAGTGGTGATACACCAAAAAATGAGGGTCTGAGAATAATATCCAATGTGTGAAAAAATAGAAGCAAAGTGCATAGTAGAAGGGGTGATAACAGATTCTCCACAGTCTAGAAACTACATTCACAACAATATTTCATACACACACAATGATAATGAATCCTTACAAGAGAATAAAATAGACACAATATATTTACAATGAGGTTGAAGAGGCAAGAAGAATGCAAAAAAACACAAGGGAAGATACATCCACAAACTTGAATCTATTGCTTCACGATATGCACAATTCAATTTATTACAAAATAAGAGCCTGAATCACCATGCAAGGAGTCCACTACAAGGTCCTGTAGCACATTGGCTTCACAAAACTAATATGATAGAGTTTTTCTACTAAAAACTATCTCCTTTACAATGAGCCCAACACTCTAATTTATAGAATTTTGAGAGGAGAGAGAGGGAGAGAAATTAAAATCCATAAATTTGAGTTCCCAACACTTGAAATATGTCATAAATTGAGTGAAATGATGATATGTTTCTTGCAAAAGGATCCTCATGATGTCCCATAACTTGTAGCAGTGAAAAATGCCTGCCCATGCTTCATTAAACACATACCAACCACCAATAAAATCATTGTTATGAACTTGGCCAAGTTTTAAGAAAAATTTCCATCAAAACCTCATCAAATTCTAGATTTCTTTATTTATTTACATTGGGCTCAGAGCCATGATTCCAACTATACCAATTTTTCCTGATTTCATTAAGAAATGAAAAATTTGCGGCCTTCTGACTGTGAGCAGTTGTTTTGCATTTATTAGGTATTTCTTGTATTTCATGGGAATGAGCATTTAATTTATTTGAGATGGATATGTTACTTTTATTTTCACATTGTGTCCCTATCTCGAAAATTCAAATTTTGTGAAAAATGGAGCTCTGGGTCAAAATTTATGACCGTTTTAAGTTCGGGGGTCAGGTGTTTTCTTTTCCTTTGTATTGTGTGTATGGCGCGTTTACCGGGAACTCATGTCCCTTCGGCACTTGGAATGTCTGGGCCAATATTTTCTCGCTCTTGTTGATTCCTTCATTGTGTGGATATTTTGGGTTTGGATGTCCCGTTTGTCCCTATGCGGCTTGGGCCACTTTTTCCATGTCACCCAACTCAGGCTTTCCTATCCCCACACGTTCACCGTTGATCGGGCTATCAACGCCGTTGAATTCCACTTTTTCTGTAACATGTTGCCTTGCTGCAATTTTAGATTTATGGGTCCGACTATCACGGGTAATGTTTTCTGCCATATCCGCAATACAATGACTTGCGGAAATTTCAGCATTTTAGGTTGCATTTTTTTTTTTGTTGCAAATGTCACGGAGACCATGCGAGGAAAAAAACACGCCTTTTCAAACATTTCTTTGGCTTGTTTCCATTTCAGCTTTTAGTCTAACTTTCTGCGTGAACTTGTCTTTGCTGGGACAACTTTTTTCACTTTTTCCGCAATACAGTAGCTTCCTTTGCAAATCAAACCCGAACTTGGTACGATGAACCCTAGTATGACCCACATTGGTTTCTTCCACAACCCTCGGACCCGCAATACACTAAAACAATCCTTTGACTTCATTTTTTCAGATTTTTACAAATTTTCACTAACCGCTTATTTTTTTCTAGGGAAATCGAGTTAGAGAAAAGCAAAGGGGTCACCAAAATCTGAATTTTTCCCTTTCATGATTTCTTCTTGCTCCGGCTCGCAAGTTATGAAAATTAACTTGGGGTTGAATTTGGAATGACAGGAGTTAAGTGAACTTTAGTCAATAATGGATTTGAGATCAATCTTTGCACATTATCATTCATTCATAGTATTAATGTTTTTGTAGCTAATCTTAACCCAACATTTATTTCTTTCTAGGCATATGAATTTACTACATGTCCATGCATGGGCGCTATTGCTTTACCTATCAAAGTTGGGCAAAAAATAGTTCTTACAATATTTTGTTAATTGATTTCCTTGTTCTATATAATTGATTACTCGAAGGGCTATGACTTCAAAAATTCATACAATGCCTTCTACGATTAATTGGTGTTTTAAATTATTACATGAGGGATTTGAATATACGGTTCTCGTTGATACTATCCCATTCCAATAATGTAACATAGATCCAAATAATGCATTATGTATTCCAACGTCTATTACCGATTCATGACCCATGGACTATCCAAATAACTTACCTTCGCTTAAAGGAACTATTTGTGCATTAGACATTGTTTCATCCACTCGGGATCACCCCACCTTATACTACTACTATGGTACTTTATTGCGGG
Organism: Taxus wallichiana var. yunnanensis; assembly: GCA_018340775.1. Taxonomy (NCBI): domain Eukaryota; kingdom Viridiplantae; phylum Streptophyta; class Pinopsida; order Cupressales; family Taxaceae; genus Taxus; species Taxus wallichiana. The sequence goes on from CM031243.1 coordinate 760,305,169, forward strand.
TATTTCTATACATTGGACATTATACCACCTTCCTCATCTTCTCATGAACAATATGCATTTGTGCTTCCTCCTTTCACATGCACATTTTTATGAATACTTCTTATTGGCCACACATTCCACTTGATCCCACTTGCTATGAGACTATTTACACATATGATGGCTTACCTTGATTAATTGGATTCAAACCGGAGGATCTCATACCCCATCTTGTTCTTGACATTTATATCATGAATATGTTTGCATTACTACAGTGTATGGCCTCCTTGTCCTCCATCTATTAGTTTTTGTTGCATGCACTCCTCACATTTCTCCACTCACTCTAGGATAGTCGTAGCTTGACTACATTGGTGGTGCTTTGGATCCTGAGCATATTGATATTTCATTTCCCATGCCCTTTGGCTATGTTTTTTATTTGTAATGAATTATTTCTCATCTATTCACAAAATCTTACTCATTGGTATGTGCATGGATGTCCACTACCACATTTCACCAATGAAGAATATGCAATTGGCATGTATAATATATGTTTGCAATGTCTCCTTAGCTGATCAACCTCAAACTATAGCTTATCAAGTCTTTGACGCATCTCCATTTACCTTGACCATGAAAATGATGATCTATTAGATGATGTTACTTAATCATTCTTATCATATTTCACTTGGAGGCATCATGTTTATTATCCCTCCCCTTCTATCATTGTTAGGTGTCTCATATTCTCTTTGCTTTGAATCTAATATTACTCATTCACCATACACATCTTGATACAATATTATATCATTATTACCTAATGACGCACTCTCGTGCCAAGGTTTACCATTTTCTATTGAGGGAATACTACATACATGAACCTCACATCGCTACACATTTCACACTTCATGCATTCATCACATCTCTTTCTAGTATCTCATATTGCGCATCATACACACTGCACATTCTATGCATTCATGATACATATTTCTTGTATTTACTTTTACACACACTGTCATTACCCGGTGATGCACTCTAGTTCCATGGTTAATACTCGATTTCTAAGGGTCTAGATCTGAAAATAACCTAACCACACTCACTCACTCTTTATTCTCTACACTTGATGATAAAATATTTTTATCGCACTCTTCAAACCATATCCCAATGAAACCACTTGTTTTATGGTTCATTCTTGACTATCGAGGGGTTTTTATAAATGAACCTCATTGCATGCAACCTCATCTGCATCTTCTTGAGGGGCATGTTGCTCATATCACATCTAATTTTTATTCCATTCCATACACATTCACAAAATATTTCATATCTTTGTAGCATTAATTCTTTCATACTTATGCTTACATGTACACTTTGCTTACTATGCTGATGATACATTATATGTCATTATCTTATTTGTATACACATGCACATTTATTTTCCTTATAGTTCTGAATGTAACCTTTACATAGATTGTTACATGCATCATGGATGCTTGGAACTATACCTCTTACCGATCCCACAACGGTTCGTGGGGATATATAATTTCATACATATTACAGGTGCTATTGTTTTGATTTATACTACTTCCTATTCTCACTAGCACAATACCATATCGGATCATACATGCTTTGATATACCTTTTTTTTTTTTCTAGCATGCTACTCTGGGAACTTCATGCACAACATTTTATTTGTAGGTCTATTTTTCACCATAGTTGTATGTTACTTTACTTCCTACTATCTCTGTCATTATTTTTCATTATTTCCATATGTTTTTCTTGATCACTATTTTCTTGCATGCTTTTGTCCACTTTGGCCATGATTTTCTTATGACATTTTGAGGAATGAGTGATGTCGAAACCCACTTTCACAAAAGTATACATTGTCTTCTTTTTTTTTATCTTACATTTTTGTTACTATATGCATATTTATCCTTTTTCACTAACACATGTGTTCCAACTACTTTGTTTGCACGTGCCTTGGTTTTTACCAAGCACATTCCCTCCCCTTATAGGTCTATAGTTTAAGATCACCATCCGGTCCTCCTTTGGGCCACATGCTCCTAAGCGACATCACATTTACCCCAAACAAGGAGGGGATATATTGGGTGTTTTAGTCACCCCATACATAAGTTCATAGTCATAGACAACACACTTTAGTAAAAAAATCAACACATTCTAAAGTAAAAAAATGGTCCTAACTTTGGTCTTCAACACAACATAAATGTCAACCCCGAGACACAAAAATGAATGCCTCAAAACCCATGACCCTTCATAGGAGCCTATGACCATAAGGAAGCTTCAACATTGTTCTTATATTGGCACATATTTAAGAATTTTACGAACATATTTCACCAAAGAAGAACAATACTACGAAATTAGGATCGAAATGTTGATAAAAATAGGTTCACACCATCTGTAGTAGTGTATAAATAATTTAGAAGTAGTCAAAGCATGGAGAATGAAAATATACCTTTCTCCCTACACTTCTTCTCCTATGGTGTGAGATCACACAAAAAACTCACACTTGGCGTGAGATCTCCAAGGAAAATCCTTCATTGCTTGAGATTGTAAAAAAAATCATTCTTCTACAACAGTCTCATGATCCTTTATACATTCTTCACTCATTAAAGATCAGGTGCACATGTTCATTTTTGAAATTTTACACTCTTTGAAATAAATTTTACATATTTGGATCAAATTTTTCACATGCACGAATTTTACTACTTTTTTCTCTTCCCTTTTGCATATCCATCCTTATGGGAAACAAAAATGACATCATCAAGCATAAAGTGACATTGACAAGTAGTACAATGTGACACAACACATACACTTTCAACCCTTGGGTCACTTCCTATTCTCTATCTTTCACGCTTCATTTTTATCTCTCCATGCTTTTTCTTATCTCCTTGAATTTTTTTTTCAATCGATCTACATGGTTATTAGGTATGCATCTTCTATCTAGTTTATGTTATCAAGTATTCACTCAAAAACTAAATTGGGGAAAATTTAGACACTAGATCATGTACTTTGGGTAAATTTCTAGCTCCTAATCACATAATTGAATTCATATGGTTCTTAAGAAAGAAAGTTACTAATTGATCATTTTACTTGGGATCTCTACTTTCTTTATGGTTTCTTTCTTGTCCTTACACACCTTATTTCCCAGTTTGACTTCTGATACTTCAGCTTTTCTAAGTCTAAACACCAACACCCACCAGGATGTCGGTGCCTGGTGCCCTTGATCCCTTTGGGTTCCCTCAAAATCTTTGTATCTTGGTTGCCCCGTTTATCCACGGGAATATTGTTTTCTTACAGTCGACCTTTTCATAGTTAATTACAAAATTCAAATAATGGAATCATATAAATATAATTCTATGTCATCATAATAAAGGACAAATATTTAAGCATATACTATCACCACATAATCTTACATCCAAAGGCATTCTATGAGCATCAAATCTTCCATCTATCTATCATTCAAGGGACAAGAGAATGTATTCTTTTGTATAGATTTCATAGGAGGAAAGTTCATTTGCACATCCACACATCTACTTACATTTATTCATCTATCTATTACTCGATATTCAAGTGTGTTAGGAAAAAGAGCCACCTAGCGAATGATTCTACACGCACACATAAAACAACACGGAGTTTGAAATGTAGTAAAATGCTCGGTTGTAAGTTCAATTTGTCGGGTGACCACCGTGGTTAGTCCGATTCCGCATTTTCATATTTTTATTTATAGGATTCGATGTTTTTGGTGTTTTGTAGGTTATATTTTTTTGTAGTATACATGTGAATTTTTCGTCATAGTGCGACACATAGGTGATCAAAGCATCACACGATAGTGACATAAAAATGACATAGAATAAAAAAATTTACAAAAATTTCATAGTCACGAGCGCCCATCACAGGTATACATTTCCCAGAACCCTTCACCTATTCTAGTTTCCCCATTCTAGCTTATTACGGTAGTTCTACAATTTTTTTGTTTGGTTACAACATATTCCTCCTCATGTTTAATATTTTTCTAGCTCGGCATACTTCAAGATTTATTGACAAATAAAAAAGTATTCTTTTCATTCTCTTTCACTTAGGGTTTTAAGTTTTCCATTTGATTAATGCTTAGGTCAAAGTTGTCCTTTATTGCAGATCTATTATGTTATGACTCTACAATTAGGGTTTTATCATATTTTCAATATTTTTAAATTAGACACCCACACATGCACACACACATACACATGCAAACACAAAACACACACACACACCCATGCATACACACACACGTATATGCATGCACGCACACACGCACAAAGTGAAACATAGACACACATGTAAACACAAATATGTAATTGGTTCATGATTTCCTAGATGATTCATTATAGTCATGCATGTGATCTATCGTGGTTTCTTTGATGATGTATGGAGGTTGTACAAGAAACTTGTCTAGTCTCTAGCTAACTCCCCCCCCCTCTCCAACACATCCCTATCCACCCATCTCCAACATACATCACCTCATGATCATTAACACAATTAGACAATCCATACCCTAGTGACATCACTCAAACAACCTAATCTTAGTGATCTTGAAACTGTATCATTTCTTAGAATCCATTATGCTTAGAATCACTCCCACTCAGGCCTTCCCCACTAGCCGACATGCACATATAATAGTGCAATTAAACATTAAAAAAATGGCCAATAATATATATTGATATCTCTATCTTCCCCATGATATCACGCATCTCTAATAATCACCCTAGCACCCTCCCTATCATCAAAATTTAGAATCCATTACCTATTCTTCTACAATTTCCATTATCCCTTATGCTTGTCATTTCCTTTGGGGATCCCCATTTATTCTTACAGCACTCGGCCCCCATTACACTTCCTAATACTATTGTACTCCCCATTTCCTCACGGTCTGCAGTCCCCTATAGCACTCCTTACTATCTCCTTGAGCTCTTTGATCCCACCATAATCCGCACTCCCTAAAACTCCCTAGTCCCATCACACTCTCCCCATACCCTTTCACTTATATAGATCCTCTCATGCTCCTTTCACCCCTTACCCTCTTTGGTCCCTTTCCACACTCTCATACTCATAATTCTCAAAATACTACATTTCCACCCCTGACACACATTGTCACCCTTTCCCCCAATGCACTACCATTAAATTTTAGCTATCTACTTCTACATTTCTATTTTATGGTCTAAACACACTTGGCGAAGGGTGAGGTAAAAATGTTTCACTTGAGGGGGTTATATTAGTCAAAACATTCTTTTCTACTTAATACTATGAAAATCAATCTACTAACCAATCAATTTCTTAGTCAAATCAATAAAATAGTCTAACATCTTGTGAAATTATCCTATTGAGCCGTTCACAAAGTCTTTTGAAATGGCTCATCGATAAAAATTTAAAAATTCTTTTCTATCTATTTATTCGTACAAGTTCACATGCATAATAACCTTATCATAGTATCTAACGAACCCCATGTTGTATCTAGTTTTTCTGCTACATCCTTCCTTCTTCATAATATATCCCAAAAGTAAATGTAGACATCAAAATAACGTCATATGCATGAAGTCATGTCAATAAATACCTTAAGCACAAATCAAAACATAACAATAATATAAATTCTAAAAATCCAGTAAAAATAATAAAATACATTTAAAAAGCTCATAGGACATTATTAAAATCCATAAAAAAGAAATAAAACATATTTTTGATTTTTTTTTAATAAAATTAGTAAAGCATATGTTAATTAAAAAAATGCTTAAAACATGCAAAACACTATTCCATTCTTAGAAATGGAATAAAAAAGAAGATTACCGATCCTTTATCCTCCAAATCTATTGCTCATGTATCTTCTGATTTCATATTGTTTACTGAAAAAGTGAAGTGCAGAGAACATGTGTAGATCTGCGATAGCTGAATTTAGTAGAAGCGTCATACATGTCTTAGTTGCGTATGTGATTGGCCTATGATCAACACATATTTTTATTTTCAAATCATAATCATCAAGAATCCAACAAGATTCATTTGTTGGGTATACACAGGCCTCCTATTAGATATATATGTCATGTTTCCTATTATTTATCATAATGTTATCAATTTCTTATCATGTCAACATTTTTCTTAAATGGGTTAGGGTCAGACCGCTGCACATCCCTAGCCACCCAAAAGTAGTCGTTTTAAAAGTTTACATGTTTTTCAATTCAATTTATTCAATGATCAATCTACATTCGTTATAAAGAACCGGTATTGTGTAACTCCATTTTAAAGATAAAACCCTTGGCACTTATCACTTGTGCTTCATTTGATTTCGCTATATTTTATTTAATTTATAACTAGTTAATCTATTTCCATGTTAACATAGGGATTTATAATGTGGGATATAATGGTCTCATCATCTAGTTTGGGTAAATTTGATTTCATAGAAGGTATGTTTGTTCAAACAAGTTTTATGGTGTTTTTAAATATAATACTCATAAACGTATTTCATTCCTATTAGGGTCTATATCTAGAAATGATATTATCCTAGTGGTATTTTCATGGACCATCATTGGAATCCACTTGAGGCCTAATTGTTTTTCACAAGGAAGATTATCCCAAATCAGATAGTATTTTTAAATATATTTGAAGATTTTTATGTGAAAAAGGTAAAATCAAATTTCAAAGCCCATTAATGGAGGCATCGTAAAGTTTCTAAAAGGCCCAATTTAGGTAGTATTCTAAAATATATTTGAATGGTTTTATGTGGTAAATAGGTAAAAGAGATATTTCAGTGTTAGAAATATGGATAATTTTAAATATGCAAACTTTTAATTGGATGAAGAAAATTATTTGAAAAAAGAATAGAATATTCTTCCCAATGTGGAAGAATATAAAAGTTGCATAAATAGTTTGACAATATAATTAAATACACTCTCTCATCATTTTGGTTTTTACATATAGAATGTAAAATTTCACATGACATATACAAAAATAACCTTAACAATTGTTGGGAGGATGGATAATTTATTTGTTTCGGCATAACCAATCTTAACATTGCATAATTATTTTGAAGACATCATGATTTTTCAATAAGCCCTAGTATGTGCATATCAAACAATGATAGTGATGATGAGACCATGTTTAGTTAGAAAATTTCTTTAAACAATGCAGAGCCTCATCAAGAACACCAATTTTTTTAATCATATCTTACAATCATTACACTCCATAAATTCCCATTTATTTTAAAAATTTCTTTTCAAAATTTTAAAGATTCATCAAGAACATATTTAAACATAAGATTCTATGAAATAAAATTAAGGTTATGCATTTTGTCAAATAACCCGCATGTCTTTTTATACTTTAACATTTTAATGTATAAATTTATATTAATATATTTTCAACTAAAATGCCTATTAATAAGTTTCTTCGATCATTAATTAATGGATCTACTCGCCATGCTTAAAAATCCTTTATTTTTTCAAATTAGAACAATGCTAGAAAATGTTGTTAAGTTTGGTAATACACCAATCAATGTCACCTAAAATTTTCTTATTTTTTTCAAAAAGACATATTGGACATGTTCAAATATTGTTGAGTTTTTTTGTACATAAACCAATTGATTTGCTTAACATTGTCTAAATGATTTTAAAATAAATCCATACTATGCACATTCAACAATGATTGAAATACATGAGACATGTAAAATTGTTGTTTTTCTTGAAATGCCTCAAGGCATCATAAGGAGTCTCATGATTTTGATTATACCCTACAATAATTATATTTTAGAATGCCACATTGCTTTCAGAATTTCTTTGAAAATCCATGAAGCCTCATATAGAACATACAAAATGAGAACAATTTTTAACACATTATATATATAATATATATATATATATATATATATATATATATATATATATGTTTTAAAATTTTATAAGCTATTACTTATAATTTTAATTGAAGGATTACACTGTGTAATCCTTTCTTAAAATCATAATAATATTCCTTACTCTCCACCACCTTACTCTCCACCACCTTAGAATTCATCTTTAGGTACACTAATTTACTTAAACTCTCCTTCTTGCTTCAAATTTTTGTATTGTAGCATGCATCAATAGATCCCATTAATAAAAATTGTATTGAATCCAATCCCTTTCAAAATTTTGGGTTTAGAATAATGAGAACATGCACTTTAAAAGAATTTGGGTTTAAAATAATGAGAACATACAATTTAAAAGAAGTCCCATAAATAACTAAAAGATAAAAAGGATGGGAATAGAGGTGATTTGGATATAAATTTCATTTGTGTTAACGGTAAATTTTTTTGAAATTGGGGGTTCTTTTCATCATAGGAATTAGTAGAGTTTTACATTTTAAAAATTTATTGGCTTGACAAAGGGAATCTACCAAGTACTTTTGTTTCCTTTTGATGATGAACAAATATTTGAATGATAAACTTGATCCATTTCATAGAACACCAAGTTCATACATACCAGAAGGGCAATCAAGTTGTAGATTAGATTGAATTGATATTGACAATTTATCATCTTTAAATTGAGGAAGAAATTTTAAATAGTTTAATAGTGAAGATGTATGTGAAGTAAAAAAATCACAATTACTATTAAAATATTAAAACTATTTGTCAATTTATTTTTCTAAATATAATCATTAAACATATGCCTCTTACTGACGATGTTGTCTACATAAGAAGTTTTTATAATAATTGTTCGATATTTTTATAAGGGAATTGTACCATCATATTTTATAAAATATTGGCATGAGGTTTTAGTATATGTTCTCAAAAATAAAATTTCATTATATTTCTTTTCATTTTGATGCGCGTGGATAAGATGTTTTTTAATTGACATTTTTATTTTGTGTTTTTTTATCGTTGTTAACATGGATATATGTTATTACACTTTTTTATAGGTCACATGATTTTTTTCAGCGATCCTTATGGATATAATTGATTTATAACTATTATAAACAAGAGAATATAAACAATGGAATAAACAACAAAAAGGTGCAAACATGATCTCTTCCTTTTTTCTCCTCGCAACCTCAAATGAGATGGATGAAGTATGGAATGAAGTAACAAGCTTGTTGAATAGTTATCATGCATTGAATGTGGATGCTCTAAAAATGAATTGAAATGGAATTATATTGTCCTATGAGAAATGGATGAATGGTTTGATTGATTGCGATATCCTTGATCAAATAGACAACATAACAGTAAGGAAAATTGAGTGGAAATTTGTGAGTAACATTTCAAATTTCTTAAGCTTAAAAATATAGAATTGTGAGGATATGAGCCTCTTATTTATAGATAAAGGTGAGGTAATGGATTGAGGATCAATATTTTATTGATTTATAGGTGAATGAATGCATTTTCCTCATTTAGTATGCTCATTTGGTCTATGTAGTTGGCTTATTTGAATAAGAATTTAAGAGCCTTTATATTGAATAGTTGGTTGTTGAATTCTTAAATTATACGTGTAATTTATATTCCTCTTTTTAAGGTTCTATAAATTGAGTTCATGTTGAATGTGTAATCTTAGGACATTAATATACCTAGCCACCTTCGATCTACATATTCTTCTATATAACTAACCCTAAGTGAGAGCTTGTAGAAGTCTTATGTGTAATCCTTCACATTCATATAATTTTTCTTCAAATTGTATAGTCTCTTGAATAGGCTTTTCTTGTAGTATAAATGTAGAAACTTAGCAAGTTTAATTTTGTAACCGCCTTATCTCATGATTTTTTCTTCTCGTTTCCCTTCTTCTTTCTCTAAGTTTTAACATAATACAACTAAAGAATGAATGCACCTTCAACCTTATACATGTAAAATTCAATTTATCCTCATCACCTGCTTCTTCAAAGTCAAAATACTTGTCCATATCTTCTATTAAGTCAATAAATTTTTCAGCAATTAAACTATCTATAGACATATTAAACTTTAATTGTGGTTTGAAACTTGCCAATAATGCGACATTTTGTATCCTTGCTTTACACCTTATTCTTCCTAAAGTTCTTCACCTAATTATACTTCCCATTATACTTCTTCTATGTTACTTACATCACCCATTAAGACACATATTCCATGAGAAATCTCCACTACCTACAAACATTCCTTAAAATTCCACATCAATTCCATCAATTCTTTATCTCTTGGTTTCCTAATCTACCCTCTTCTATCCCTAGCTCGTGAGCCATTTCTCTTACTTTTATAAGTTTGTACTTCACAAATTTCCTTCTCAACTCTTCTTTTCTAACTAACCTAGCTTTGATACCAATATGATGGAGGTTTTAAGTTCCATAATCAACTTTAGATGATTAAAATAATTGAATTATTTTCTTGATAAGCTTTAGGAAAAAGACAAACATTCACATGAAAACATATAGGTGTTTCAAGGTTTTTACTTATTTGACATTTTTCACATGTATATATTATGTTTCTTCCTAGAGGTATCATGGAGATAAGAGCCTCTAAAAAATATTTGATTCTTAAGAAAAGGAATTTGGTTTTGATAGGGATTTTAGAGTTTACAATCACTATTATAGGTTGATTAATGAGTTTTTCTAAACAATTGACCCTATAAAAATATTTATAGGAATTTCTTACATTCTTTATCAAGGATATGATGAAGGTCAAATTTAATGTTTTATCCTTCCACTTAACAATGGATAAATTTCATTTAAACCCTAAACGTGAGCTTCAAAGTGTTAGAACACTAAGAAATATATGTATGATGATTTTAGATCTTTCACACTACTAAAATATAATCAAACAACATTTATACTCACTATGATAAGTAATATAACTAATTATCAAATATAGAGACATATGTAATAAGAGAACATAGGAGGAAACTACATAGTTTATCAAGATAGTATCCTTACGCAATAATGTTGTACCACTCTCCTTATGAAAGAGAGTGGTAGGAAGCTGAAGAAACTACTTAGAAATATTTTATAGGCCTTAAAGAAACATCGAAGAAGCTTCTTCATCTTCCTACCACTCTCTTTCATCATGAAACTTACTTGAGAACAAAGACAACCGAGATGCCCCAAAACTAGTCTTCAAATATTGAAGCCAAACCAACACAAAAACACCTCAACCTTGCAAGTTTTATGCATGGATGAAAATATAATTACCTTACGATCATCAAAAATTCTCAAGAAACCATCACTAAAACTGAAACACCATCAAAACACCAAGGCAACTAGGACCACCAAAACTACCCTAAAACTAGTAATGCATGAATGGATTCCATAGACCTAAAAAGATCTCAACAATCATATGAAACCACAAAAAAAATTTATTGTGTCTTCCATTTCCCTAAAAATTCCTTTTCTTCATCTATTGCAAAGAAAAACCTAAGATATATACCAATTTCTTCATAAACTTGTTGATTTCAGTGGGGTCCACATAAAGTCAAGACACATAAATACCATATAGTGAAATATAGAGAGTCCTATAAAAATATAATCATCATACTATAAAATTAAATCCATTATGGTGCATAAAAAAGCAAGATCTTTTCCATCACTTTACAAATAGGGTTTAGGGAGGGTTTAGAAGATGTTTACCTTCTTAACAATTGTTCATAAAGCTCTAACCCTCAAACCACAAACTAATTTATGGAAAATCATATTAGGTTACTTATCCAACTACCATGAATATATTATACCACCATGAATATTTTACACATTACAAATATCACAAGAAAGTCCAATTCAATCTCAAATTATTAATTCGAAGAACTTTGTAAGGGGAAACATATCATATCTTGAAAATTATTGTATTATCGGACCTAAAACTTGGAAAACACCTCAATAAAAACATTATTCACATTTTAAAATGTTCATATTTTTATCATCATGATAAAATAAGTCCAAAATCTCATTTAAACACTTAGTGTTTAAGCATAGGTCTAGTACAAAGGCAAAATACATGTCCAAATATTGAACTAACACTCTAAGAAACTTGTGAGTATAATAACACCTTATCATCATTCTCTCCAGTCTCTAAAAATGAATAACCAAATCATCAATACATATACTCCATCATCACATACCATCATGGTAAGTAGACCTCCAAAAAAAAGCACACTGAACATGCTTACACCAACCAAACTGAATTTCTCATGACTTAATCACACTTGCACAACTACAAGAGCCCTCACTAGAATTCATGACACGTGAAGAATATCAGCACAACACTATATTGCCTTTGCAAGTCACTATAATCCATCATAACTATTAATGAAACCTCAAAACACCATGCCATACTAAGCAATTCAATGGACCAAAGAACAATGAAAGACACTATCAATCAACCTTCATGCTTCTTACTTCATTTGACATTAAATAAACCTTAGACATAAATAAAAACAATTCTTTCATCGTCACATTCTGAAATCAATGAAAAAAAATGCCAAAGTTCTCCCCCTCTTCCGTTGATAGTAAACCATAGAAAACACAAATAGCTCATTCTCCCCCTAAGGTACTCACACGTGCCATCAAAAATTCTCCCTCTTTTGAAATTAATGACAAAGAAACATGCCTGCAAATTTTTGGTCATCTTCGTGTAACATCACATTAGGCTCACCATTTTGTTGGAAACATCAACCAAATCATATAAGGTCTAATTTTTGCCTTCTTCTATGTTTTGAATCTTGAGAGCAACAAAAATCCCCATTAATAGATGCATACATTTAAAGGACCTACTTATCTACCTTGTTAACTCTTCATGACTGTTATAATGAATGAGAAAATTTCTTACCCTAAAATATGAATAATACCTTTCAATGACACTTGTCAACACATAAGTGATAAAACTACCAGCTACTAGAAAGCATGAACATCTTTCTTTCTGTTAAGGTCTAAAAAGTGATATAAGCTTTGTCATCATTCTCAAATTGCCTTCATAAATTTCATGGGTTCTTGACACAACATTCCCATTAATGGAGAAAATATAACCTCCTTCTCAGATCCCCCTATGATCATGCATACCAATACCATATTTTTTAATGCCAACAATACTTCTTAACTATCAACAATTTCTTCAACTAGAAATGATCTTGGAAAGATAATAATGGAGCTAGAAACACCTACTTAGCTCCCCTTCCTTCTTTAACACCCAATTTCATCAATGATTACTGGACACCAAAGTAAAATTCCAATTTAACGTAAACCATCCTTTGATCATCAGATTAAATTCTAAATGGATCCCCTTAAGACCAATCTCCCATAACTTGAAAGAGTAAAAATCCTCAAGTAACACAAGCACCCTCATCAACAAAAACTCAACATACATAATATGAAGAATAAAAAGTTCATGCACCCCCTTTCTAAAAGAACCATAAAAACTAATAATGATAATTTAATCCTTACATTCATACTCAGAACATACTTGCCCAATTTCCCTTTCTTCTTGATACCTTAAAGACAACAAAGACTTATTCCTTACTTAATTGTACATCACCTACTTAGAATGAACTAGAAGACACTTCCTTCTTACTATGCTTAACAAAATCATACCATAAACATAAGGAAATGATCAATCAAACAACACAAGCATTAACATACCTTGATCCTTCAAGACACAAAGAAACCATGCATCTTTATTATTTATCGACTCTTCCTACTCTATGAGTAAAACCATAACATTCTCCTTGCATCAAATATTGTCAACTGACTTCCACCTCAAGTTTTGCAATGAAAGACAACTACGATCCTATTTGAGCACATATAACACATGCATGAGATCATGGTGCACTAATATTAATCACCCAAATTGATACCTAAAATAAATTTAACACATCAATCTTACTTGACATTACAATGTTCATTATACATGCCTAGATTTGAGTAACTTTGACTTGTTGTCCCACCTCAAATTACCTAATCTTGACATCAAAAATACTTAAATCGAACTAATTTTTCATCTATATCACCCAAAATATTATAATATTCCTTAAATCAAAGTGTATTTGTCTTAAATTACTAATCCCTTCAAACCACATATCACTACTCAAGTAAAACACATCAAATACTTCAAATGTTCTCACCAAATGACAAACATACCTTGTTGTACCCCAAAAACTTGTTGGGTCTTCTCACAAACTGTTCAAAACCTTTAAATCTACATTCTAGGTTTGAATACATATTCTCAAGTATTCAAAATGACTGCACCTTCATAACTACTCTCAATCATCTTCACATGCCTTCTTAAAATAGTCTATCATCGTATAGAGCCTTCAATCCATATTTGATGTATAAAATGAAATATTATTCATATACTGAGACCTAAATAAGGTCTTAAAGCACCATATTATTCTAATCCATACATATCAAAATTCATACTCATATTCAAATCCTTTACCAACCATTTTAATACTCACCACTTAGAAATTTAAATAAGACCTGAAAGAGATCAATATGATAAACACATACCTTAACTAATATTCATTAGGAACCCTCTTTCACACCTATTTCATGACACCAACATGAATTTAATCTTGAAATTATGCTACATGATTGCACCTTGTGATAATTTATTCAAGTATTCAACATGGTGTATAAATAAAATTGTCTTCAACTTATAAACCAATATTTGACCATACTCCTACTTCCCAAGACTGTCATAGTGATTCGGGAGCATAACTTGCAGAGACCATAACTTTTGATTCAACCGTTGGATCATCTTTAAATTTTATAGAGTGGTAGATATACATTATTAACATTTTGGGGTCAAATTTGGTTACAATTTTGATGCAATTTTGGCACATTTGTGGGCACTGATTCCTTCATCTAGTGGCCTTAAATTGCCTCTCCGAATGTTTTCTTCCCTTCTCACTAGGTCTTAGAACTTTAATAACTTTTGTTGTTATTCTTATAATAAGTTAAAATTTAACATGAGCCTTAATTTAGGGTTAATTTAGCATGTAAATTTTGAGGCCCATCCAAGTTTTTTTGCTCATAGGTAAGTTTTGGAAATTTAGGGTTTTTGGCATTTTAAGGTGTTAAGAGTAGATGTGAAATAAAAGGTGGATTGTAATTATGTAAAATATTAGTTTATATTTCATAATGACAATAAATATATTTTTAAACTCTTGGTTTTTACTTGTAAAATTGTTTATGTTTGTTTTGGAGGTATTTCAACCCGTTGCGGTTGGATTCACATCAATTGGTATCGAGATCCAGATTCATATCTTAAAGAAATAGTAAAGGTAACATATTACATTTTCCTATGTATTTTTTTTCCTATATTTTATATAATCATGGCTAGACGTATGAGAGGAGGTTGTGCCCAAATGAATAGGAATATGCGGGAGCTACGTAGACAAATTCTTGGTGATATGAGAAATTACTTGCCTTAGAAGGAGACATGCAAATGGGGATGTAGACCATGATAGTGGTACTAAATAATTACCTACATTAATGTATGAAGGAGGAGATGAAGAATAAAATTAGATAGATTGACATAAGCTTTAAAGTGAAAGAATGATGACATTAAGATTAATGTTTCGATTATGGTGGAGGGTTAGGACTAGAGGACTTGAATAAATTATTGAAGCACATGAAAAACTTATTTGAGTGGAAAAACCTTCCAGATGAGAAGAAGGTTAAGTTTTTATGCATTAATTTCTCCAAATATGCATTGACACAGTGCGATGACCTACAAAATGAAAGAAAAAGGAATTGAAAGGGAAAGATCTCAAAGCGGAATAAAATGGTAAAGAAGTGAAAGAAAAGTTACTTCCTCTAGATTATGCTTAGACACTTTTTTGAAGGTTCTAAAACCCAAGACAGAAGGCTCTCAACATTGAGGAGTATACCAATGAATTTTACAAGTTGTCAATTAAGGTGGAACAAAGAGATTCGAAAAACAAAAGGCTACATGATAATTAAATGGGTTGAGTTATACCATACAAGATGAAGCTGAGTATGCTCCATTCATATCATGGATTATGATTATCAACTCACATTAAAGGGAGAAGAAAAGAACAAGAGGAATAATTTTAGAAGAGGTTTGAATAGAGGGATATCATTATCTCTAATGAGAGGCGGGGGTAGATTTGAATCGAAAAATTTGAATCCTCAATGCGGTAGGACATGAGGATTTTGGTCAAATTCGTGGTAACTAACAAAGAGGTAGAGGGTTTCGGAGGGAAGAGGTTATAATGGAGGAAGGGGCTGGAATATCCCTAGAGGCAATATACATGTTATAAATGTGGTGAAGATGGGAACAAATATTTTGAATTTACGCACTATCCTACACAAAATAAATGGCAATGAGAACAACCATGAGTAAATATGGGTAAAGCTGAAGAGGAAGAAGAAATAGAGGTTCTGCTGAGACATGGGTGAAACCCTCATGATAAGGAGGACAATGATTTCCCCAAGGAAGGAGAAATAACATGATGTTATTTGTCTTGATTCGTGGTATGCAAAACAAATATATTTCGAACAAGATGCACCTACGGAGGAAAGGTATGTATAATTATTATTGATGGTGACAGTTTTGAAAATATGGTTTCAATTGTGGTGGTTGATAAACGCAATCTGGAATGTGAGAAGAGAAGAACCCATATCCCTATCGTATATCATGGTTCAAGAAAGGGAATGAGGTAACCATAGATAAAATATTCCTTATAAAGTTTTGAATTGAAAATACCTATAAGGATGAGGTGTTGTGTGATGTTATACCAATTGATGCATGTCATATATTCTTTGGGTAGGCATTGGAAATATAATAGAAAGGTTACACATGATGGAGGGAAAAATAAATACACTTTTTGGAAGGATGGTGTAAATGTGGTCTTGTTACCCTTCAAGGAAGAAGAGAAGAGTGAGGGCTTGTTGGATACAAAAGAGTTTCTTACATAAATTTGGTGTTATACACGATGTCAAAGAAGGTGGAAATAGAGGATTTTAATATAGTTGTTGTTGTGGAAAAGGTACTAAATTAATACAAATATGTCAACCAAATTGGTTACCTACTAAGCGATATATTAAACACCATATTGATTTGATCCCAGGATCAAACCTTCCAAACTAGTTATGCTATCATATGAGTCGAAGCAGTGAAGATTTGAATAGACAAGTGACAGATCTAACACAAAAGCGGGGTAGTGAGAGAATGCACGAGTCCATGTGCAACTCAACACTATTGAATCCCATATAAAATGGAGAGTGGAGAATGCGTGTAGATAGAAGGGAAATAAATAATATCACAATTAAGTATTGGTTCCCGGTGCAAGATTGGATGATATGATAGATGTGCTTTAGCGGGATCTAGTTATTTTAGCAAGATTGAAGCGTGGAGTGGGTATGACCAGATCCGGATCCATGAAGGGGATGAATGGAATATGGTTTTAAAAACAAAAGAAGGATTGTACTAGTGGATGGTGTTTCCATTTGAGATATCTAATGCACCCAACATACATTCATGAGGTGATGAACAGAGCACTCGAGAATACAATTGTAAGTTTTTTGTTGTCTATTTTGATAATATTTAGATATTGATAAGGCGGTGGAAGAACACTTGTTACATATGAAATTGGTGTTAAAACTTTTACATAAAGAGATTACGTATTTAAAATTAAATAAGTGTAGATTTCTTCGAGAAAAGAGTCTTGTCTTTTTGGGGTTTTTCATATCGAGAGGATGGGGTGAGGATGGATGAGGAAAAAGTAAAGGCAATTTTAGAATGGCCTATTCCAAGGAATGTGATAGAGGTTCATATTTTTAATGGATTGAGTTCATTTGAATTGTGGTACTCACGTAAGTGGGCATCCTACCGATCCCAACTATTAGAAAAATATTAATTCAACTCCGATATTCTAATAAACTTCTCAAGTGATAACAATTTAGTTCCTTGAAAATATGTTGGATAATGGGTTCCTAGCTATTGGTTATGGTTGTGTGGTAGTTTGACCCCATAGAGACCCTCCCTTCTCTCGGATTTCTATTTTGTTTGGTGTAACATTTGGGGATTAGTGCTTGAGGTAATGCTGGGGATCCAGAGATTGATTAGCTTCCTTGCAGTCCCCTTTTTCCTTCGGTGACTAAAAAAGTTGGGTATGCTATGTTCTGGCTATAGACTTGGGTGTTGGTTATCTCTTGAGGACTTAACCCCCATATTAAAGAGTTGATATCATAACATTATGTCACATTAGATCTCATTTTGTAGATATATTCAAGTATATATGAGCCGGTGTATATTACCTCTATCGCCAATGACCCATGAAGGGTTGTAAAGTGATTTTGATGTGGATATGTCATGTGTTTTATATTTGTAAAATGAAAATATTTTAACAAGGACGAGAATTTTATTTTAATGATTTTTGAAAAGCTATGAAGTTTTTATTATTATTTTTGTCTTTTTACAAGATTTTTTGAGGATTGAAATATGGCTACTTATCCATTTTCTTTGATTATCGAGGTTTCTTGGATTTTAACTTTTGTTTGGTAACTCGAGCTTATTTGTTTCGAATGCCACTTGGCTAAATCTCATTAGGAACTTCACGTGGATTACTCTTGTCTCTTGATGAGCTAGTTCTATGGTGTTTGTGTTATGTTCTCATGTTGTATGGGGGTACACCTTAGGTGTATGTATTGTCATCCATGGTGCTTTAGATCATGACTTTGGCTTTGGAGTGATGGAACTTTGTGCACCTAGGACCTTGGAGTAACCCTTTCATTACTCATCTTTTCCAAGGGAGAGGGCTCTCTATGTCACTAATGATAGTTGGTAGATTTGGAGGTGATTATATTCCCTCTTGCACCATAATAAGAGTTTTATTCCTTTTTAGGATAGATGTGACACTCAGTGTGAAATTATAGTTTATGTTAGGGATGGAGTAACTCTAGGATAATTATAAGTTTGGTGATAGTGTATTGTCCGATATGATGGTTCAGCGATGGGCATATTATAGTCCTAACTCAGTTACTTTGTGTTATCTAAGGAAAGATCAACTATTAGACTATAAATACCCCTGAATAAATTGGTTATACTCAAGCTCCTTTGAGATTTGTGCTTAAATAAGTATGATTGTCTTGATCTTGAGGACCATAGATAGATATACCCTTACCTAAATTTATTGTTTTTTTATCATATACAACTTATAATCCATTAGTATTAAGATATGTTTACACAGATATGGGTCCATTGGGATCTTTATGTATTTTTAATTAGAGAATTTTATTTTATACATCTTAGGTTTCTAACCTTGGCTATGATTATGTCATGATATTTCATCCAAGGCTATAACTCTTGTCCTTAAAGGCTATGTTTTTGAGTATATCAACTAACTACCATCTTGATACTTTGATTTCCTCTTGGTGAGGAAGTGTGGTGTCTATGGGGTGATTTCCCCATTGTCCTATTGATTTCTTGGTTGTGGTATCTTGTGGAGGTATAAGTCTTGTTTGGAAAATCTCTTTTATACGGTTAAAGTGAACCTAATTTGGGTATAAACTGTAAACATTGTTTTCTCCCTCACACCAATCTAAACTCCTTGAACTCATAAAATAAAATTTATAACTTCATGAGGTACATTATTATTGTATCTCTTATCGATATTTGTGGATACTCAATTTGGAATGCATTGGTGATGCATGTAACTTTTGGGAAAACTCTTGTAAACTTGTTGTGTTCCATTTTGGTTAATGACCTCTTATTCTATGAACTTAATAATGTGATAATTTTAGCTCTTCCTACTCATTAAAATTGAATTTGTAATATGAAAAATCAGAACATATTATAACTCTAATTGGGAGGCTTGGATTTTCAAAACTTAATAAGTAAATTTGGACATTAGAAAGACAGTTCCTTACTCCAACCTTCTAGAAAAGTAGAAGAAAAATATAAAAAACAATGTTAAAAATAGCAAAGAATCCCCTTATACTCCCTCTAGAAGTAGAATGGATAATTTTACCTCTTGTTGGTGCTCAAAATAGTCTCGCCCTAGTTTTCCTTTGAAAATCTACTGATTTAGAGCCTCTGTCACTTTCTTTTTCCCCATGTTGTGCCTATTTAATATTTGTTGCTATTTTTAACTGCATTCTGGGTCATAAATCATTTATGGGTCCGTGGTTTGCTCCTTATTTCCTTGTTCCTCTAGAAAAGGTGCGTAACTCAGTTCTCCCATGTTTTCTATTCTCCATTGTCGGGATTTGTCTTCCTTGTTGCTTATACCCTAAATACTTGATGAAAAATGAATGGATGTATCTACGAGAAGCATATTTGATCCGTGTAATATTTCTTAACTCTCTTTCCTTGGAGAAATTTTCATTTTAGGTCTCGAATGATCATTTTTACGTATTTGTGATTTGATGGGTGTTTCTCCCGGTCAAATTTACATCCTTGCATCGACATGGGATGTGGAACCTTTTGGTTAGATGCGGCTTAGCTGGGTACTTCAAAAATTTCATGGAAAGCCTCAACTCAAAATTTTTCCACGTGGAGGAGCGGCGCTCATTTGAGGATCTACTTTTTGGTTTGGCCTTGGAGTAGCACTGGGAGGACACGTGGAGGTTTCCGCTACTTTTCCTAGACTTAGAATTTTTTTACATAGTTGGTATATTTCGTGTGCAACATGACACATGGCGAGCTCATGCTCATTCAGGGTTTCCACTTTGGGGACCATTTTGAAATAGCACCATGGAGACACGTGGAGGAACCGTACATGTTCGGGGACTAGCCCTTGAGTTTCATTTTAAAGAATGGTTTGGATGACACATGGAGGCCTCCACTCACTTTGCATTTTGCAAAGAATTTTTAGACTTCCAAAGGAGCGGCTCGGAGCGTGACACGTGGCGCTTTCTACTAAGTTTCAAGCATTCAAACAAAATTTTCGTAATAGGATATGTTGCGAGCTCGCGCTCGTTCAAGGTATCAATTTTTTTGGACCCTATCAAGGTACGCCATCATGACATGTGGAAATTTGAAAAGTCGGAAGGGTGGGGAAGCGAGACCATCCGAGGCAATTTGTATTTTTTCCCTCTTCTCTTTAAAGGGATTAAAATTTCAAAATAGCCCGCAAGCCCGATAAAGGAAAGGTCAAAGCTTTCTTTACTCAATGCAGAGGTGTGGACTCTCGGGGAAATTTGGAAAAGTTCCCTTTTGGGAGAAAATGAGTTAAAACATCAAAATGGCTCGCAAGCTTTGATGAAGGAAATAGTCAATATTTTTCCCGGTCGGCGACGGAAGGGTGGAGCTACAGGAAAATATTGGAAAAATTTATTTTTTCCAAAAAGAGGGTCAAATGAAATAATTTGGCCGTGGTTCTGCTTGGGGCCCACCTTAGGACATGTGTCGAGCTCATTTCCCAGAGGAGAGGTGTGGAGCGAGAATGGAATTTTTTTCCATTTTTCCAAAAGGTTGTAAAAATTTAGAGGAAGCCCCAGGAGTCTATTTCTAAGTTTTAATCTTCCATGTGGACATCCCAAATTCAAAGTAAAGATCAATGGTAGTGAGAGTCAAAATATGATTTTCCCCATTCCTCTCAAACATGTCGGGAAGTGCATGTCCGCATGATTTTGGTTTTTTCTACACTCCAAGAAGATAGGGGAGTTGATGTTGATATCTAATTTTGGTGGGAAGATCTGGAAGATATCTTTCCCCATTAAAATGGTTTGACTATCCTACCCAATCATATTTTTATTTTACTTCTCTCAAGCATGCAAGGAGACAGATCTAGCAGATTAGTGGTAGAAGTGGTTGGAAAATTGAAGGAGGAGTGATCTACTAAAGGAAGGAGTTGAATGCGAGAGGTATTCGATGAAATCTACCCCCTCGAGCACCTGGTGACTTTGTGCAGATATGATTCTTAGAATCACGATCGTGATCATGACACACATTGCTAGCACTTAAGGTCTAGATTACGGAGGGAAAGGTTCCCTATTGTAAATGTTATAAAGGCATGAATTTCTCGTGTAATGAGTTAGAGGGTGAGGTGTCGGGACTTAATTTTCTAATAGAAAAATCTTGATAGAGCCCATCATTTTGAGAAGTTGTTTGAGAAGCTTGTATACCTCTTTTGTAATAAATCTGATCATGTCAAGGTGGTTACAAGTGTACACCGTTGAAAAGATGCGAGAATATTCTAGAAACTTCCCCTACTGATATATTTAATCAAATTGGAGTTATTCTATGTCATCTTGAGAAAAATGTGTTTATTTTATTTCTAAATGTGTGCAAGCAATTTTTCTTATTTACATTGCAATCTTTTATTAAATCTGATTCAATCACATAGGCCTCAATCCTTGTGACAGTTTAGTGGCATCTACATTTTGATTTCTCATAAGAGCTTTCGTTTGGGATTGGAATAAACAATTTAAAACAAATTTTCTTTTATCTATTGTGAGATATTATCCGTAAGCCTCTAGATGTACCTTAGGTGTGATTTGACTCGAGATCTTGATGATTTGTTGGATTTTCTAACTTGAGCCTTCTTGATAGAATCTCAAAGATTGTGTGAAAGAGTGCTAATTTGGGCCTCCATTGAAGCACATATTCTAGTTAAAGAAACATTTTTGTTGTTCTCGTGGCATTTTGTTTGTTTAGCCTTCCATTTTGTATGTTTCCTCAAATATTTGGTATAATCAACTTTATCTGGTTTACCTTCTACCAAAATTCATTGAAAATAATTAATCACACCCATACTACCCCTATTTGTCATGTGTGTATACACATGCATAATCTATGTTAGCAAAACATGCAAAAGCAATTACGATTTCAAATTTCTTTAGTAACCTTTTCCTTGTTATGAAAATATCTCCATGATCCGGAAGTGACAACTCATGAGAGTCAAATCTGGTGTGTTGATCGTATTTTCCTAGGGTCTTCTCTATAAAACTTATGCTAAGGAAGGACTTATCATTTTACAAAATAGGTTCTCTTACCTTGTTTGACAGGCACAACCTAAAATAGTTAGGATCAGATCACATCATTTTAAGGTGCTACCCACTCCTTTCAAAACCTGAGTGCCAACAAGTAAGATAGATTGCTTCCTTGACTACAAAATGACATATATGATTATCTATATTCCTTTGAGTGTCTTATCAAATCCATGATGTTTCTTAGCATTTGACGGAGATTAAATTTTGGTACCAACAAGCTTCGGTGCCGTTTTTGAGCACATTGTGATTGTAGTTGCATATTCATACCCTAATCATATTTAGTGCATATGCATAACTAAGGTGGAAATCCTTAGTGGTTAATTGTTTTTGATCTAATTATTAAAAAGTACCGAGTGTCTTAAACTCTATCAAAATCAGATTTGTTACTAATATTTGCAAAAGCTGGAAGGAAGAAGATCTTTCTTTGCAGGATCCTGCTTTAAGACATTATTTCGGAGATAAGAAAAGAAAAATAAGAAGGAAGAAAATCCTGCAGAGCTATTGGAGATCAAAAAACAAGAAAGGGGATATCCATTGATGAAAGTGACCGACCTATTATTAAAGATTGCAGTTCAAGTGCTTCTAAATTATTTAGCCTCTTTATGGAATTGAACTCTCCAGTGGAGAGGGGCCTTCATTTGATCTTGAAAGGTTTGCCTCACACTCTGCTCCTATCTTTTTAAAGATGATAAGGATTTCCAAGAAGCAAGGCCTTTGGGAATACCCATTTTTATAATTACACCCATCTATTCCAAATATCCTTTGCTCCTCATCAAATTTTCACCCCTCCAAGGTCACCTTCTCAAAACAAAATGGACATTACCCCACCTAGACCCCTTTTTATTGTAAACACCTTTGGACCTATAAATTTTGTGGGAATGGTTGGATATCCAAATGCAGTTCCTCAAGATGTAAGGAGCAGACGCCAAAGTTCCAAGGAAACAATGCTATTCTTGGTGATCAACATCTAAATATTTTTATCAATATGATGGAAGACTTTAAGATTGAACATGAAGATGCATATATCAAATTGTTTAACCATACCTTGGAGGAAGATGCGGGGGACCTGGTATAAAGCATTGCCAAATAACTCAATTGATTCTTTGAATGAGATGAGTAATGCATTTAGATTGCGTTAAAGTATAGTGATAGAACCTGACCCTAGGTTTATTTTGACAGAATTTGAAAACATCAAAAAGAACCCTAATGAGTCAAGTACATGATTTCAATGCAACGTTTAACAAGACCTTGAGGAGATTGCTGTTAGGATAAGACCATGTGATGAGTCATGTTTGATCAAATATACTGATGCATTTGATAAAAGGATGCATATTATTTAAGAGACAAAAACCCCACAAATTTGAGGCAGGCCTTCACCATGGCTTTGTAAATAGAGAACAATATCAAGGAAATTGGAAAGCCTCCAAAGAGGGAAGGTGTAAAGCTGGTTAACCTAGAAAAACCCCAAATAAGTAAGGCTGCTGATTTAGAAGAAGTTGTGAAGACTTTGGTAGGGGATGTCAAAGAAATTTCCTACAAACTAGCCCGAGCTGAGAAAGGAATTGGGCAAAGCTCACAAGGTCAACACATGTAGATAGGCCAAGACAGGTTCATAAACCACTAAAGATATGATGACAAAGGCAAGGGACCTATTGGATTTGGAAATAGGTAGCCTCAATCCGGGGATAACGAGAATGGTACTTGATCCTTTGGCTGCCATATTTATTATTGTGGAGGAGACAAATGTCATTGATTGGTGTGAGAAAATTTTCATGCTCCATGCTCCTTTTGAAGAAGATCAACAAGAAGAAGAATGAGATGATGATGATAATGATAATGATGTCTGCATGATGGGTTGTTCCACAAGCTCATAACAAAGGACAACTTCAACTAAGGTCATAAGTTCCCAGACTGTTGCCACTTTTTGGGATTGCATTCATAGGGTGATTATTCTTCCTCCATTTCATAATTTAGAAGTAGATACTATACAATCTCTTGAATTTCCCAATAATGAATTTGAATATTTAAGGGCTTTAATGATAAAGAAGCATGATGGAGGAATCCCATTTGAGGAAGATAGACAATTACTGATGAATGTTGTGGTTGCTCACGAGAAGGAATATAACACAAGAAGTAAGGTTGTCAAAGGGGCATTGCCTCAAGACAAGCCAAAATCTCCTTTACTTTAAAAATTCCTAATGAGGGCCCTAAGAAAGATAGATCTCGTGAAGAGCTCTATAGTTCTAAATGAAAAGCATACCCCTCATGATGCCCAAGTTGTGAAAAATCTTGTACCACCAAATGAGTGTATTGGACTTCCTTCCAACTATGCCTTGCGAAAGGAATGTCCTGAGATGATATTTCCCAAGTCTTAAGTCAAATCAAAGTCTCTGTTCCAATTGTTGAGTTTCTTAAGATTCCTGAGCACAAAAAGAGAGCATTTGAATACTTGGGGTTGAAAGAAGATGAGACTACCCTAGGCAAAAACATTAACATTGTGGAGACCCAACCAGTCATTGAGGAACCAAAAGCACCACTAGCATCAAAAGAGCTAGATCAACCTCCACGATGTCTATTTATGGAAATCCTTGGTTGACTATTAGATGAATGTGGATCCGTTCTTCACCACTTTGATAATTAAGGATGACTCTGCACAATTTCATGTGTGACTCAGGGGCATCATGTAATGTCATGCCTTTAGAAGTCATGAATGAGATAAACATCAAAGTGATAGCAACATATGGGAAGTGCACTACCATGGACTCCAAATAAGTTCCAATGGTGCGATGTGTGAAAGGTTTGGTGGTGCAGCTTACAACTTACCTAGGTAAAAATTTAAAACTTGATGTTGTCTTGTTGACTTGCCCACCAAGTGGGGCATGCTACTCTCAATAAAATGGGTTCCAAGTGTTTGTGGGAGTGTCCAAATGGATATGTCCTATGACACTATCCCAATTGAAGGCAGCCTTGTCAGGTTATATGGGGAGAGGAAGATGGTGCACCACATTAAGGATCACAACAATGCATCCTATGAGGTATTGTCGACAAGTGTTGATGCGAGACAATTTTGTAGGGTTTCTTGATGGAAAGGAGCACAAGATTGAAGAGTGCAAATACCTTGAATAGATAGGCTCTCCTTGGAATTTGTTTTTGATGGAGCTTGCTTCAAGTTTGGGAATGGTGTTGGTGTTGTTCAACTTTCTCCTGGTCAAGAAAAAATTTTTTTTCCTTCAAACTCAACTTTAAATGCACCAACAACATTGTTGAGTATGAGGCACCGTATTTGGGCTTAAGAATTGCTTAGAAATATTGTGTTAGGGAAATCATTATCAAAGGAGACTCATAATTAATAGTAAAGCAAGTGAGAAAATTATTTGGCACAAAGAATCATTGGTGAAACAGACAAGTATGCATTTTGGGATTTCATTGAGATGTTTGATTCATTCAACATTGTGTATTATGATAGAAAGTTGAATGACTTGGTAGAAAAGCTTGTAGTGTTCGGATCTTGGTTTGAAAATTGTACAATGTCCCTATATTGTGAATATGAGTTTGAGGTATTCAAAAGACATTCTATCCCTAAAAACATCAAGCATTGGAAGATATCGATGATGATGCTCAAATCATATGTTTTTATACAAAATAAAGTAGAATTTGTTGATCAATGCATGGATTTAGAGCCAATGGTATATACAATGTGAAGGAAAAGAAACCTTTTTGGCAAGAGCATCATTGCATCCAAGCTAAAGACTAATACCATTCCTAGAGGGTTTGTTGCTCTTGAGTCCAATTGTGATCATGTTGATCGCATTATTAAAAAATGTATGACAACCTCAAGGGATATTGAGGAGCATGATATTGGTACAAAGGATAAGACAATGAAAATTTGGTTAGGAAGTAATCTCAAAGCAAGGAGGAGAAGCGGTGATACATCCGGTTGTATGAAAAATACCAAGATTATATGGCTTGGACCTATTCTGAACTAAAATCATATAAAGAGGACCTGTTTCAACATGAGATCCCCTGGAATCTAATACAAAGCCATTCAGGTAGAAATAGAGGCCCATCAATCCACTCTTATCCCTCAAAATGCAAGAAGAACTGAAGAAGCTAAGAGATGGAGGGATTATCTAGCCCACAAGGTATTCTTCTTGGGTTGCAAACCTAGTACCAGTCAGAAAGAAAAATGGTGACATCAGGTTATGTGTGGACTTTAGGAATCTAAACAGATAACAAATGAAGGATAATTATCCTTTACCAAATATGGAGACCATGCTGAGTTGATTAGTGATCTGGTTCTAAATTACTTTCCACCTTAGATGGTTTCTCTAGTTATAACCAAGTTGTGGTGAAGGAATTAGAAAGGATCAAGATAACATTTACTACTCATTGGGGACCTATGTTTATGTCAGGATGCCCTTTTATCGGATGAATGTTGGAGACACCTTTCAAAGAGCAATGGATGTTGCTTTTTCTAGTTACATCAACGAGTTTATTGTAGTTTATCAAGATTATGTAACCTGTATTTTCCAGAAGAAAAGTGATCACCTCTGCACCTAGAGAAGATGCTTTGATAAGGTGTAGAGAATAATGCATCTCACTCAATCCAAAGAAATGCCATTTTGGAGTGTAGAAGGAAAAGTTTCTTGGTAACATAGTTTCACAAGGAGGAGTGATGATTGATCCGAGAAAGAGTAGAGGCCATCAAGTAAGGTCCCAATCCTAAGGACCAAGAAAGGGATTCAATCTTTCTTTGGGAAGATAAATTTCATTAGAAGGTTCGAGATAAAACTTTTTTGAGTTGACCATCCTAATCACCTCCATGCTTTGAAGAAAGATTAGGTCATCAAAATGGAGGAGGCTGTCATCCAATCTTTCAATGGGATTAAGGAGGCACAAAAGCATACACTGCTTGCAGGAGCTCCAGATTATGAGAAGCCTTTCCAACTATTTTCCTTTGCTTTATAGAACACTATTGGTTATGTCAGCTACAAAAGGATGATGAAGGGGTTGAAAGGCCTATTAATTTTTAGTAAGGCCTTGTAGGGGGATGAACTTATGTACACTATCATGTAAAAGTAGTCATTTACCTTGGTAAAAGCAAAAAAGGTGTTTAGACCTTACATTCTAAGTTCTAAAGTGGTTTCTTATGTTCCCCATACCATGGTGAAGGACATATTATCGAGAGATGGAAGTCTCAAGGAAAAGATGTAAGTGGGTTAACAAGTTGCAAGAGTATGACATGAACATCCAAACCATGAAGCTGGTGAGAGGTTTGGGCTTGGCAAAGTGTATGGCTGAAAGCAACTTGTAAACTATTGAGGTAAATGAGGTGGAAGAAGGCGGGGTAGATGTTTTTGAAAAATTAATGAGTTCTCAATGGTAAAAAGATGTTAGTTTTTATCTCGGACATCCGAACTCCCCGAGTATTTAACTAATAACTAGAGAAGACCCCTTAAGTTGGAATCCCGAAATATGTCATTATTGATTATGGGCTAGCTTGGTAGAATCCATAGGGAATCCTCTTACGGTACATTATCAAGAAGAAACCCCAAGATAATTGTTGATCTCTGTGGAGGAGTTTTGGGGGCATTTTGCTGCAAGAGTCACGAGAACACAAGATTTTGAGGGTTGGTTATTGGTGGGAAACTCTCTTCAATGATATAACCTTGTTGGTTAGAAGATGTGAAAGTTGTCTAGCGCTTCTCTAGAAGACTGAAAGCTTCAAGTTCCCTTCCTTTGCAGCCTATATCAATTGAAGCTCCATTCAAGCAATGGGGAATGGATTTCATTGGTGAGATTTCAGACCCTTCAAGTCTTTGGTAATAAATGTATCCTTATAGCAACTAATTATTTTACTAAATGGGTGGACGCTGTTGGTGTGTGTATTTTCCACATCATTAGGTGAGTCATCTCACTTAGGTGAGATCGTAGGTCCATGTGTCATTTAGGGGTTATTATGAGATTCCCTTACATGTTAGTGCGTCACCGCATCAGTGCATCAACACATCAATGCGTCAAGTACATCATATGCAACATCGGGAGTTACAATTCTATTCTAGAAATGTAACTCCCCTCTCTACTCGAGTTGTCATGATTGCAGCAGACTTTGGGATTAGTTAGCACCTCCTATATGTACCCGTCTTTTGATCTATGAGATAGAGGAGAGTTTTATGGCTTAACCAGTTCTCCCTGTGTTTTAAATCTTTGCATGCACATTCAGTTGATTCTCTCTCCTCCAAATATCTCTTCACTTGCCATTCGCACGTCTGTTGATGTGCATGTCGTCCCTTGTGATCCTCGCTTGTGGGTTTTAAACCCTCTCTCATGGTATTAGAAGGGATCTTGTGGATCCATGCACTCCTCGGAATTTTTGTGTGTTTTTTAGCTTTAGGAATGATATCCAGATTCTCATTGTGAGTGTCGTAATGGATATTCTGACTATGCTCTTCTTGCATTGATTTTAGGCATTTATACCTCCGTTCGGGTTGTTCATGGTTCATTTTTGGGTGTTCGTGGGTTTTTTTTCCTTACATGTTGTTTTGAGGTGCTTTAGAGTCTCGGATGTAGTTTTGGGAGTTTTATAGTTTCGGATCTAAGTTTTCACGTGCCAATTTTCACGAGCTCATCGAATAACTTGCCCAAAATTTCTTTTGACTCAGTCTGAAATCATGGTGGGTTTTCCATTTTGAAATTGCATCGGGTTTTTTTTTGTTGTCTTTGACCTGCGTGTATGTTCTACGCTTCGTCGGTGTGCCCTCCTCCTTTGGTTCATGTTTGGCTGCCTCCTCGCCTGAATGTCGTTGTGCTCCACTGAATGCTCCATTCTCTACCTAGTTCGTGGTGTCCCAACTAGTGGCATTGAATCCTTGGTCATTTTTGCATACAGCGGCCATCCTCCAGCATCTCTCCTCCACGTGGGCTCTCCTCCTTCCACCCATTTTCAGTGCACCGTTTAAGAAAAATGTTTTTGGTTGCTGAAGTGCTTTGAAAAACATTTATGGTCGAAAAACATTTTGGTTGTATTGAAAAAATCTTTCAAACCTACGTGGAAGTTGTAGCCTCATTCGATGTGAAGGTTTGCATTGAATTTTTTTTTTTGAATTCTACTTGAAAAAAAAAAACATTTTTTGAATTTTGCATTTAACCTTAGCTTCAGCCTACTCCCACCTGCCTTGAAAACAGATCCTCCAAAGCATGGTTACTCAACCTTGGGACGTTTTGAGCTGAGCGGCATGTGGATCCCTCGGCCTTGCAGACCTACATCACCTCTAGCTTAAGCACTTCAACAACTCAGCTTGGTTTGTGTCACACAGCTTGCCGCCACCTCCACTTCCAACATGGGCCCCCCTCCACCTTTTTTTTATGTTTTAAGGTGTTTAAAAAATTAAACCATTAATCTTTGACATGTAATTAATTTTAGGCTATGATTTTGGCTTGTATTATGCCCTTCCTACGCTTGTTGAAGACGGAGGGCGAGGTCCGGGGTTGGCAGGAGGTTAACCCCCTCGTAGTCAAAACAAACCCCTATTAAAATTTCATTTCATTTCCAACAAGTACCCACATGATACCCTTTGCACCCATCTCATGTACTTTTTTAATGTGTTTGCAGCATCTAGTGCATTTTTCCATCAGTTGCGGGAATCATTTTAATGCTATAACTTTTGACTTGCTACTCGTTTTTGAGCACTTCCTTAGTCAAAGTTGCATGATTTTTCACACATTATGTGATTCCATTGTCTATTTTGTAAATGTACTACTTTTATAAAGTGCTGCATTCTGGGGGGGTTGCTTGTACTCTTGGGTTTTCACACACAGATGCATTATCGGCCGAGTCCGACGTCTTGCTTTTGTGCACCTTGCATCTTGCATTTTTTCATCATGGAGAGTGCTCTTTCAAGACATGAGCATTGTAGGATCGATTTACAGCCTCCGCCACTTCTCACCGGAGAGAGAACTATTCAGCCTGATGTACTTCCATGGAATGTTACTTCACCCATGAGGGTATTTCAGCCTTCTTACTTGGGCTAGTTCCTGCACCCACGGATCATTGTCATCTAGAGGACTTACTCAACACTTGTGACCACATCTTTGGTCACATGATGATTCATGTCTCTCGTTCTCTCTTGTTTCACGTGGTAGACTCGAGATCCACCTCACCATGTCCTGGAGCATTCTTGGTCCCTCTATGGAGATCCTTCACATACGGTCACCATTGTTGTTGCTTTGCTGATTTAGTTGTCTCTTCCATTTCTTCGTGTGATGACAATTCCACTGATACAGACTCATTTGGTTCTACTTCTGATGTGAAGAGAATTACAAAGGACTTCTCTCCTCTTTCTCTCACTATTCCAGACAGTGTTTCCACATCCCACATCTCATCGATTTTGAGTAGTCTCCTACTCAGTCTCATACAATCATTACACCATCCTCCTTTCCACTTCCAGTGTGTGAGGCACACTTCACTCCTCTACCTTCAATAGATGACTCATACCTATTTCACATCGCTCTTCTATTTGTTGAGCCCCCTCATTGGGACGAGTATCTACCTGACCTTAGTCATCTTTTCACAGAGTAAACTTGTGATGCACTACAGTCCCTCATCTATCTATAGGTGTTTCAGAGGAGTTCATCATCTGTTGTTGTTGGAGTTCCCCTTTCGGGAATCATGGCACTTCAACATTTCAGAGACCTTCATTGATCCACCCTCAGT
Source organism: Taxus wallichiana var. yunnanensis (assembly GCA_018340775.1). NCBI lineage: Eukaryota > Viridiplantae > Streptophyta > Pinopsida > Cupressales > Taxaceae > Taxus > Taxus wallichiana. Next base: position 760,336,761 of record CM031243.1, read on the forward strand.
TGTGGATCCCTTTTCTATTATGGAGGATGTTTTGTTCCCTTCAAATCACTTGGACATCCTTTATGCGGGTGTTCCTCTTTTCACTCGACAGTTCTATGCACATGGCATTACCTTTGGTTCATTGACACTCACTTGATAGACCTATGTCACACTTCCATGTACCAGACTCAAAGTTCTTCATGTTGTTGCCTTCAGTTTCCTTTGTGGAGTGGGCAGACTTCTAGCACATCATTTTTGTCCTTCATAAGGGCAGGCACACAATTTGTTATGGGTGGCTCTTCTTCAGTCCATAGGTAGAGGATATCATCATCAACATTCTTCTGGGAGACTTCCTACAGTTGTAGAGTTCAGATCCTTCCATGGCATCTTCTGCATTCCTCTTGTCTCCCTCTTCTTCTCTCTTCTTCTTCTTTCTGAGAGATTGCCTCTTTGTACATGGGTACCTTTTCAGGCTCGTCTATGGCCGGGACCCATTTTTGGCATCTTTCTTAGATTAGAGAGTGTGTTTTGTTCTCTTGTGGTGGATGTTTTTCCCACTGGGTTTTCCTTCACTTTGCTCTGGAACCTTTTTCTTATACATGGGTACCTCATCGAGTTTGTGCAGGACCCATTTCTTGTTTCTAACTTGCCACCTCATCCTAAGTTATGATGAAGGGGGGGTGTTGGTGTGTGTATTTTCCACATCATCAGGTGAGTCATCTCACTTAGGTGAGATCATAGGTCCATGTGTCATTTAGGGGTCATTATGAGATTCCCTTACACATCAGTGCGTTATCACGTCAGTGCATCATATGCGTCATTAGGAGTTACACTTCTATTCTGGGAATGTAACTCCCCCTCTCTACTCGAGTTGTCATGATTGCAGCATTGGGGGTTACTTAGCACCTCCTATATGTACACGTCTTTTGATCTATGAGATAGAGGAGATTTTTATGGCTTAACTAGGTTCTACCCGTGTTTCAAATCTTTACATGCACATTCACTTGATGCTCACTCCTCCTGATATCTCTTCACGCTGTCGTTCACACATCGTTAGATGTGCATGTCGTCCCTCGTGATCCTCACTTACGGGTTTTAAACCCTCTTTCAGAGGAAATCCCCACAAAGAAGGCAACACACCAAGTTGTCATGAATTTGGTGCTAAACAACATCATATACATGTTTGGGGTGCAGTCAAGATTGTTCTTGATAATGCCATGAGCTTTAGAGCTAAACCTTTGGTGGAAATGTGCAATGAATATGGGATCAAATTGATATATGCCTCTAATTACAATCCCTGTGGAAATCAACAAGCTAAGTCCAAGTAATAAAAATTTGTTGAAGATCATCAAAAGTACATAGGAGTAGAACAAGAGAAAATGGGGTGAACAGGTTGAAGTTTCCTCTTTGGGTAGATAGGATCATTGTTAAGAGGGTCAATAGAAAGAGTCCATTTGAGTTGGTATATGGGAATCAAGCCCTATTTTCCCTTCATATGCAACTATCTTCATATCATTTTATGCAACAGCTAGAAGATCAAGAAGTATGTCCTTATGATGCTCATATTGACCAAATTGTTGAGCTTGATAAAGAGAGGAGGACATCCTACAAAAGGCACGTAAATTTTAGAAAGAAACTCGAGAAGGTATTTGACAAGAAGGTCACTCCCATATTTTTTAATGTTGGTGATCTTGTGCTATTATGGGATAATAGACACGAGGATAAGGGCAAGCACGACACGTTTGACTCATTATGGATGGGCCCTTCCTTCATTGATATCGGGATTGGTGAACATACCTTCTTCTTGAAGGATTTCGATGGTAAATTACTTGAGTCTTGTTAATGATATGCATTTGAAGCATTTCTTGTATTGATTCCCTAAATCAAGGCAAAATCTTGTGTCTGATGTATAGTTTGTTGTTTCTTCCTGTCTTTGTGTTTTTGCTCATCGTTGTCCTTGGTAACCTATTTTTTCTGGTTTCTCTATTTTTTTGAGGTGGCTTTGTTTCTCTACTCGTAAGATGATTCCATTCCTAATGGATATTCTTGGCACTTGGTCTACATTTGTTCTTGGGGTACTCACGGGAGTGCCCATCCCAGGATTGGAGCCAGGTGTTTGTTCTAAAGGTAGTCTCTCCCAGTTTTCCTTCGAAAATCTATTGATTAACAATCACTTTCACTTTATTTTTCCCCATGTTGTGCTGGTTAATATTTTTGTCATTTTTAATCTTTTCTGGGTCGTAAATCATTCATGGGTCCATGGTTTTCTCCTTGTTTCCTTGTTCTTCTAGAAAAATGTACGTAACTTGGGTTCTCCCATGTTTTCTATTCTCCACGGTTGGGATTTGTCTTCCTTGTCACTTCTTCCCTAAATACTTGATGAAAAATGAATGGATGTATATTTGAGAAGAAAATTTGAGCCTTATAATATTTCTTAACTCTTTGTCCTTTGGAAAATTTTCATTTTCGGGCTCGAATGATCATTTTTCTATATTTTATGGTTTGATGGGCATTTCTCCTGGTCAAATTTACATCCTTGCATCGACATGGAACATGGTGCCTTTGGTTGGATGCGGATTAGCCGGGTACTTCAAAAAAATCATGGAAAGCCTCAATTCAAAATTTTTCCATGTGGAGGAACGACGCTCGTTTGCGGATCTAATTTTTGGTTTGGCCTTGGAGTAGCGTTGGGAGGACACATGGCAGTTTCCACTACTTTTCCCATACTTAGAATTTTTTTGTGAAGTTAGTACGGTTTGGCGGAATAGGACACGTGGCAAGCTCACGCTCGTTCGGAGTTTTCCAATTTGGGGCCATTTCTAAAAATTTCCGAGGGAGACACATGGGGAACTACACATGTTTGGGGACTGGCCCTTGGGTTTCATATTAAATAAGCACGAGGATGACACATGGAGGCCTCCACTCACTTTACATTTTAGTTATTCTTTTTCAAATGGCCAAAGGATATTACCTCGAAGCGTGACACATGGTGCCTTCCACTGAGTTTCAAGCATTGGAAAAACTTTGCTAGAAGAGGACATGTGGTGAGCTGCGCTCGTTCAAGTATCAAATTTTTAGGACCATCTAAAGGTGTGCCATGGTGACATGTGCTAGTTTGAAAAGTCGAAGGGTGGGGAAGTGGACCGTTTGAGGTAATTTGGATTTTTTTATCTCTTTTCTTCAAAGGGATTAAAATTTCAAAATGGCCCGCAAGCCCAATAAAGGAAAGGTCAAAGATTGCTCTAGTCAATGCCAGAGGTTTGGAATCTCGGGGGAAATTTGGAAAAGTTTCCTTTTGGGAGAAAAGGAGTTAAAACATCAAAATGGTCCACAAGCCTGATGAGGGAAATAGTCAATATTTTTCCCCGGTCAACAATGGAAGGGTGGAGCTGCATGGAAAACATGGAAAATTTTTTTCCAAAAGGAGGGTCAAATGAAAAAAATTGGCCGTGGTTCCGTTGGGGCCCACCTTAGGACATGTGTCAAGCTCATTTCCCAAGGACGGAGATGTGGAGAAGATTGCAACTTTTTTAAATTTTTCCAAAAGGTTGTAAAAAGTCGAGAGAAGCCCCGAGTCTGTTTCTAAATTTGAATCTTCCACGTGGATGTCCCAAATTCAAAGTAAAGATCAATGGTAGCTAAGAGTCGAAATATGATTTTCCTCCATTCCTCTCGAAACATGTCGGGAAGTGTGAGTCTCCATGATTTTTGTTTTTTCTACACTCCAAAAAGAGAGGGAGTTAATGTTGATATCTGAGTTTGGTGGGAAGATCTAGAAGATGTCTTTCCCCATTAAAATGGTCTGACTATCGTGCCCGATCGTATTTTCTATTTTTCTTCTCTCGAGCATGCAAGGAGCCAGATCGATAGATTAAGGGTGGAAGTGGTTGGAAAATTAGAGGAGTGATATACTAGAGGAAGGAGTTGAATGCGGGAGGTATTCAATGAAATCTACCCCGTCGAGCACCTAGTGACTTTGTGTAGATCTGATTCTTAGAATCATGATCGTGAGCATGGCATACATTGGTAGCACTCAAGGTTTGGATTTTTGAGGGAAAAGGGTCCCTTTTTTGTAAATGTTATAAATGGCATGAATTTTTCATGCAAGGAGTTGGAGGGTAAGGGGTCGGGACTGAATTTTTAATAGAAAAATCTTGATAGAGCCCATCATTTCGAGAATCCATTTGAGAAGATTTTATACCTATTTTGTATTAAATATGATCATGTTAAGGTGGTTGCAAGTGTACATCCATTGAAAAGCTCGAGACTATTATAAAGACTTTCCCTTGCTAATAGATTTAATCAAATTTGAGTTATTCGTGTCATCTTGAGAAAAATGTGTTTGTTTTCTTTCGAATGTGTTCAAGCAGTTTTCTTATTTCTATTGCAATCTTGTATTAAATCTGATTCAATCACACAGGCCTCAATCCTTGTGACATTTTAGTGGCATCTACAATTTCATTTCTCAGAAGAGCTTTCATCTGGGATTGGAATAAATGATTTAAAATCACTTTTCTTTCATCTGTTGACAAAGATTGTCTGTAAGCCTCTGGGTGTACCTTAGGCATGATTTGACTCAGATCTTGATGCTTTGTTGGATTTTCTAACTCGAGCCTTCATGATAAAATCTCAAATATTGTGTGAAAGAGTGCTAATCTAGGCCTCCATTGAAGCACATATTCTAGTTAAAGAAACATTTTATTTGTTTTGTGGTATTTTGTTTGTTTAACCTTCCATTTTGTAAGTTTCCTCAAATATTTGGTATAATCAACTTTATCCTGCTTTACCTCCTACCAAAATTCATTCAAAACAATCAATCACACCCATACTACCCCTGTTTGTCATGTGTGTATACAAATGCATAATCTCTATTAGCAAAACATACAAAATCAATTAGGATTTCAAATGTCTTTAGTAAACATTGCCTTGTTATGAAAATATCTTCGTGATCTGAGGAAGTGACAACTCGTGAGAGTCGATCTAGTGTGTTTATCATATTTTGGTCTTCTCTATAAAACTTATCCAATGGAAGGTTTTATCATTTTTCTTTAATAAACAGAGGTTACAAAATAGGTTATCTTACCTTGGTTGACAAGAAAAACCTAAAATATTTAGGATCAGATCACATCCTTTTAAGGTGCTACCCACTTCCTTCAAAACTTGAGTGCCAATAAGTCGGATAGATTGCTTCCCAGCTACAAAATGACATAAATGAATATCTATCTACCTTTGGATGCCCTATCAAATCCATGATGTTGCTTAGAATTTGAAGGAGATTAAATTGGGGTACCAACACCTCTTATATAGAATGGTGAGATATCATGCCAACATTGGTGATGACCCTTATGACACAAGATATGGGATATCGTAATATAAGGAATGCATTAATTAGAAAACTTATAAGAAATATGCTTGGAAAACATAATTATAACTTGTGTTTTATAATTTGTAATATGGAATGGATAAATTTATGGGATTGAATACAAGGAGAATTTACAAATCAATAACCTTAATTATATAAATTTCCATTGCATTCCATAAAATTTGTGAAGGATATAATCTAAATGATAGAACTAATTGAAAAGTTCCCTTGAGCTACTGTATGAGTTCCTAATCTCAATTGCACACAAAGGATATGGTTTTTGTAATGTTTGAGTACATCCCATACCCCCTTTGTTATATCAAACAACAAACATATGTATAATGGATATAACACAAGTTACATGCTAGAGCATTCTTGGATCTCTCACTGGTTAGTATGAAACTTTGTTTAGAAGTATATGTAAGGATGTTATCCCCTTGTTATAATGGATTAATTGTTATGTTCATATTATTGGGTCCTACGTCCATCTTTCCAATGATGGTAAATTTTAAAACTTTAAATTTTTCCACCTACCCTTAATAATAGAGTACCATATTACTAGTGATGTGCTCTAGTCATGTTTTTCTTCCTTTCACATAAATGTTCATAACTTCCCCTTGTTGGAACCTTTCAGGCTATTGTTCCCTTTTTTTTCTTAGCTCAATAGGTGTATGATTTGTGATCTTTTAGGTGTGGGTCTATATCTCCAGTTTAAGAGAGGCATCCTCCTTCTGTTGGAACAAGCCATTGGTGACCTAGGATTATTGATAAGTTTAGGCAATATATGCTAAGGATGAGGAGAAATTTTAGAATCCTCCTTAATTTTTGGGAACCATGATGTTGTCCCCCTTGTCCTTTTGGGAAGAAAGTGGTGCAAGTTATTTTCATAAGTTTCTACAAGAATTTTTTGTGTGTTGCTCTCATAAATTTTTAGTTGGACCTCTCATGTTGCCTATTTTCTCCTAGCTCGCTTGAGTGTTCCTATGTGTTATAATAATAAGCTTGTATTTGTTTAAATATTATTTGAGCTAGGGTGGGCCTAAAATTAATAAAATTTGGATTGCTATCTAAAGTGAATGATATCTCTTGTGTCGATATGATAGTATGGGCAAGCATTGTCTATCACAAAAAAGGAAATGTTGTCTAATTGATTGGGTTTTCTAAATCAGGATTAGTGGTTGTGTGTTATGATATTTGGGTACAAATTCAAGTTATGGAAACCTTGTGGCCAAGATTATGCTTAGTGTTACCATGAAAATTTAAGTGAGTTCTTGAATTATATAAAGTACTTCCAATAAATAATTTGCATCCTTGTAAACGCTTTGTTAAATTTAGGTGTTTTTCTTGTTGTTAAACCTCATCTTGTGTGGCCCTGAATTTGTTAGACCTATGAGTAGGTGTGGTTTCTCATGAAAAATTAAAGGTCATGATTGGTAGTTGTTAACCTTGTCTAAAATAATGAACATTGAAGTGTAATTCAACATAAGTGGAAGTCTTATCCTTCCTTGTTACCATGTGTTGTATCCATGTGTGGCTACGTGGACACCTTGTGTACATGAATTTTCCTATTATTCTTGGACCTTAGTTTTCATTCATTCATATTCCATCAAAAAATTCTTGTTTAAATGATCTTTGTTATATCTTGGTTTATCTCATAGAGATTATTTTGAAGGTTTGAATGCTAACAAAATTGTTTCGAGGAGGTTTAGTATATGTATCCTATAGTCTCCTTTCTCTTCTTACAATAGTGTTGAAGCAAACAGGAGTTCCTAGGGACACAATTTTCTTAAAAGTAAAGAAACCCCATAGAAGGTGGGACTTCTATTTGTATGCTTTGTTTTCCTATGTCTTTTCGTGACTTCCAAAGGAATTCAAGTCTAAGGGGAGGGGGATGTAATGCCCACTCCTCTTCGATACTTCTCATACTATGATTTTGAATATTATGGATTAGAGACATTGACATTATTATAATATGTTGACTATCATGTTGATAGATAGAACAGAAAATTGTGATTTTCAGTATGTTATGATTCATATCATAGATGGTATGGACAACTACCATACATTGGTAGATGATGATCTATTATTTTTCATTGTATATTGACGTTTTATATTGTTGTGATGATGATTATATTTAGGTGTTTGGGCTGACCTTAGGATCTTATTGATGTTATTGCTTATGAAAATTGAAATGTTCAGTGATTGCAAATAATTGATAGAAAATCCTAATTTTGATGATGATGATGATGATATAGCTACATGTATGATGTTATTGGATGATATGTATGTGTTTTTTATCTCTTGATGTAATTGATGCAGCCTTGAGGTAAGAGGCACTTTGTTTGATTGGTTGTAGGAAATTATATCACAATAAACAAGAAGGGGTTAAGAGACTAAGAATGGAGGAATATTTGATAATTGTAACAAGGTCACAACTTCTTGTCATATGTATTGATGTCTTGTTAGGAGGTTTCAAGGGGGTAACCTCATGTGTGACCAAGGGGTTTGGATGATTGTTTTATTTCATTTATTTTATTTATTTAGTTGTGTATGTGATTTATTTATTATGATGTAATTCTCACTTTATTATTACTTAAGGCAATGTGCCTTGTTTAGTCAATTAATCATGTGATTAAGTTAAGTTGGGATGTGACTAAGTGGGCATTTAATGTGGTAGATAGTCCTTGTTATCTTATTGATTTAAAATGAAATTGTATTGATTTGGGATTTGTGTACTTAACCTCACTTTTTAAATATCAAATTTTGGCTTTGGAGACTTGTGGGACAAGTTAGACTTGTCCCATACCTCTTAAACTCACCCACCAACCATACCTATGATGTGAGGGGTTAATTTTATCCCTCATTATGTGTTTTGAAAGGAAAAAGAGATAATTAATTGCACTTTCTTACAAACTCTTTTAATTATGTCCTTGGAGGTATGGAGTAGTACTTTGTGTGAAAGGAAAATTGTCATATCCCAACCCACCCATTTTTGAGTCTTGTTCTTTTTGTTTTATTTGGTCGGGTAGATTGGAGGAGAAGTGAAGTGGCATCCTATATGGAGCCACCTCACCCTCCTCTCCACATTTTCTATTTATGTGAGTTATTTCATTATTTTGGGGGTTACTTGGTTTTATTACTCACTTGTATATTTTTAAATAATTCACTTGGACTTCTTGCTTGGGAGCTTTGGGAGCTTGAATTTGGGACTAGCTTGGAATTGGAAGAGATTGAAGTTTGTTTCTTGAAGATTGTGGAAGCTATAATGGCAAGGTAGGGTCTATACCATTGTATTCTTGTGCATTGTTTTGTAAATTGGATGCATGTGGTTGTTTTGTATGGGTTGGGTATATTTTGGCCTTAAGTATGGTGTTGGGAGAGGGAAGTGGAGTCATTCTTGTGGAGGTAAAAGGGATTATGTGAATATTTTTGGAGGGAGTGTGGGAGAGGTGTTCCACCTATGTGGAGGTAAAAGGGATTTATATCATTTTGCATTTGGCAATGGAGAGATAAGGAGTTGTGTGTGATTGTGATAGTGCACTTGGAGGTATTTGGGTGGACCCTCATCCCACTTGGGAGGTATAAGGAGATGAATCCATGTTCTTGTCTCCTTTGGGCTTATTTTGGAATCCTTTGTGTTTTGTTTGGAAGATTGTAAATGGATTCTTTATATTGCGTTATTGTATGTATATGCAAGTGTTGATTGTGTATTTTTGTCTTTTGGAATCCATTTTGAAGTTGTCATGGTTACTTAATGTTCCTTATTGCTCCATTGTTTGGGCTCGGGGGAAAATGAGAAGGATGGCTTCTCCTTCTCATTGGAATAAGGTTGGGAGGTGAGTGTTGTCTATGCTCCCTTCCTTTTTGTTGTGATTTGGAGTTGAAGAAATGAAGGGGCTGAAAGTTGACACCTTGGTTGGAATTACAATGTGTAGAAGACAAAGTAAAAGAGACTATTTTGTAAATTTTATCATGTTGTATCCACTTTTTGGAGGGCTTTTGACACTTGTATTTTAAAGTTAAACTCTTGTAAATGATTTATTCCAACATTTTGTGAGTTTCCATGCCATGGAATGTGCATGTTTGTAAGTTGCATTTCTTTGTATTGTATGGAGTTTGAATATACTCCATAAGAAAAGTTTGTAATTGATTAAAATATGAAATGGCTTCCTTGTAGTAGAAATTTATATAAGTTGAAAGGAAGCATTTGAATGTGCACTTTCTTTTTTTGTAGTAGTTCATTCAATTATGGAACTAAAAATAAGTATTCATTCTATTTACAATTGAAAATTGTTCATATTCTAAACTAGAAATATAGTGAAATATATGCTTTGTATCCTTTGAAACATGTTTTTCTTTTATATTTATACAAAAAAAGAAGATATACTTGATTGTCTTTATACCTATTTTCCACTTTCAAATGAGTTATTATATAGTGATATTTTAGTGCTATTGTTATAAATTTTACAACTTCATAAAACAAAAATAATGTGATATTTTATTATTTCTAAATCAAGATAATGGAATATGCCCTCTCTATCATTATAATTAATTTAGGTGGAAATGAAAGTGACTCTCAAAATGATTTATATTTGTCTACAAGTTCATCTACACAAGCTTATCTTTACAAATGAAAAATCTCTTAAAATCTTATAACCAAATATATATATTTTAAATAAGAGTGAATCCGCTGTGTGAAGCCATTTTGATTAAGGTTTATAAAATAAAATTATTTTATTTGGGTGGGGCCAAACCCCACCATAATTTGCATGTATTTTAATACAAATAAAACAAAGGGGGTGGGTCAGCCATGGCCGCCCATCCCCAAACCCCAAATTTTATTACAATGCGATCACTATATATATGTAGTGCCCTAGTTTCGGGCCGAACTATTGGCTATTCAAATGTTAAAATTATATATATATATATATATATATATATATATATATATATATATATATACTGGCCATCGTATTATTTAGGCCACATATTTTTATATTAAAAACTTTCATATTAAATATTTAAACACACACACATTTTATGACAAACCTGCAAATATCTAGATTCAAAGGAAGATATAATTAGGGTAAATGAAACCACGTAACCAACATATCTCGTAGAAACTCAAAAAATAATGTGCATTTTGAAATAATGAGTATATCCCAAACTGTGAGTATATCCAATCTAAATCAAAACAAAATCCTCCATAGTTTTCCATTTGCTCCATGACCTCCATGCTCTCGAAACTTGCAAAGAAAAAATGTGCAAATAAGAGGATTAGGGCAAATAAAAAGACTAAAAAGAGATCATAAGGATGTTTAGGGATTTTTAGGGAGAACCTAAATTCTAAGGGCCCGTAAGTTTTCAATCCTGGGGTAGATATTTAATCCTACAAAATTTTAAGTGATGGAAATTTTTATGGGATTGAGTTTTAAATAAAAGGTATGTGTATTTAGCTGATGGGGCCACTTAGTGGATTATAAAAAGTTGTGAACTTTTTATCATGGATTAATAAATAAATAAATGACAATCGATTATAGGTTTAATTGATAAATATTGTGCATGGGTCCCTTGAATATATGATAAAAGGGGGTATAAATAATTAAAATTAAGTGTATAGTTAACTAAATGAATGGGACATGGTTATTAAATATTTAGGGAAACTTATTAAAGTCAACTTGGGAAATGACCTTTAAAAATTTGAAGGAAAATTAAGATGATTAAACAATAAAATAAATTTAGAAAATATTTAAATAAAGTAATGGAACTTAGTAGGAAGATTCAAACCGTATTTTATTTTGGGCAATAAATTAATAATAATGTATTATTAATTTAATTTAGACTACCATATGAATGTTTAGAAAATTTTAACATGAAGTTAATTGATCGTAACTAATGTTTATCAGCCTCTCAACCTTTTAAAAATAAAAATATCCCACAATTTTCCTAAGTTATTAAGGAGGATATTGACATGATTTTGGTGTGTAAAAGTAGTGGTCATTACAATTCTTATCACACATTTCATATGTGATTGTGAGTTTAGTACCATGTAGAAAATGTGGTGACACATGTTATCTAATCAACGGTTTGTGTACTTGTAATATTACATGAATAAGATTCACAATGCTCTTCTAAAATGAATGCTTCCCTTACAAAGATCCTAATATAAAGCTTTCATTCAAATTATTACGATTTTTACAACCCATGTAAATATAGTGTAATAGTATATTAAATCAAGTATAGAATACAACTAGGAATAATCTAGATAGAGAAGGATATCTCCACTAATTAAGGGTATATAAATACTTAATTCTAATTCGCTGATAGGACTTTCTAAATTCAATGTTATTTGTAACTCCATTTTCATTTTCATTGTCCTCTTATATATATATATATATATAATAAGAGGACAATGAAAATGAAAATGGAATTACAATATATATATATATATATATATATATATTGTAATTCCATTTTCATTTTCATTGTCCTCTTATTATATATATATATATATATAATAAGAACCATTTTCATTTTCATTGTCCTCTTATTATATATATATATATATATATAATAAGAGGACAATGAAAATGAAAATGGAATTACAATATATATCAATATATATATATAATTTTAAAAATTACTTTTCTGAGAAGAGGAACGGTTTGGTTTTCTACATTCCTTTAGAAAAAGTGGAAGCATTGTGTAGATCGAATTACATATGGTAAAATTTGTTCGACAAAAGAAATTTTAATATTTGTTTTAAGGAGGGTTTGTTTTCTCTTTTTAGACGTTAGAATGTCGTGAATATTTCAACCATAAATAAAATTAAACCTCTATAGGAAGGGGAAAAAAATATTTTATACAACTCACAAGGTTCATTCTAATAATAGTTCGATACACTCAAGCTCACCTGCAATAATTTGTGTAAAAATTTGATTCTTTTTGTCCCGCTTTGATTTGGTTTACTGAGATATCGTGAAGTCTTGTGAATATTAATACAAATGAATTTGAAAAATCAATGATTTGGTTATTGTGTTGGTTGTGGGGGCCTTAGAAAATAAGTCAAAGTAATTTCAAGAAAAGGCCATCCAGGCTCAACAAAGTGTCTAGGAATTTTGGGCATTCCCATGGTAGAAAAGATGATTTTTTTACTTGCATAGTCTTTAGAGACGATTTTTTCTTTTTCTTTATTCTTGGTTTGAGATTATGGATTTGTGACACCATGGGTTTGTAGAGAGTAAGATTAGGGGGTTTTTTGACAATGAAAGGTATAGATCTTTACCCTCGAGCGCCAAAATTATTCATTTTTCTTGGTTAAAATAACATTAAAATTGCTTGATGTTGTGTTGTTTAGGATGCATATCCACAACCCCACAAGTTACAACATTTTAAATTTACAATGTGGTTGAAAGATAACTATGACCCTAACTTAGGTCTTGAGAAACTTGAGGTAGTTCACTACTTTATCAAGCATTGAAGATGTATCCATTTTAGTACAACCTTGAACTATCCTTTGAAGTATTATGACCCTGTCGAGTGATCTTCTCCCGATGTGACATGCTAAAACTATCGTGGGTCACTTGAAATATTCACATCATTGTTCCTTGAATTTTCCAGGACCTCTTTTCCTAGATTCACAATCGTGATTGTTAGAGCCCTATAAATAATTTCTATCATGTTAGAAATGGATTCTGTATCAGAGTTATATTCCTCATAGAATTAAATGATCAAATGCAAGGCATGAAGATGATGTTGTACATAAAGAAAATTTGTACCACATTCTTAGGTGAGAATAATTTTCATATATTCGGTTTTTCTTTTATAATTGTATTTACGTTTGGACTTCATGGCCTTGGATTTCAAGGTGTGGGGATCGATGATCCCAATGAAGTAGAATGGTAATTTTAAACAATATTACAATTATTGTTGTGTTTTGTAGAAGAAGTAATAATACTACTTGTATTTTTATGTTGTGAGACTAATGATGAAAATACCATATATTTCATATTCCCAATCACATTGTGCTCTATGATAATGGCGGGTAAAATGTCATTATTCATTTTCTATTTACTACCAACGGACAATACAAAGTACATGGATCAAATGGAGGGCGGTGAGTAGTGAACAACAGAGGAACCTTTCTTTCTAGGTCGAGGATACTATGAACAATGTCATTCACTTTTTAACCACTATTCCCACACCGAAAATAAGAGCCGATTTTCCACATAATTATTTTTAAAAAATATGTAAATATAGATTATAAATTAATTTATCTTATTGTAGCCAATATGACCTAAAGTTTTTTACTATTACAATTAAAATGGTAAGAGGATATTTTCAATAAGTTGAGAAATTAATTTAAGATGGACATTATTTCTTAAAATGAGCTTCATTCATAAGAGCACATGTAAACATGTAAATATTGGTAATAGTAAATAAGTTTTTCTTGCTTTTGTGTAAAATAGGATTTCAAAAATATTAACATGAAGAATGTGTTTTATTGTAGTTAGGGAGATTTTTAAATACCTAATAACTGATATTTTCAAAGAAAGGCCTTAGATTAACATCTAGAGTAGCTTCTAGATACTCCATTCCAAATGTTAGTAGTATAAAAAAATAGAAATATTGACATCAAGAATAAATATTTCTCTTAATTTCCTTAAATATTTAGGTATTTGGTGAAGTGTTGACATATCATTTATATAGTTCTTATTTTTAGATACATGTATCTTCGAGATCTAAACCAAATTTGTAAATCCTATGCAATTATTATAGTAGGGGACCATATATTTTATTATAAGCATCTCTTGCAATCATAACATTCCATGAGATTATAGTTTTAGGCATTGTTTCAAATTGTTTGAGTACATATAACAAACTAATCACACGCATCACCTAAGTTGACACACTTAACATTTATGTATGGAATAATTATATTGAAAATAGAGACTTTATTCTAATCTTTTTCAAGGAAAATTGTTTATTTGTTAACATATAAGCTAGACATATGGATATCTTTTGGGAAAAACCTATTTGGAGTGCTACATGGATATGCAAACATAAAAACGAAAAGAAGAAGGGTTAAATTAAACTAAATATTTAGCCTCATAAAAACCAAGGTCCGTGGTAAGGTGATATGGTTCCCTTGGTTAAAAAAATTATAGACATAATAGATCGATTATCATTATTGTGCCAACACGTCGATGCATATCCACTTAATAAGCTCACTATTAGAATAATTTTATGACATGATTTGGGTTATATAGACATGTCTCATATAGAATTTTTCTAGATGCTTTTACCTTTCACCATAGTAAACATTGAGGAAAAAACTACAGGTTTTAACTTTTTTATCTTCAATTGATAGTTGTAAATTAGTATAGTCTCCTTAGGTGCTCTATGGCCTATTTGGAAAAAATCATAATAATCAAATTGAAATTGGGTTTGATAAGAAAGTTTTTCCTAGGTTTCACATATGTTAAATCTATCAATAAATGGTTTCCCGAGTCATTTGATTCAAAACAATAAGATAAATTTAGGTTCCCACTTTAATCTCTTAATTAGCACAATGGAAGTAAAACATAATTGTTAAGTTATTCATGTTATACATTAATTATTTTCTTTATATGGTAACCCAAACTACCATATTTTATTTATTTGTTTATTTTTTTGGAAAATACTTTTTGCAATACAATAATGTTAAATTGACAACTACCGTACAAATCCTCCTTATTTTATTTTTATTTTTGGCAAATAGTTTTGAAGTTATTATACCTTATTACAAAACATGCCCAAAATTCAGATATCATAATAATTACATCAAATTTTGATCAGAATCAAGATATTACATGAAATCCTAACTATAGTTAAAAAACTAAACAAAAGGAGTAAAAAAAAGATAAAAACAACAAAAAAACAACGAACAATCAAAGCAACTGATCAACCAAATTTCTGCAATACAATATTTTCACTTAGATGCTCTGTCTATTTCTATCCTCACTTTGTCTACAACGTCTTTGTAGAGTACAATAGTTGTAACCTGAGAGGGGTCAATTTTGTCCACCTTGGTAAAGGCTTGATCTTGTGTTGGTCCCTCCTCCCAAATAGTTGTAGGAATGTCACTTAACATGAAAACACTCTTAACATGTTGCTCTAGAAAGTTATAAACAAATTTGAGAGCTGATATGGTGAAATATTGTCTGTTTCTAAAATTCACCATCCTGTTATCAATGGAGTTGAGTTTTTGTAAATTTCTTGAATCTAGCCTTCACCAATTCTAGATTCTTCCTCCATTTTCCTTTTTCCTTCTTTTTTAGACAACTTCTTCATTTCTCCTTTTAAAACATTCAATTCCTTTTCCAACTTACCATTCCTTAGCTTTAAATCCCCATCCTCCATAGAAGATTCAATTTTCTTAGGTTTACCAATATGAGGAAAGTTTTGATTTGATTCAATGTCTCGTGTTGCTACGCATAAATATTTTTGAAGGAAAAGGGTGATTGAGGGGATACAAGGGGTTTTTGGACCTAATTTTTCTTTGACCCACATGATTAGTGAGAGGAGGCATGGAGGGATTTGTGGGAGGGTGGATATTATGAGAGGTAGGCACAGAGGGGATGGATGGGTGTTGAGGGAGGCAGTCTTTGGTGGAGTAGAAAGATGATTCTTGTTGAAGGGAAGTGACTCGGGTATGATTATGAAATTCTAGAATGGAATTTTCTAGAGAGTTAATCATGTAATTAGGGAAAAAAGTTAATATTTATTTTAAAATGATTCAAAAAAACAAGGTGTTTATGAAGAATTGTAATGTACCTTCCTTCCGAGTGTAAACATATCGGCTATCATCTTTGCTATCTCATCAAATGTTGTTTGAATGGAGGCTACCTTGATGTCATTGTGACAAACTCAAGTTCTTCAATCTCGCCTAGAAACTTTTTGTCCTCCGCGTTATTTTCAATCCTCTTCTTGAACAATCAGTTTCCTTCCATGCTCGGGCGGTGACTTTTGCAATAAGTTCTTCTCGACCGTAATGGTCTTTTCTCCATATTCCACCATCCTTTTTTTACATCCTGCAGTGAACTGAAGGGAAATATTTTGATCATGTCCTTGAATCCTTTCAATGAGTTTTGAAACCCCTCACATATGTAAATAATTCCATATCGCAACGTTTTCCTTCCATGTTGGGTTATAGGTAGGTTCAACCTGACACAGTGCTCCTCCAATGATATCTCTACCACTACTAAATTTCTTGTTTTGGTTCAAAATGGCAATATTTCCTTCCCAGCAGTACCACTTTTTATTAGCTTCTTTACACACTTAGAAAGCATGCGAAGGTAAATGGTACTTGATCCTAGGGTTAATTTTACGTGGAAGAGTTATCATCCCCATATAAGCAGAGGACACATCATTGATTTTTTTGATATCAAGTATATTTTCATACTTTTCATTAATAATGGCATTTTGTACCTTCCTATAGGAATGAATAATTTTGCAATTTGTGAAGGACTTGCAAATATTTATGGATTCATGAATGAAATCCTTTATTGTCCAGCTAGGGGGATGAATTTGATTTAAATGGTTTAAAATATTCATAGAGTCCCCTTCTATGATGATGTTAGAAATATTTCAATCCTTGGCCAGTCTAATACCCCATAATGCTGAAAAAGGTTCAACATAGTGATTTTTTTGATGTCCCATTACGATAGCATATACAACAACTAAATAGCCTCTGTGATATCTGATTATTTCTCCTCCTCCAACAAATCCTAGATTTCCCTTAAAAGCTCCATCAAAATATATTTTGTATCATAAATTAAGCGGTGGAATCCAATGAATCAAAGACTTGTCTATACTAGTGTGATCTATACTATGGAGATTTCTAATGTCAATATTCCATCTGATAGAATATCTTCCTCTTCCTTATGATAATTCTTACTCTTTGGAGGTCTAAATCTCTATAAATTATCTTTGACAACAATAACAATTTCCTTAAGTGCCTTTTTGCATATTTTTCTCTTATCCGAGAATATTATTCTATTCCTATCTTTCCAAAGTATCCAAATGGTATGAGGTAATATAAATTTCCACAGTCTTCTATTCATGAAATTATTATTAGGGGGTCCCATTGTTCCCAGGATGGAAGAGATTATTAGGAAGAGTCCAACACAAATTAAAAGTTGTCAATATTAGACCCCAAAATTTTTTTGCAAATTCACAATGCAACAAAGAAGTGCTTAATATCTCAAGCCTCATTTTTATACATACAACACATGTGTCGCATAGTGAAACCATTTTTTATAAGACTATCTTCATTAAGAATCTTCCCCTTTAGCACAAGCCAAAGAAAAATATTAACCTTTGGGGTTAACTCAGGCATCCATATTTTGTTCCAGTTGAAATCACATTGTATATTCTCAAAGAATGTATTATAACCAGATTTGACAATATAATCACCATCAAAATAGTTAACCCAAATTATTTCATCCTTAGAATTAGTTTTATTTACGGGAAGATGGAAATTTTATCTTAAAGAGAAGAGATTTCTAGTTCTAAATTTATCATGTCCACTCTGAGATGCTTCTAGGTTCTCTTATTCCCCTCAAGTTCTATATAGTCTTTCACTTTAATGCCATATTCCTTAATTAAATTTTCCTTGATGGATCCAAATCATCCCACAAGCTAAAAGTAGCCAAATTGTCCAACCAAAACTGAATTTCATTGCCGTTTCGCACTTTTCATCTACATGCTTTTGTGAGAATTTTCCTAATTTGAAGCAAATTGTTTCAAAAAACAAAACCATTGGGGAGATGCTCTTCCAAGAGAAAGCTATTCAAATTGTTTGGAGCCAAATATTTGACTCTGATTAGCTCCATCCAAGGATGCTCTTCCTTTTACGATCTCCAAACCATTTTTGCAATTAATACAACATTCATTTTTCTTATGTCTTTGATACCAAGGCCTCTAATTTTATTAGGCATGAAAACTTGATCCCAAGAAACTAGATGATATCTGAAACTTTCTTCAGTTACATGTCGAAGAAAATGTTTTTATATCTTTTCAATGTTTTCATTGATGAGTTGAATGTATACAAAACATGGACATTATATATATCAATAAGTTCTAAAGTGTGCTTTTGATTAGCAAGCATTTCCCATCTTTATATATAACAACACCTTTCCAACCAACTAATTTATTATGAAATCTATCTTATAAGGCATTCCATATAGTCAATGATACATTATTGGTCCCAAGTTGTAGACAAAGATAAGTGGTAGGTAAAGAGTTAATTCTACATCCCAAAATGAGTGTAATTCTCTTATGTCTTTCCAAAGGTGTATTGAAAAAGTATACCCAAATCTCTTCAAAATTAACCTATTTCCCAGAAGTTGCCTCATAGAACTTGAGAATGGTTTTAATAGATTTTTCCTCACAAATAGTATTCATCAACAACAAAATGGTGTCATCAAGCAAACTACTGTTCGAAGTTGTTTCATTTGTGGAAGTAGGTATGAATCCTTTTAACAAGCCTTCATTTACTTCCTTAGTGATATCTTTATCAAGTCATCACCATTATTTTAAAGATCGGAGGGTATATTAGATCACCCCATCTTATGCCTCTACTGCTTGCAAAGAAACCCACAAGAACTTCATTAACTACAATAAAAATTTGGTCGTAGATATATAAGCCTACATGATCTTTCTAAATTTAGAATGAAATTAAACTTTTAACAAAAATCTTATTCAAAATATTCAAGATACTCTATCAAATTCCTTTTTCATGTCAAGTTTGATTTTCATCCCTTGTTTCTTACTTTAATCCATGGAATGAATGGTTTCATGAACCATGATCACCCCATCTTGTATGATTCTTCCTTTAATGAAACCACTTTGTTGTTTTGTGATCAAATCGAGAGAAACTTGGTTGAATTCTAGTAGCAAGAATCTTAATAAAAACTCTATAAACAACATTAACTACACTGATAGGTTATAAATCCTTGAAATCTTTAACATACATCTTCTTGGGAGACATCATAATATGATTATCATTCAATTCCTTAACTACCTTAAGGAAGTCTTCTAAACATACATCCCAAAACTTATGAATGAAATTTTGATAAAATCCATCGAGTTGAGGTGCCTTTTTCCCTTCCAGAGCAAAAACATCAATGTTTAGCTCCTTAATTCTCACTAATTTTGTGAGAATTTTATATATCTCATTATAAATAATGTCTCCATGGTTGGCATCTAAAAGGTACGAGTCTACTTTTTCATTACAATCAATTGTTTCAATGAGCATATTTTCATAGAATCTCATAAATTCCGCCTTTACGTCATTTTTCGTCTTTAGTGATGATTTCATTCCCCAAGGTAACTTCCATAAATCTATTGTAGGACTTGTCCTATAGCATGGTCATGTGAAAGAATTTTGTGTTTCTATCTCCTTCTTTCAACCAAAAGGTTTCTTCTCTATTGCAAATGTTATGAAATTCAGAAATTAATTCCTTTTCCAAATGTTGGTCTTTATAATCCATACCTTTAGTAGAAACTCTTTGTTCAAGATCCTCCAATTGTTGCTTCAAATTATTTTTGCTTCTTGACATTCTTTAATTTCTGCACCAATCTGAATTAAGTAGTTCCTTCCCATCCCATTGCCATCATTGTTTACACCTATCATTAATGTCATCATGGTCTAACCACATTTTTTCAAATTTAACAAAACTATGGATGGGTTTAGAAGAATTGGAAAAACTTAACACTACAGGGTTATGATGAGATCCAATCCTTGGTAAGGAAGAAAGATGGAAATCATGATTTAAAATCAAATTAGCAGAGATAAGAACTCTATCTAACATTACCTAGATCAGATCTTCACCAACTCGATATTAGACTAGGTGAATTTATTTTCATGAAGCTTAATGTCTATAAGATTCAGGGAAGAGACAAAGTCAACAATTTCCTCCATCCCAATAAAATATTCGAGTCACCACCTTTCTCTTCATGACGTTTTAGGGGGGTATTGATGTCTCTGATAACCAGCCAATTAGCATAAGAATATATGTTTCTAAAATCTTTTAATTCCTCCCAAAGTTTCCTTCTTCCAGTAATAGAATTAGGTGCATATATATTGGAAAGGATCCAAGCTAAACCATTATCCAAAGCATGAAATTTGACAGCTAAATGATTATGAGAAGAAGATATCACATCATGAGTTAGGATACTCTGATTCCAAAAGATTACCAATCCTCCTGATGCTTCTTGAGATTCAAAAGCAGTAAAATCTGAATTATCCACAAAATTCTTTTTATAATTAGCAAGAGTATCATTTTTAATTTTAGATTCCTGTATAACAAGGATACTAGGTATATCAGATTTACAAATTTCCTTAAGAATCCTTTGTTTAGGAACCCCATTTAGTCCTCTAACATTCCAAGAGATTATCATCATCTATAAAAGATGGGGAAGTAGTTGTTGGATGGCTCAATTGATTTTGAGTCCCATCTGCAGCGTATTTCTCGGTCTGTGTATTTTTAGTTCATATTTCGATGGTCTACCTATTTTGTTGTTAACACCAATATTTGTTACCTTCTTTAGAGATGACTGGTGACCTTTTAGGTGGAAGCCTCGCAGTTCAAGTTTTTTTATCATTATATAAAACATGAAGGATCTCCTCAAAACCTTTAATTCTTCTCTTCTTAGACTTAACTTCAATGAAATCATTACCACAATCAGAAAGTACCTTCATTGGAGTAAGGGTTAGTCCCCCTCCTCTTTTGGACACAATTCTTGTTCAACATAGAGTTTGCATGTATCTAGCTATGAAGTTGTTTTTTTCATTACTACATCTTCAAAAAATGCACGGAGTTCCTCATCCTCTTTTTTGCGGTGAGATCTTCCATTATAGTTTCCAATAAGTCATCTTGGAAGGCATCCTCTAAATGTATTTCCATCTCCTATGTCTCTCTTGCTAAAAGGATATTTCTTTGTGATTGTTAACAAGGCTTAGAACTTTCTTGATCTGAATTTTTCAAATTATCTCGCACTTACATCCACCTCTATCCCCTAATCTTTAACAAAACATTTAATCATAACCCTAGATTTATTTTCATCCACCTCTATAATTAATATCACAAGATTTTGTAGATCGAGTTCATCTAGTTTTTCTTGATTCATTGTAACATCTCCTCCTTTTTACCAATGGGATCTTTGGCCTCAAAATTTTCCGTAGATAAGTGGTCATCTTATAGGGCTTTTGAAGCCCTTTTTACTCTTTTTGTATTTTAGACCTAGCGGCTTTATTGTAATTTTATTTATTGTAAATATAAAAACTTAAATTGGACTCTCAAACAAAATAATTATAAATAACATAAAGTCTATATATTAATTGTCCCTATCTACCTTTCACAAGAACCTAGGAATGTTTTTCTAGCTATTAACAATAGTTTAATTGGTTAATACAAGTGAACCCATGAATCAAATAATCACACCGAAAGGATTATTCATGGTGAAAATCGCCCCTCCCTCCTACAAGAGACATACATGGACGACTAGGATTAATTGATTGAAAAGTACGGACCCGATCCCACCATTCACATGGCATTACATAGGGTAAATACTCTCGAGGGTTTTGAAAGAAGCTGAAATGCCACACAAGAAATAGCTCCTGGAATTAAAAAGGAGTGGAAAACAATATGTTAGCTAACGAAGGCCACAATGAATTATAAATGAATAGAAAAGTAGTTCTATAACATGCACATTTTACACACCCAGATACAAAACTAAAAAAAATACCAGGATAATTGTTTTTTGACTTACATGACTCACTACACAACACCACAAGGGCTCCAAGTAGATAAACTCAACAACACATAATACACTTATATAATTCATCGACTCACATAGAAACATGACAAAACCATAAACATGTCGATGGCACACTGTTCCCAAAGAACAAATGCTAGTAATGACCCAACCAAAAAAAAGGTACCAAAGGATTGGCAAACCCACAACACACCATTTCCATGATTACATCTTAATTACGATAAACATTTCAAGAACATTATTATGAAAGGATAATTTTCTATTTTTTTATTTCACCTACATATTCTAAAATTCATTTCACATTCAACTTACAGTTCATCCATTTAAGTTGGTTCTTTATCCCTTACAACAATCTCCTTAACTTACATAATTAATTGGCATATTTCAAATTACATACAAAGTTCTTAATTCTCTCATTCTTAAGTTAAGAATATGATTCTAAAATGTTTATAAGATGTTTAATAATTACCCTTACTACATAAGTGAATTTGACGTGATATAAAGAAATAATTTTGAGGATTTGAGGGAGATTTAGATTCAAGATACCCTTTCCCCATAAACATTTTACAATCGGAAAAACTTTATCTCCCTACCACAGTTAATATAGATACATAAATTGTTGAATCCATTCAATATTTCGACATCAAGAAAATTTATTTGGATTTATATATATATTTGGTTTCCTCGAAGTTGATCTCACAAAGGGAAATTCATATTATTTCTAACACATGAAAATGTTTAGTTGAGTTATAAGGACTCCAAGGGTGACATTATTCCTAACCTCGAATCTCGTTTTACTCTTATATGATTTACTCTTACATTGCAATATGGTCTCATTATTAGCATTGTTTTATAACAAAAGGGGTTACGGGAATATTTGACTAACATCTTGAAGAAGTACATGATTGGAAGCATTAGAACCACACACGAACCACAAGTGATTTGTTTTCAAAGTGAGGTCCCATATTTCCTAATTTCACAATACCGCATGTGAAATTTATTTTATTCTTAATGTCATAAACAACATAACAAGGGATTACGAAACCAAGTTTTTAGTTTCCTTGTTTTTCTTAAGTAAACATCTTTCAAATCAATTTCATTTTCAAAGATTAAGTTATAATTTTCTACTGACAAGATAACCTTCAAATCAACCAAGGTTTAGTTTAATTTCAATTTCACCTAAGGATATGCACCTAAACTATATATGCATTTAAGTTGAGAGTACATATTTATGCTAAAAAACTTCATGAAAGACCAAGGTGTTATGTTGTTAGTAACCAAGCTAACACATTTAGTGAGGGGAACTAAGGAGTTCATTAACAAGAGTTTAAGTCATAGTAAAATATTTCACTATCTCCATTTGTGCATGCCTGCAATCCATGCGTTCCATTAATCACATTCTTTGAGGCACGATAAAAAATAGTTCACATGCCATGAAAATGCTCCCTCCTTTTGCACCCATGTTAACCAAGGAACTGCAAATACTACATCTAACAAAAATTACTTTTATTACGCTTTGATGGATATCAATACCATACTCTTATGATACCATTTGAGTAAACACTGGGAGGATGCTAGAAAAG
This sequence comes from Taxus wallichiana var. yunnanensis, assembly GCA_018340775.1. Lineage (NCBI taxonomy): Eukaryota > Viridiplantae > Streptophyta > Pinopsida > Cupressales > Taxaceae > Taxus > Taxus wallichiana. Next base: position 760,360,506 of record CM031243.1, read on the forward strand.
GGTGATGGATTCCATCTGTACACTTGACAACCGCATTGACTTAAAACTTTAACAAAATTTTCAATAAACCCATTCTATGCATATCCTGCAAACTAAGCATTCCCATAACTCGCGTCTTTCTCTAAGACATTTTTTCATACATTTTATTTAAGCCTATGATTCCACATTATTCATATACATTTATCAGAGCATTTGTAGCTACAACATCTGAAAAAACCCCTCTTTATTTTCTACTTTATTAGTTGTCCATTCCCTATTCCAAAGTGCTCCTTTTTTCACACATACAAAGAAAATGTTGGCAAAGGTGAACTGATTCGGGTGGATACCATCTCTTTACATTTGCTTGAAAGTTTCTATGCCTTTTAAGAATCCCTTTTAGGTATTTTCTACAACCATGGTATAAGTTAGGAATTTTTACTTTACAACCAAACATACCAGCGCAAAAACAACTCGTTTATATGTGCCAATGTTTTGTGAGATGTCCACACAAGTTCCAAAGCTTGTGTTTGACACAGTAGGGAGTACACTTTGGTAAATTTAAACCTGATCCATTTGGAGAGCTATTTGCAGCAATGGTGAAATGGTGTGGCTATTGTGTGACGAAACCCAAGCCTTCTGTGCACTGTAACTATCCCAATATTGCTAAAATTTACAAAGTCATTTTAGGTTTAAATGTGTGTAAAGTCTTCGTATCTCAAATAAATTGAAATGCATTATTATGTAGGGAAGAAGACAATTCAAAAATTCATTTCAGAATCCCATGTGTTGTCCTTTTTCCTACCACATGCCACCTAAAATCCAGGCCAATTCACATTACTTTTAAAACCAAACACAATTACTAGATTATTTTTGAAATTATTTTTATCGTATTTTTATGTCATGCGCTACATTTCCCCACATTATAATAGCATCATCCTCGATGCGAAACAATACTAAATCTCAAAGGGTAAGCACAAAATAAATTCATTAATGACACTGTCACTCAACAAAACAACTTGTCGATCTGACACGACCACAAGGAAGCAAACTAATTTTGACAATATCCTAAATTTTAATGTTCTTTGAAGATTGGTAGTTTGTTATATTTTACTTTATTACCCAATTAGTCTTTTTACAGTATTTCTTAATATCAAGCCCCTTAATATTTCATTGTTTAGGATTTTAATTTACTTATGCTTGCGGTTCCCAACAAATATGACATCACAATACCACACCAAGCCTGAACACAACACTAATGGTCCACAAGACATATTGCTATATACTTTCTATGACTATATCACATCACAAGAACTCAAAAAAACCAAGGAAGTAACATACATCTAGCCATCAAAACACGGTACTTTTCACACATGCTTCTGACACAAAGGTACTCATAACATAAGAAAAATACAACAACATAGAATTCCCAACAATTACAAATACGGATGTTTCACTCAACTCGAACCCATAGCTATAGCTACACAAAGTATCAAGATTGAAACAACATCACATGACATAAATTAGAATATCAAGAGTAAACATAACTCAACCAACTTCATATGTCTCCCAAATCATCACAAGAAATTCCATATACCTCCCAAGTATCAAAAAACAAATACATATACCTCCTAAGAATCACAGAATAACTCCATATACCTCCAAAAGCATCAATCATGCCCACACAAATCTCTTGTGTCTCTCTCAAGTCTCTTATGCCTCCCTCAAGTCTCATACGCCTCCCTCAAGGAACAAAATAAATATAAATTTTCCTTCTTGCTCCCGAAAAGAGGTTGGTCACCCTATGGCCCTAGGTGCATAGAGTCAAGACACTTCTAACCCAAGTGACATAATAACTCATGGTTAAACAACCCCCTAGTTATTTGTAACTCCTTGGGGTGTATCCCCATATAATGAAGTGAGTCAATAGGTTCCTCCACTCTATAGTGAATCCCATGACCCTATTCAAACACATTATGACATTAGAACCAAAATAACAATCCATTTCAAATTCCAAGTGGAAATAATCCCAAGCCTTGGGCTAGGCTATAAAATTTTTAAACTTGGTACATAAATTTAAGACTAAGAAAATAAAATGGTTAATTAGCCATAGTTAGTGCAAAAATCTACATGTTAGTGCAACAACCAATTAAAATGCCCAAAATATAAGAACACATCAATCAATAAAATTGTTGGTTCTTACAAGAAAAGAGAAAATGTTCAATTTACGAATAAAAATATATATATGAATAACACATTACGATAACTATGTGGCCTTATACGACCACCAAAGGGGTACTCAACGTGTTGCTTTGGAACTCGAACATTGAGCCTTAGCTCATAAATAACATATACAATAATACAACTATCATCATATCTATTTGAATCATCCCTCCACCGCTTCCACAAGGCTCAACATAGTCGTAACTACACTTAGGTTAAATCCATACGATAACCATATAGGGAGAGAGAAAGGAGTACAAGTCACCATCTACTGAGCCTAAGGTGTCCACGAAACACAATATGCATGGAACACATTGATTAAGTGCCACAAATACCGAATGAAAAAGGTGAGTTTTCACCCTATGTTAGATTCCACTTCCTATCTCATACTCGATCGAGTGATTGGTCAATGGTACACATTTCCTCACTCTAAACATACACCTTTTATTGATTTCCCTTAGGGTTGGTTAGTGTAGGGTCCAAAACATAAAACATAACTAAATCACTAACACAATGGTGATTCACACAAATTAACCATAACATCTTACGCATGGTATATATATAGTTTATAACACAATCATTAATTTCATGGGTTATGATACATCACATTACCACATTTTGCACCCAAATTTCAATCATTCTACACTAGGGATCATACACTCACCATATGCCCCTAAATCATGAAATGAACCATCACATATTAAATGAATTATACGTATGAGGAACACAATGTCTAACCTTACAACATATAGTCAATTGCAATACAACATGGTGATGCACATGATTCATCACAATATGGTGATGACTTCATGGTACAATCCAATTCATGATACACCAATCTTGTCATACAACATATCAGCACACCTACATATCACAAAATGCCAAAATGCTCCAACACTCCGTAATCAATAACAACATTCCTTTCCCACACAACAAGGAAATACATCAACAATGAATTCTTCATAGAATCCACAAACAGAAGAGAGAATACTATCATCATAATCACATCAACATTATAACAATACACACTAAGTGACATACACAACATGTGCATTCACAATATCACAATTACAACATAGCTCAGATCATGCTTAGATGACATTATTCTTCTAGTATCTACCATCACCATGTAAAACCATCACAACTCCAATCTATCCCATAGGTTTGAGAGCATGAACCTCTGCTCGATATCAAATGTAACACACACATTTTACACACCTAGATTCAACAGTAAGAAAAATACAAGGAATTTTTTGTTTTGACTTACATTGCTCACTATACAACACCACAAGGGCTCCAAATAGAGAAACTCAATAACACATAAGAAACTTACATAAGTCATCGAATCACATAGACACATGACAACACCATAAACATGTCGATGCCACACTTTCCCCAAAGAATGAATGCTAGTAATGACCCAACCACAAAAAAGGGACCAAAGGATTGGCAAACCCACAACACATCATTTCCATGATTACATCTTAATTACAATAAACATTCCAAGAACATTATTATGCAAGGATTTTTTTTTTCACCTACAGATTCTAAAATTCATTTCACATTCAACTTATAGTTCGTCCATTTAAGTTGGTTCTTTATCCCTTACAACAATCTCCTTAACTTACATAATTAATTGGCATATTTCAAATTGCATACAAAGTTCTTAATTCTCTCGTTCTTAAGTTAAGAATATGCTTCTCAAATGTTTATACGATGTTTAATAATTACCCTTACTACATAAGTGAATCTGATGTGATATCAAGAAATAATTCTTAGGATTTGAGGGAGATTTAGATTCAAGATACCCTTTCCCCATAAACATTCTTCGATCACGGAAAATTTATTTCCCTACCATAGTTAATATAGATCAATAACTTGTTGAATCCATTCAACATTTCCACATGAAGAAATTTTATTTGGATTTATTTATATATTTGGTTTCCTCAAAGCTGATCTCACCAAGGGAAATTCATATTATTTCTAACACATGAAAATTTCTAGTTGAGTTATAAGGACTCCAAGGTGACATTATTCCTAACCTCGACTCTCACTTTACTCTTACATTACAATATGGTCTCATTATTAGACTGGAATCCATGCATTCCATGAATCACATTTCTTTGAGGCACTCTGAAAAACAGTTCACATGCCATGAATATGCTCCCACCTTTTGCATCCATGTTAACCAAGGCACCTGCAAATACTACATCTGACAAAAAAATGCTTTTATTATGATTTGATGGATATCAATACCCTACTCTTAAGATCCCATTTCAGTACACACTGGGAGGATGCTAGAAAAGGGTGATGGAATCTGGCTTTACACTTGACAACTGCATTTTCTTAAAACTTCAACAACATTTTCAACAAACCCATTCTGTGCATATCCTACAGTCAAAGCATTCCCATAACTCACGTCTTTCTCTAAGACATTTTGTCAAATGGTTCATTCAAGTCTATGCTTCCACATTATTCATATATGTCTACCAGAGCATTTGCAGCTACAACATCTGACAAAACCCCTCTATCTTTTATGCTTTGTTGGATGTCCATTCTTTATTCCAGCGCTCCTATTTTCACACATACTGAGAAAACGTTGGCAAAGGAGAATTGATTGGGGTGGATACCATCTCTTTGCATTTTCTTGAAAGTTTCTATGCCTTTTTAACAAACCCATTTTGGGTATTTTCTACAACCATGGTATACCATGATTTTTTGCTTTACAACCAAACATACCAGCGCACAAGAAACTCCATTATATGTGCCAATGTTTTGGTACATGTCCACGCAAGTTCCAAAGCTCGTGTTTGAAATAGGTTGCGAGTACGCAGGTAAATGTGAACTAATCCATTTGGAGACCTATTTGCAACAATGGTGAAATGATGTGGTTGTTTGGTGAGGAAATCTAAGCCTTCTGTGCGGTGCAACTATCCCACTACTGCTAAAATTTACAAAGTTATTATGGGTTTAGACATGGGTAAAGTCTCCAGAACTCAAATAAATTGAAATGCATAATTATGTAGAGAAGAAGACAGGTCAAAAATTTGTTTCAGAAGCCCATGTGTTATACCCTTCCTACCACACGCCACCCAAAATCCATGCCAATTCCCATTACTTTTAAAACCAAACACATTTATTAGCTTATTTTTTAAATTATTTTTAGTCTGTATTTTATGTTGTGAACTACAAGTTCACTACCTGACCAAGTGGCAAATTTTTAATAAAATATTGGATAATGATGAGATCAATTTAATCAAATAATACATAGTTATTATCACTCAAATGTTTTATTTTGTGAAGAATCAAGATTATTTTAATGAAATGAATTAGATATTTAACCATAACTGTGTAATGTTTGCCATAGAACAAGAGTAGAAACTCCACTTAAATTACATCTTTAACTACAGTCGTTTAATGCCAATCATGGAACAAGAACAAAAACATAGAAGTAGGTACGTACTAGCAATTACATATGCGTTGGAAATTATGTCTTAAACAATCTAAATATTTATATATTTATTTTTGCATGGAGAAAATAATGTTGCGAAAATATTCTGCTCCAAAAATATTGTCGTATTTTGACACATTCCAGCAAAGGCAACTTCAAACGTAGATGCCTACATGACTTACCGGCATATTATTTTATGTGTCAATTCTAATGTAATGCAGCAACTAACATCAATTTCTTTTCACTCCTAACTACTGGTTGGTTGCGAGTCCACAAGGGAAAGACCAAATTGGTGCGTTCTGACATTTTGATGGGGTGGAATTTAATTTAATTGAAGATTGATTAGATGAGACATGATGGCCTTGCCTTTTACCGGTGCCTCATCCGTAGCGAGTCATAAATTTACTGTTGGATCATAGGAATAATTTTTAGGAATACAATTTGATGTAGAAATCAACAAAAGGAATTGTAAAATTTAAACCTCTCGCTAATTATTGTTCGGGTTTATTCCACTGCAGACCTGCAAATTGACAAGTTGTGGGTCGGTGCTTGTTATTTTAACTGTATTTTACTGGTACAAAATTTAGGCGCCCGTAGAAAATGGAAGGCTAAATATTTAGAAAATCATATAATTTCTTAAATAGAGGACATTCATCGTCTTCTCATTGATACATGAATACCATTTTATCTTGAAATTTCTTTTCAAGAGAAAAATTGACGTCTATAGTAATTTCATTTTCATTTCTTTTTTATCTCACATGTACGGACTGAACCAAATTTCATTACTTGTTTCCTCTCTAGATAAGGTAGAAATATCATTCACCTTAAAAAAATTCATGCCTCTCTAACAACAAAGTACATATATTTTTTATCATGAGCATTTTCGTTTTCATTTTTATTATGTGACATGGAAAAACAATCTTCTCATTGGAAAAATTCGTGCACTTCTTTATATATAAATTCATCATAAGTGTAACTATTATTTTTCTAATAACCTTCTCCATTGATCATATTGGGAGAACTATGAATATTTCCATTTTTTTCTGAGTGCCATGTGATATTTCATTTAAAATATGACTGTCATGTACCTATTTATTACTTGAGACAACAAAACGTTAGCTTCATGAGAACATTTGGGAGATGTAATTATTATCATAGAGAAGAACATTTTATCATTAAATGACATTTCATTATGATATTGACTTTCTTCCAATATCATGGTTTGCATCTTGTTTGTAATTTATATGGGAAGCCTTTATTTTATCTTTACGAAACCACACGTTTTAATTTCAACTTCTACTAGATCATGCTCTTCCAAAAAAGTGTGCTAAAATAAAATAATCTAAAAATTATTCGTAATTTATCAATAACGATAGATAGGAGAGAAGTACTGATAAGAGCCTCATAATCTCCTTCATCTAACATATAATAATAGAGAAAACATTCATCATTTTTAGGAATAATAAGTTCATGATGATTGATAATTTTAGAATCTTCTTCTTGTTCAAATAACTCTATCTCTATTAGCCTACATGTGCCAAAAAATGCAAAATTGAAATTTTCATATGATTTAGGCATAAATTTATCTCCCTTTCCAATAATATGGCATGATTATTTATGAAATTTTTTTCCTCTTTTACTTTGATATCATATACCTCTGAGCTTGATATATTTGAATGACACTAGGAAATTTCTTGTTTAAGCATGTTGGATATGGTCATGTAATCTTTGATTTTGATCTAGTTACTTTTGTGTAACCTCTAAGAACAAATTGAAAGAATAATCACCCACAATAATTACATGAGTATTTGTTCTTTTGTTATCAAAACAATTAATATAAAGAATAATAGGTGTTATGGAGTTATATTCTCTAATTTTAAATATTTACACATCATATTAAGGATTAAAAACTACATTGACACTTACCTTGACATCACTCTCTTGAAGGGTCTGCAACAGAGAATAGGAATTCATTTTGAGTTGTGCTTATGTTTATGATGGGAAGACACATTAAGAATCAACAAATCACTCATCACGAGACAAAGATATTCATTTTTATTGTAAGTTGCTTCTTCAAAAATATCCACCTCAAGATAAGATGAAGTCAAATTAATGAAAACTATTTTCCTTTACATTATTTACATATTATTTTTTAAATAATAATTTTTATTTCCTCACTATTTTGGAATAATTCAAAAACTAAAAATATAATTTGATCAAAATATTTATTCGAAGGCTCACAAAGATTGAATTCCCCAAAGGTATTAAGATATTTCTTAGGAATAAAAACAATAAAGTGTAAAGGATCATCGGAATTGCTTATGGAGAATAGTTATTTTCTTTCTTTCTCTTGATTAACTCAAGATGCCCAACATTTGACTACGTTTCCTCAATGAAGTGAAATAATTAAAAATTTATTTTAGGATCTAATATCCCTTATGACATTACTAATATCAGTAGTCCTTACTATTTCACAGTAGTCATCCATTCATCTTGATAAGTGAGGAATTCAATGAGAGTAGTAAAATGGAAGGGAAATGTTGTAATTCTTGAGAACTCCATTTGAATTTATGGAGTTCATAATTTGATAGAAATCTCTCTTACAACGATACTAGATAGACAACTAGTAATTCTAGGCATGACTCAATGAACACTAATTTCATATATAGTATATTTAATATCTACTTTTCAATCCATTCCATAATAATTACCTACATTTGGTATAATAGCCTTTATTCAATAATTTTTAAAATCATGGTTTGAGTGAATTTTAGTTCAATGAGTATTACCATCTTTAAAAGAGCCAACTTTGAGTATGAGAGAAATTGATTGAAGAGTATTATTACTGTTTGGAAAGGATTTTGGGATAATTTATACATGGATACATTCCAATTCTAGATTATAATTCTTTCTCTCAAGATCAAAATAAAGTAGAAAAGGGAAAAAATAAGGAAAATGTAAAATAATTTTTCTATCATCATAATGTCATATAACTAAATATTTATCCAAGAATAACTCAAACTAAAAATTTCCAAGTAAGAAATGAAAAAAATAAATGTGAAAATAAATTTTAAAATTTGAGAATGTCATACAATGAATGAGTTGGAGAATATTTCATAGAGATATATAATTTAGTACATAGAATGAGGGTTCATCGAGAAAACATAGAAGAAAAGTTTATAACATGAGGATCTTTTTTTAGGTCTTTCATAAAAATACAAATACATATTTTGATAAATATTTAGGAGTATACGGACTTTAAAAATATAAGTATTTATAAATTAGTTGGATTTTTTATCTCATGAAGGAAAAATGATACTATATATAGGAGATCCAAATATGAAATATCAAACAACAATGTTGATTCAATGCCTAAATAGAGAATTAAATATAATAATCAAGTGAGGATAATAAATACACATTAAGAGGGAAATATTGAGATAAATGCAAAATAGAAAGAAAGAAAAAACTTAATCGTTATTAGTGAAAAAACTTAGGTCATCATATTAAAGATTGCATGATGCTGGTAGTTAAGAGTAATGTTATTTTTATTAATGGTAATGGTTTTTTGAATATGATCCTACCCAGGTAAAAATAGTCCTAAAGTCCAAGATAGTAGAATAAGGAACAACGAGAAACAACAGAAAGATGAATCCCAGTTGTGGAACAAGAACACAACAAAAGGCAGAAAAAATAAATTATCTATGACTTTCAATGACTAACGAGATAACAATCATCATCCTCTCTTGGACCCTTGTGAATTTACCTAAAACTTTCCAATAGGGTCCGTCAAAGACTGACTCCGCATAACACGATCACGCTTTACACCATTATGTTTTTTATGATGGACCTTAGTCCAACTGTCACAGTCATTCGTCAGGGATAAAAATCCATCATTAATCTAACCCACTTTGGTCACGAGGACCACCTCCAATTTTCCATCCAAATTTTCATGTGACCGTCGTCCAAAAATAGGGATCTTTCCCCAGACTGGAACCCAACTGTTGAAGCATGACATGGAGCATTTAATTGTATTGATGGGGTCGCTTCCACTAGAAAGCTAAATTTAAAATTTTAATTTCTATCCCGCTAAGCGGGCCCGCCATTCCTGCCACCGTATAAACGGTCATCTGTGGGCAGTGCATCTAACACCTTCTCTCCAAATCAATGCCCTTCAAACCAAAACCGCTATCACTGGCATGGTGGAAAGGGAAGAATTTGTCATCTCGCTTTCCTACATCATCTCTGCACCATCATTTTTAGATTCGTCCTCCCTTGGGTCATCGTCAATATGTGGAAAAGGATTCCGGAGATCACAATCTTCATTCTCCTGGTGAGAGGACAAATCACCACAACAACAGTTCTTAAATGAATAACCAATAAATCTACACTTATCACATATTATCGATGAGCTCTCGATATCAATATTTTGGTCCCATATGTCAATCTCAGAATCCAAAAAAATTCTTTCAGACACCTTTGATTCAATTGGAACATCGATGAAAAGCAGAGAAAAAACCAATTTAGATTGGGCTTTAGTTGCATGGTCAACTGCATTGAATAAAATCGTATACTCCCTAAGAATACTTTGTTTGGGCTCCCATTGCTCCAGCGGAATATCCAGGAGGTGAATTCAAATGTGTAGACCCTAAAATTTGGCCTTTGGTAGGATCCTAAGTTTCCAGTGACAAAGGCTAAGGGAGGCTTTCCCGTAAAACCAGGATGCCCCGTGTAACACTTTTTGCAGTTCCTTCTCTATTTGGAAATAGAAGAGAAAACCATTCCACGCAAGTTCTCTAACCTCCACCTTGCAACCCCATTTCCTCCTGCACCAGTCTCTTACATAATATATGTTTGGTCTATGACCAACAAAGCTTCCTACAACTGTAAATTTAAATGTGGCTCTAGCCCTGTCAACAAATACCTCAAGAATGACCAACTATTGGCCATCATCACTCCAAGTTGGAAAGATCTTTATGCACTCCCTATGCTCTGCCCCAAACAATCTTGGTGCCCATGAGTTTTGAGCAACAGTGATAGCCATTTAACCTGTGTTCATTGTTCCTCCATTTGTTGGTCCACCGCATTCCTTCATTGCACCACCACTCTCGTTTGGTGCTCCTTCACTCTCGTTTGCTCCCTTGGCTCTGATCTTCCTATCATGAATACTTTTATTTAAGAGGCAGAAAATAAGGAATTCTAAGAGGAAAAAATTGAGGTTGAGATGACTAAAATTATTTTCTTACATGAAACATGAGATAAGAGGATTGAAATATTTTATGCTTACTTCACTTGGGTTTCACATATCACATGATAAGTAACAAAGAAGGAATGAACAAGTTAGATGTTTTATTAAAAATTCAAGTACAAATAGGATATGAAAATTTCATCTAAGTTAAAAGGAAAAATTAACATGAAAATCACTACAATTTAAGTAATGGTGTAGGTAAGATATGTTTACATTTATATTAATATGATTTTTAATTTGATTAGTGTTTGTTATCTAGTTGAAAAATATTTTAAACCATTTTTTAAACCAGTGTTTGTTTAATTTGTTTATAATAAATTTAGAAATAGATTGATGAGAAATCCTATATGAAAAATTGAGGGATGTTTTTATTAAGATCCAATATGATGGACGAAGGAATATATGTATCTCTACCATTGAGGATGTTAATATTTTTAAGATTCACGATATGCTCATTATAAAGATTAGAATCCAACATGATCAAGCAAGATTATTTTTAAGGATTTGATACTTTAATCTAAACAATATAAAACTATCCTAGAGGGAAATATATGAAAATAAATATATTAAATTATTCTCTTGAGATCACCCTTAATAATTCTAGAGTAGTTCCTCTTAAATTGGATTTCTGAGTTCTTTTTGACAACTAGAGATAACATGTGAATAATTTTTTCTATAACTAGATAACAATAATAGTGAAAAATGTAAGAAAAAGTTTTTGGATATGAAAAAACTTTGTTAATTAGAATAAAAACCTCATAATGATATATATGAGCTTAATTATTTTGAACGCAATGAAATCTAGTGATGAAATAATTTATCAACTTCTTAATGCGAACATAAGTCTAACACCCTCCCTTAAGATAAGGTATATGGAGAAAAATGAAAAGGGTCCCAATTATTAGGCATGATAAGGTAGGAATCTAAAAAATTAACGAGGAGAAGACAAGGAGTTAGTAAATATGTTATCAACATAATTAGAAGTGGGAGTGAACTTTAGGAAAAAAACTTTATTCTAGACTATTATTCAAATTAATTCGAAGAGGTTCGTCAATCCTAGACATTAAATAATGTCTATCTAGGGGTGGTGTCCATAGGTTGTATGAAAAAGGAGAGAAAAATTTGTTGATGGTCGCTTCTACCAAATCCACACTGCAAAAAAATAAAATCACACTTGCATAAATTAAAAGGTACATTTTGAAGAAAATTAAAAGGACACTTTCATGGAATTAAAACACACTTGTGGGAAAGGAAACACAGTTGCATAAAAGAAAAAAAAATGTACATAAAATCAAAAACACACATTGTAGGAAAATTAAACACACTAAAGAAAAAAAAATTGCATATAAAACACCTACATGCTTACAAAATACTAAACATAAAAAAATTACATGACTCAAATTAAAAATATTACAAAAATATAATTAAAAGATGGAAAAGAAAAATCTATGTATAGGTCCTTATTCCATGGAATGAGTGGCTAGCTCATTCCTCAGAAGAGGATTTTAATCTACATTATTTACTAATTGATGGAATTACATCTATGAATTGATTAGAGAAATGGTGACCGCATTCAATGGATTGGGAGGTTGCTTATATAATTCCATGCTTCTAAAGATATTCGTATTATAAGAAATACATCTTTATCAACTAAGATTTCAATCTATATAAAAAGCATCAATCTCCACAAAATATGGAGAGAGATTATCTAACAATCTGACTCTTTTATTGAGAATAAAAATGAATATTGATTCTTCTTTATTTTACAAATAATAAAATACTTATAGAAATATCTATTTTTAGAATGAATTCCAAAAATAGATCACAATACCACCCTTGGAATTATGCTCATCTCTACAATTTTAGTATTCATCCTCATAGCTCTAATATCCAACTTTGGTGCTATGATACTCAACTCTAAAGCAATTGAAAAGAGACCATGAAGTGATGTAAGATACTACAAAGAAAGCTAAGATAGACCACTCTAAAGCGAGTTGACCTACTCCGAAGCAAGTTGAGACACTCTGAAGTGATCTAAGATATTGTGAAGAGAAGCGAGACACTCTAAATTGAGATCGGATACTCGAGGTGATTTGAGAAACAACACTATGAAGTGAGATGAGATACTTGAACCAATCGAGACACTCCAAAGAAAGATAAGATCTTTTGCAAAGTCAACTAAGACACTCGAAAGAAAGCTAAGATTCTCCAAAGTGAATTGAGAGTTGAGACACTCTGAAGCTAGGTAAGATACTCCTAAGAAATGCAATTATTAAATAAAAATATCTAGAGATGATCTATGAGATTTTGAAGATCTTACAAGGATGTTTTTAGTTGGTGTTGAATGCTCAAAATTCCTTATTCCATAATTATTGGAAAGTATGAACTACACATGAACAAATTGACATATTTTTACGAATAGTCATTATAAATAGCTAATAGAAAGATACCGGTGGATTATACGGTTGTTATTATTTGGGACACACGGCCTTACTGACCACCTTGATATGGGGCTGAGACTTATAACTTTTTATACTTTCTATAACATCAACACACTACACCAATTGTTGTCGGTATGTCTCGCTACATCATTATTTTTCCTAGGTATGGACACAATGTTGAAAGCTTCAAAGTCCTTAATGAGGTCCCATACCTAGTTTTTATAGCTTTTGAGTAGGTCATTCTTTGCAGCATGTTGTCCTCTGATTTGGTTCATAATCAGCTCACTATCACCAAATATTTATAGATTCTTATTGCCTCTCCTCCTGGCCCAATGAATTCCACTGAATCAAAGCCTCATACTTAGTTTGTGTTGTTTAAGAAATAAAACTGGAAGCGTAAAGTAGAGTAATATCTTGTGCCTTGAGGTGAAACAAGCATATCTCCTCCTTCTACACCATGTCTACTTATTGAGCCATTAAAGAACAATTCCCATACCTCATCATCATCCTTGTGGTCTGGCTTGATGATGCTAAGGAGAGGATGATTCTCTTCATAAAAGTAATAGACTCCTAGTTTAGATTCTTCCATTTCTTTGTAAGGGTCAAAATCATGCCTCTTGTTCACCCATTCATCAAGGGTCAAGTCTAGAATACATCCAACCTTGGTATCAACTTCATGGGTGCTTGGATAATCCTCTTGATCAAATGCTAAACAATTTGCATTGATTGGACTCGGTGTATGAGGCTCAATATGGAAGTTTGCAATAGGATCAAATCTGATTGTAGCCTTAGCTCCATACCTTGTTTTGAATAACATGTGTGACCAATCAGCAGACAAATAACCTCCAATTTTAGCAGTGAAGTCTCTTGACAAACATAATGCAAAGAGTGGTGGCAAGTCTATGACTGATACATATTTCAAGATGGTCACATTGAGACATGCATGTAATGTGAGGCTCAAATATTTGATTACTCCAATCGTTATTGCTGTTGTACCATCCAATTCTACCACACCTTTGGAAATGACTTCATATTAAAGACCCAAGTGATCAGCTATTTTTTTTGGCATCACAGAGCTACTTGCTCTAGAATCAATCTTGTAATTATGCACCAGTTTATCTCTAATGATCATTGAGATATAGAATGGTGGGGATTCACATTTTTACCTTGTTGTCCTAAATAATTTCCTTCGGGTTGAGCTACATTGGTAAGAACCTTTTCTTGTTTATTAGGTGGTTGATTTGATCTTTGACCAATTTCTGTAGCGGCTTGCAATAGGTCTCTTTGTCCTAGGATAGGCAATGATTCCCACATAGATATGTTTACATTCATTTTCTTGATCTGCTCAATGATGTTGAATGGAGATGAACTATCTCTCTGCTGCCCCTTTCTCTGCATATTCCTCTCTTGCACATGGTCTATTACAGCTGGCACTTGAGCTGATCTAGATGGTGGCTTGGATTGGCCCTACACATTGAGAGCTGCACCTTGATTGCCCATACCTTGTTGAGTGAGAAAGGGTTGTAGATCACTTGAATTAGATGATTTTCCTTCTCCAATATTACTTTCCTTAGACCGTGTATTATCTAGTACACTTTGAGAAGTTGCTTGGTTTATACCACAAAAATCTTCAGCCTGCCAATTCACAAGTGTAGTCTCATTTGGGGGTGCCTCTTGCTTAGATGCTCCCTATTGCTGATTTCCTCCTGTCCTACATCTTGTTCTACACAAGTTGTTGTCACCATTAGATCTTGATTCAAAGCACCATTAAAACACATTGAATGGTTATGAGGTTGATTTCATGGGAAAAATGAGTCATATTCCCAAGCCATGTTATTTTTCTCTGGAACCAAAGCTCTAGATGTGGATACAGTATTAGGATTATGATGATGGAATGCTCTATCACGGGAGGCTTGACCTAGTTCTAATTTATGTTTTGAATGGGTAGCCTGTTAGGCTGATATGGGGATCTATTAGATTGAGTTTGAGGCTGATATGATCTAAAATTTTGAGCTTGTTGCCTCTTAAGATTCACCAACTCATTACGAAAATTCTGCGGTTGCTTCATGACTTCTTAGAGCTCATTTGAGATCTTTGGATTATGAAGTAGAAAATTCTTTTGAATTTTGATTTCTTGGAGCGGGAATGGTGGCTAATGTGGGTGCTTGACTAATGCTTGGAACTCCTAGTTCCGATATAGAGGCATAGGTGGCCTAAGTGCAAGTTTATCGGCTTGAATGAGACAACTCTCGGCTCTAATAACAATGTTATTGGATGCGGAGTAAAGTTATATCTCACATGGATTGAATCATCATGGAAACATCATAATTTAAAGCTTTAAGAAAGTATAGGAAAACACCTCCGGCTATTGATCTCACACTAATGACTTCCTATCCCATGTCCTTTGAAATCTAAAGTTTAAATAAGTTAAGCTGTTCATTGGGAGCCCTCTTAATTGTTGTCAATTGTTCCAATAAGGACATGTTATCCCCCTTTTCTGCAAATTGATTGTGAAGAGCTATGCACAGATTGTCCCAATTCTATATAGAGCCTATTGTTAGACTCCTAAACCATTGTAAAGCTTTAACCTTAAATGAAGATGCCAATAATTTAACAAATATTTGTTATCCAAAATTCACCCTCAAGGTAATTTTGATAACATGCATCAAATTATTCAGATCTGAGCAAGTAGATTGATTCAAGGCCCGAAATCATGTTTTGGGGGACCCTCGGCTTCTCTCTAACTCTCCCATCCAAGAAGAAATCCCAACGAGGTTGAGAAAATGGAAAAAATGCAAAAAATAAGGTTTCAGGACTATTTTGAGGCATTTCGGGTCCGAAAGGCTAAGGTTTCAAAACTTGGTGCATTACCTCCAAACAAAGGGCTTGCGCCCTCTAGAAGTGAACAAGGCAAAGAGGAGATACTTTAGATTATAAGCTATCCCGTATGTACTCATTAATGGTATCTTGTTCAAGAAGGACATCAATGGTGTTCTATTAAGATGCATTCAACAGTCAAGTTGAGAAGATCATACGAGTTCCATGACGGGAAGCGAGGAGGCCACTTTGCTCCATGAGTAACAACTCTCAAAATCATGAAGGCTGGTTACTATTGGCCTGTGATGTTCAATGATTGCTACTCATGGGTCAAGAAATGTAGGAAATGTGCATTCTTCACAGGGAAAGAAAGGTTAGCAAACCTTTGCCCCTTTGTCCAATTTGATAAATCAACCATTCATGCAATGGGGATTGGACTTCATTGGGGTTATCAATCCCAATTCGAGTCAAGGTCACAAGTGGATACTTGCAGCAACAGACTATTTCACCAAGTGGACCGAAGCAGTGGCACTAAAGGAGGAAAATGAATCCAATATCTTAGATTTCTATGAAGGGATAGTCACGAGGTTTGGTACCCCTGCCACTATCATATCAGACAATGCATTGGCATTCCTTGGCACAAAGATCACTGAATGGGCTGTCAAGAATTGTGTGTATCTCAGCACTTCATCAAACTATTACCCTCAAGGTAATGGCCAAGCAGTCTACGAACAAGAATCTACTAAGAATCATCAGAAGGACTCTTGATGAAAATCAAAGAACTTGGCATGCAAAGCTCAAATCAGCCCTATGGGCTGATAGGATCACACCCAAGAGGTCTACAGGAAGCTCTCCATACAAGCTTGTGTACGGGAAAGAAGCAGTTCTACCTATATCACTCGAGTTTCCAGCATTAGAACTGATGAAACAATTGGAACTAGCTGAGTTTGAACCCATGGAGGTTAGATATGCATAATTAATGGAGCTCCAAGAAATTAGAGAGCATGTAGCTTAGGCAATAGAGAAGGATCAAGCCTTGATCAAGAAGACTTTTGATAGGAAAGCCAAGGCTAGAACCTTCCAAATTGGAGATCTAGTGTTGAAATGGGATGCAGATCGTGCAAAGCTGGGAAAGCATTCCAAGTTTGATGCCATCTGGAGTGGCCCATACATGATCATTGAATGCAAAGGTAGCAATGCCTTCCGACTGGCTAAGTTGGATGGTGAAGAATTGCATATTCGGTCAATGGGATCTATCTCAAATGTTGTTACTAGAAAGAAAGCTTCTCACCCTTGTAAATATTAATTTAGAATTTCCATTCCTCTAAGTGCTTATGCACATTGTACTGTTGTTAGAGTAGTTTTTATTTCCCTAAGTGCTTGTGCACATGTCCTATTGCTTCTAGTATGTGCATGTTTGCAGTTCATCGAGCCTTCAGAAAAGAATTTGCAGCCACGGGAGAACCAGCTCAACAAATGTTTCAATGGCTCATAGATACGAGCTTTCAAATTTCAGATCAGCTGAGAGATTATCAAACAGACTCCATGCCCAATGGATTGCTACAAGCACCTAGCCGTTCTTCATCTGGGCAGATAACCCCACTGAGTCACCAAAATTTTTATCCAAAATTCACCCTCAAGGTAATTTTGATAACATGCATCAAATTATTCAGTCCTGAGCAAGTAGATTGATTCAAGGCCCGAAATCATGTTTTTGGGGGGGCCCTCGGCTTCTCTCTAACTCTCCCATCCAAGAAGAAATCCCAACAGGTTGAGAAAATGGAAAAAATGCAAAAAATAAGGTTTCAGGACTGTTTTGAGGCATTTCGGGTCTGAAGGGCTCGGGTCGTACCAGTTCGGGTTGAACTGAGGTTCGTCGTACCAAGCTTGGGGCCGAAAAGGCATGAAAATCAGATATGTCCTAGTCCAGGCGGTTTGCGAGAATAGTTGGGACGTCGGGATGCATGGGACATGAAAAGCCGAATCAGCCGAAAGATGGAAAAAATTTCCTAAGTCTTTTGTTTCGAGCGGTTCGGGATAGTTGGGTCAAAAGTACGCGTGGGATGCAAACCGGCCGATTCACCGAGAGACAATCCATTTCGGGAAAAACAGGAGATATTTGTCCTAGCTAGTCCAGTGGGATAGTTGGGACAAAAGTACGCGGAGGATGCGAACTAGCCGAATCGGCAGATGCGGGAGATTTTGTCGGGACGGTTGGGACAAAAGTACGTGCGGGGGCGGGGACGCGAAAAGATGAAAGAGGCGAGAGCGAATGCGATCTCCCACGTGTCTTCACCGCAAAAAGGGACAAAGAAGCCTGAATCAGCTGAAGCAGGAGATTTTTGTCTGGGATAGTTGGGACAAAAGTATGTGCGGGACGCGAAAAGCTGAAGCGGCTGAAGGCAAAGAAGAAAAGTCAATGTTTGACCCGTGAAACTTCAAATAGCCATAACTTTTGACTCCGAGCTCCGATTTTCACAAAATTGGACTTTTTGGAATGAGCACGACGTCCTCTATGCCAAAAAAAACAAGGGTAGATATATTTAAATAAAAGAAACATATTCGTCTCGATCAGGTTAATGCTCATTCCCTTGAATGATAGAAAATGCCTGCAGGACCCAAAATAGCTTCCCGCACTCGAGAAGGCCATAACTTTTGCATTTCTCAACAAAATAACACAAAATTGGTACTGCTAGAATCATGGCTCTGAGCCCGATGCACAAAAATCAAGAAATTCTAGATTTAATGAGAGATTGATTGATATTTTTAAGAAAACGTGGCTGGGTTCATAGCAATGTTTTATTTGGTGGTTGGGAGTGCAATTAAGAGGCATGGTCATCATTCTTTCTCTGCTGCAGCACCTGGGATAGTATGGGGAGCCTTTTGCAAGTAATATATAATCATTTTACTCCATTTAATGCCTCTTACAAGTGGTTGAAGGATAGATTTCAGGATTTCCATTTTCCCTTCTCTTTCTCTTCTCATTTCTTCTATAAATTGGAGTGTTGTGTAACTTCGCTAAAGGATGGCGACACCACACTCACGACAGCAACGACGATGACGCGCCATAAACAACCAAGATGAAAATTGCGACATAATTTTTTTTTTTATAATACTTCGCCCTAAAAAAAAACCGGGCTGACTAAATTTGCCATTGGCCAATTCAATTGGACTACCTGCTTCACTGAATTGTTATTGGGCAAGTTCGTTGTAGAGGGTGAGTTGCTAATTGCGTGCCTCGGAGAGCTCTCTAATCGACTTGGCTGGACAGAGTCATGGACCTTGGCTTTCATACATATATGCCACCACCCACGTCTTATTCGGCTCCGTCCTTATTTATCAACAACAGCATGGTCGATAACGGATATGCTCCCACCGTGGTGGTAAAAATCTTGGGCACTTCGCTATAAAGCTCGACCACCATACCACGTGATAGCAGGAGGGAGTCGGTGTAACAATACCACTATTATGTTACATAGAATTTTATACTAGTTTTCTCAATACTTTTAAGTATGAGTTATATCAATAAGGACGGATTTACATGATCGATTGTAGAGACATAAAAACATTTTACAAATAAAACAAATTAAAAGGAAACGTTTTAGAGTGATGATAGAGAAGGTGGGTGCACCACCCAAGGATTTGAATTTGAGTTAAAAGCCACCTGCCATTCATGTATAACTCCCTCCATGCGTGCAAGTCTCTTTCCTTAGCCGCATGTCATTTATTTGTTAGATTTTTGCAAATCTTTTTTTTACTTACTACGTCGGCCTGTTGTTGAACACTCCCTCAGCCGCACCATTTAATATGGTGGTTAAGAAAGAGTCCACGGACATGCCATCCAATCACCCAGACCGCGTGGGAAAATACAGGTGGGTTTAACACCGGATTGACTGGATTCATCTTTTTATTTCTTTTATTCTTTGTGTTGTTCCTGGCGCGTGAGGAGGCGAGCACTTCTACCTTCATTGTTTGCAGCAAGGTGTATGCATCTGGCGCGTGTTGAGACTGGTTTCTCCCTTTTTTCTGTCCCTGGCGCGTGGACAGAGGGTGTGGATTTTGAATAAAACTCCTGCGCGTGGGAAAGGGCGAGTTACCTCCGTTTCTATTGGGTGCTGCATGGTGTATGCAAGGCGGAGATCTCCAGAGATGCCTGCGTGGAGGAACGGGCAGAGGGGCGTATTACCTCCGCCTTCGCTGGGTGCTGCATGGTGTATGGTAGGCCATCTAACTATGTTGTTATCGGTTCAGTATCGAATGCATTCTCAAACCCAGGATTCCTTCAAGATATTTTAATCAAAATCGATTATGAGACAGCATAGGCGAGAGAAAAGGAGATCTCATAGAGTAGATCTGTTTCATATAGAACATTCATGAGGTAGCTGGGTTTCTAGCAAATGACAGAAGGACACTCAACAAGTTTGTCATTTACAGGCCACCAAGAAATATAATTTGTCAAAATGAGCTTGTAACTCTCTGGGAAAAGAAGACAGGAACCATTCTTAAACGAATTTTCAAACAAGGATCAGGGATGATTAGACTTTCAGAGAGTAAGATAACATTTTTATCACTTACCATCTCATTCTCACTTTGGTTTGTTATTATGCTATTCATTATTGCTAAAAATAATTCATGTCCGTATGCAGCTCTTCCTCATCCAGATAATATACCCATCTCTGTTCTGCACTATATATATGTGAAAGGCGAGCAGACAAAGTTTGAATTAGGAGAGGAGGAGTTGGAAGCTTCGAAGCTGTACCCGGACTACAAATACACTGCAATAGAAGAATATGTTAACAGGTCAATTACGGCTCCGCGTGACACGAAGCTTACATCCTTTGGCTAAAATCAGAACGTTTAGACTGGCTTTGGAATGAAAATAAATATATAATCATTAAGACTTGATGGAGACAACCAGTTATAGCAAACTTGTCTCCACAGCATGTACGCCCATATGTGTATCACATGAATAATTATCTATATATACATACACCTAATGTTGTTGTTCAATCAGCATTGTAGAAGTTTTCTACCTTTCTTTATACAATTTCCACATGGTTATTACATAATAAGTATTTATGTTGTTGTTCAACCGTATTATGATTTATTATTGATAAATTCATTAGTTTTAGTATTACTTAGATAAGAATGATATTCAAACCTACTAGTACTTTTGCTAGTACTAATGGGTGTTGAGCATCAAACTTGATAAGTTTAGAATTTTGTATTACAATCTCCTTCCACACAATCCAATAGATATAGGTATTTTAAGAGATTGAATTCATTTTCTTGTTTATTTAATAGATTGTCAATAGTTTCATGGATGAATAATACATCAAAAAGGAACTAGAGCTTGAAAAGGTTTTATTGGCATATTACAAATCATTCAAAACTTAAGTCCTTCAACAAGTATACAAGAAGGAATAATGCACTAATATTTCTCCCATCCTTTCAAACACATCTCCTTGGCAAGTAATAAGATAAAATTTAAGA
This sequence comes from Taxus wallichiana var. yunnanensis, assembly GCA_018340775.1. Classification (NCBI taxonomy): domain Eukaryota; kingdom Viridiplantae; phylum Streptophyta; class Pinopsida; order Cupressales; family Taxaceae; genus Taxus; species Taxus wallichiana. Next base: position 760,382,155 of record CM031243.1, read on the forward strand.
TATATTTTTGTACCAATTTCCAACACCCTTCAAGAGGGTTCCAAAATTACTTTCATTAATTTTAAAGCAAGGTCTACTAACATGTAAACAAAATTGACATACTCAGGAGAAGTTCCAAATCAAGTAAGAAGGAGAATAGATAGATTGTCATCCTTTCAAATTTTGATTCTATATATTTTACATGCTTATTTTGGACTTCAAAAAAACAACTTTCATTCAACATTTGTCACAACACTTTCTACTTCATATGGAAACAAATTTGCAATAATGTATGCTAAAGAAAACAAGGCAATATTACATTTTTCCTCCACTCAAGGTGGGTAAATGCATGATGTTTTTACATTGTCAACAACAAGATTCTTGTGCTCCAAGGTGTTCTTCATCTATGCTCCAAGCTCCAAGTATTTCCAATCACAACCAAGATAGGGGGAGAGGCAACACTCTCCTCCCAACCAAATCTCAATGGAGAAGAGAAGCAATCTCCTCCATTGACCCCGAGCCCCAAACACAACACAATGAAGGGTGGTCTCCAACTCAAGGCAACAATACATGCTTCCACAATACAAGTTCTTCACAACATTCAAGCTAAAATAGAAGAAAAAGAGACACACAATAACATCAAACATTACACAACAAGGCTTGCATCCAAGCCAACAAGAGAAGGAACTATGGGAATGTTTTCCTTATGCCTCCCAAATGAGATGAGATGCCCATCCAAAACCCTCCACAATAAAACACAAGCCCCTATGACTCTTATGCCTCCCTCAAGTACCCCTTTTTCCTCCCATACTCTTATGCCTCCCTCCTCTTATGGCTCCCTCAAAGACAAGGTAGAATGTAAACATTCTTACCCAAGATGGGCATCCCTCTCAAACTCCCTCCACAATATCCTAATCTACTCTTTTTCCTCCCTCATGAGTATTCCCATAGACCTCTCCTATACTACACAATAAGCATTCTATCCATTTTTCACAATACACCAAAGTAAACATGCATTTTTCACAATTTTAGCATAGAAGCAACAATAATATGAAAGCAAAACAAAGGAGAGGGTTTCCTACCTCTCCATTGGAGAAGCCTAAACCAAGAAACTTGTCCAAGCTCCTTCCCAAATCAATCCAAGCATGCAAGTCCAAGCACTCTCTTTTTCTTTTCTCCCAATTCTTTTCTCTCCCAAAATAACAAAAGAGAACTCTTCAACAAAACAAAAACAAAACTCCAACCCCCTCAACAAGAGAGGAAGTTTCAATAAATAGACCAAAGGAAAGGGTGAGGGTGATGTGGCTCCATGTAGGATGCCACATCACACATCCTCAAACCACCTCCCAAGGTCAACTCAAATCCCAAAACACCATAAATGGGTGGTTGGGTTGAATGACAACTCTCTTCCACAATCCAACCCTTTCCCATGTGCCTTAAGGCACAATAAATGCAAAATGAAGAAAAGAGCACTCCAAAGTCACATTTCCCTTCCCAAAACAATAAATAATCCCCTTTTTGGATTCCCAACCCATAGATATGGTTGGTAAGGGGTTTTGGGAAGTGTGGGACAAGTTTAACTTGTCCCACAAGTCCCCAAAATTGCCCTCAATCTCAAATTCGAGATTCAAAGAGTTTGGAGTGGTCAACACTCAAAACCAAGCATTCAATACATGAGGAAACACAAGGCTCAAGGAGCCAACCATCAAAATTTATTACACCCACTTGACTTCCCCCCAAAACTTAAAAATTAAAACAAGATATTAAATTAATCTAAACATACTTAGCAAAAGTAAAAAAAAAAAGACATCACCAATGAAATCACCTACTAAAGTAAATAAAAACAATTAAATAAAATTCTTAACCCCATGGTCACATTAGAACATTTCCCCCTCATGAAAATTTTCTTAACACATACAAGAATAAAGGTAACACAACACAATTTACTAGTTGCCTTGACGACCAAATGTTGTAACCACCCGACATCCTGTTGTGTTTGGTTCCCAATCCCCCTCATGGTTGTGATCATGTTGTGTTTCCTGCAAAATGCAAAATACCTCCTTCGGCCTTGCGGCCATGTTAAAATATCCAAAATAACCATATGCATGAAATTTACTAACATTTATACGTAATTCAATCAATCATTATTTCTAGGTCTAAATCACAACTTAATTATGCATTTCATCATTATCCAAAATTACAGTAATGTAAATTCAACAACTACATTCTACTCATCATGGCGAAGAAATCCAAAGTTAGAACACATGCAATATATCCATATAAAAATAATATCGGTATCCAATAGTCTGTCCATGAGTCAGTGTAGGTCATACTGAAAACAAAATCCAATCATAATCTAAATGCATCTAGTCACAAAACATCATGCTAATCAACATAAGTATAAGTCATGTCCATATCCAAAGTCTGCATAACTCAAAATGATAATCAACTAAGTGTCGTAGGGAAGTGGGCATTACATCCCCCTCCCCTTAGACTAGACTTCCTCCTGGAAGTCACTGAAATAAGTGTGGAAACTGAGCTCGCAATGATGTAGCATCCTCCCAAGTATGAGCGAGTCTCATGTACTGTCCCATTGGACTGGACACGATCAATCTCTCTACCGTGAAGGCCGGGGGTGGTCCCTGTGATCTAAAATGCGCACGGGCTCCACCATCACCTTCCCCCGATCCCGCACTGTAATGCGGTCAATCTAGCACATGAGAAGGATCGAAACATATTTTCTAAGCACGAAACGTGAAATACATCATGGACGCGTGATAAGCTAGGTGGCGATGCTAGACGATAGGCTAAGGGCCGAGGCACTCCAAGATCTCAAAGGGACCCCAAAATCTAGGAGCAAGCTTAGAACCTTTTCCATAATAGATAGGGCTCTTATGCGGTCTCGACACGAAGAAACACCTTCGTGCCTACCTCAAAAGCGTGATCGTCCTATGTTGGTCTGCATACTTCTTACCGTCATCTGTGCCTCCTGTAATCTTTGTCAATCAAGGTAACTGCTGCTCCATATCCTGTAATAATGTTGGCCCAGGAAACCCTGTCCTCAATCTGTCCCAACTAAGAGGTGTCCACTCTCTACGCCATATAATGCCGAAAAGGAGCCATGCCTATAGAACTCTGGAAGCTATTATTGTAAGGCAAACTCCACCAAATACAGATACTCCTCCCATCTCGATTGATGATCCATCACGTACATCCTGAGCATGTCCTCCAAAATCTGATTCACCCTCTCTGTCTGTCCATCTGTCTCAGGGTGATAAGCTGTACTAAAATTAATCCTCGTCCCGAGGGCATACTGCATGGTGGTCCAGAAATGGGAGGTGTACAAAGGGTCGCGGTCACAAATGATCTTCCGCGGAATCCCATGTAATCGACAATCTCATCAAGATATACACGTCTCTTACTTGCACTAGCGTGTGTGTAGGTAGTCTTCACTGGAGAAAAGTGAGCTACCTTCGTCAATTTATCCACCGTGACCATGATGGCGTCGTGGTGGTATCTCGACGTCGGCAACCCAACAATAAAATCCATAGAGATGGTGTCCCACTTCCACTCTGGTATGGCATGAGGATAGAGAAGGCCAGCTGGATGTTGATGCTCGGCCTTCACCCTCTGGCACTCTAAACAGTGGGATACAAATGAAGCTATGTCTCTCTGAAGTCCTCTCCAAAAGTACAGCTGTCTCAAGGTGGCGTGCATCTTCTTCACCCTAGGATGGGCTGAATACGGTGCACGATGAGCCTCTGTCAAAATGTCATGTCTCAAGCCTCCATCTCTAGGAACATATATTCGACCTCTATGTCTGAGAAGACCATCTGCCTCTAATGAAAATCCATCAAATCTCCCTCAAGGGTCTCTGAGACTCAATCTCTGCTCTGGCTGCAAGGTAGAAACTATCATGAGGAAGCTGCTGCAAGATCCTACTCCGCAAATCTGTGCCCACTGAGGTGGCCATAGCCACATGTCTCCGTCTACTCAAGGCATCTACAACCACATTCTCCTTCCCCTTCACATGCTCTATCTCCATGTCATACTCACAAAGTAACTCCATCCAACGCCGCTGACGAGCGTTGAGATTGGGCTGCGTGAAGAGGTGGCGAAGGCTCAAGTGATCAATCCTGAGTGTAAATCTCTGACCAAGAAGAAAATGTCTCCACCGCACTAAGGCATGCACTACTACTGCTGCAAGCTCAAGGTCATGGGTCGGATAATTGAGCTCATAATCTTTGAGTTTTGCGAGACTCAAAGGCAACTACTCTACCCTCTGCATTAGCACTCCTCCAATTCTTGCAAGGAAGCATCATGCAACGAAAAACTCTCCATGAGGATCTGGCACTGCAAGGATAGGTGCTCTCGTAAGGCACTCCTTCAGTGTACTGAAGGCCTGCTCACATCTATCTGTCCATACAAACTTCTTCCCTTTCCGCTGAAGAGAAGTGATGGGGTGCGCAATCCGGGAAAAATCCTGAACAAACCTCCTGTAGTACCCTGCTAGACCCATGAAACTACGCACCTCGGTCACACTAGTGGGTGCTGGCCAATCCATGATGGCTCGAATCTTGGAAGGATCGACTGCGATACCTTCCCCAGAAATAACGTGGCCCAAATACTGCACCTCAGTCTGAAAGAACGCACACTTCTCCAAGTTCCGTAAAGGCGCTGCTCGCGAAGACACTGAAGAACCTGGCGAAGGTGCTCCTCGTGCTCCTCACGTGTGCGTGAGTAAACTAGAATGTCATCAAGGAAGATGAGCACGAAAGCGATCAAGGAAGGTCCTGAATACCCCATTCATCAAACTCATAAACACTGCGGGGGCATTCGTCAAACCGAAAGGTACCACTGTGAACTCGTAGTGGCCATATCTCGTGCGGAAAGTTGTCTTGTGAATATGTGACTCATGATCGAGTGATGGTATCGACTTAAGATCTATCTTGGAGAAAATGGTAGCCCCCTTCATCTGATCAAACAAATCGTCAATGCGTGGAAGGGGGTAACGATTCTTGATCGTTACTTTATTCAGCTGACGGTAATCAATACACAGCCGAAGAGATCCATCTTTCTTCTTCACGAAGATAACTGGTGCGCCCCAAGGGGATACACTAGGATGAATTAGGCCTTTCTCCAGAAGGCCCTCAAGCTGCAACTTGAGCTCACATAACTCAGGTGTAGTCATCCGATAGGGTGCTCGTGAGATAGGCTCTGCGCCTGGAACTAGATCTATATGGAAGTCGATCTCACGTGGGGGAGGTAATCCCGGTAGCTCCCCTGGAAACACATCGGAAAACTCTGATAAGATGGGATGATCATCGAGGGAAGGTCCCTTGACTCATCCCTCGATCTGTCACTAGCTGTAATAAACATACTGTTGTGCAACCCCATCGCACACACCGCTTAAGGCTGCATAGCGGAGATGGTGCGAATAAGCATGAGCCTCTTAACCCTTGATATCACTGACTCTACCCCAAGATCATCTATTCAAGCAATAGTCTTGTGGTAACAATCCACTCTAGCTCGTGAGCGAACAACCAATCCATGCCTAAAATGATGCCATAAGATCTAATGGAAGGATCCGAAGATCGAAGTAGTGGTGAAGGGTCCCAAATCCACTACACACTCCTTGACTAAAGAGTCTATAGAAATCTTGGCTCAGAAGCCATCTCAAGCGTCCCAACTACGGCCCCGCCTAGCGCCACCAACTCTACAACGCTCAACTAAGATGGTGCGATAAAAGAATCAGAAGAACCAGAATCAAATAATATAGAGGTGGAAATACCACCAACACTACCTGTCGTCTCAATCACAGTACTCTGATGCTCAGCCTGGCGGTTCTCGACTCGCTGCGTAGATCCGATGACTCCGTGCCATATCTCCAACAGTAGGCTCTGAGCTCTGTGTCTTACCCTTGGTAGGGTTATGTGGGAAATCTCTCCAAATATGTCCAACAACTCATGACCATAAGCATTTGCTGGTCCTCTCCAGTGGGAAGCGGCTCCAGTGGTACTCTAGATGACTGAGATATAGATCCTGATGATCGGCTATGGACTGCTGAGGTCTCTGCTGACGAGCTCCGACTGACTGAGCTCTCGGTGCACCCTGTGTCCTGATGGGACCCCTAGGAGGAGGCCCCATACTACGTCCTCTCTGTGCATCGAATCTCTGAGGAGGTCGGTAAGGTGGGCGGGTTTCTTTCTGCTTGCTTTATTCTTTGTGGTGGCCTAAATGAAGCTTTCCCTGAACTCTATCCACCCCGTGGAGGAGGAACTGACCCCTTCGACCTACTATCCTGCATCTGCTGGATACGGCTCCGAACTCTATCTCTAGCCTGCTGTGTCTTCCCCCGTGTCTCCTCTGCAATATAGGCCTTCTCCACGGCCTCTGCTAACGTCTGTGGGTAGTGAATGCACACTGCGCCAGCTAAATCCAAGTTCAGGCCCCGGATGAACCTGTGAATCCGTACCTGCTCATCCTGCATATAGTCAACGTACTGAAGTAGGTCCAGAAATCGACTCTCATACTCAGCTACTGTCATCGATCCCTGACGGAGGTCATGAAACTCATCTATCCGCTGCTGAATAAATCTCCTGGGTAAATACCTGCTCCTGAAACGCTCCTCAAATAACTCCCAGGTAATCGTCTCTGAGTCGACATGGAGCTTCTGCTCCTCGGTCCTCCACCAGACTCCTGCTCCATCCTTCAGAAGATGGATCGCAACACGAGCTTTCGTGTTGCTACTACAAGGACAGAGCTTGAAGCATCCGCTCAAGCTCACCGACCGAGCCTCTGCTGAAACCACTATATCTCCCGAATAGTGAGATGGTCGCGGCTTCGAGGATCTCCCGATATGATCTGCACTGATGTATGATGAATCCTAGGTCTCTCTCGAATGCTCCTCCCTCTGTCAGGGCTCGAGACTGTCCCTATGTCCGAAATCCTGTCCCCATGTCCTCTCTGTGGTGACCACCGCCCTAGTCGACTGCCACGAAATTTTCGCGCGCGGAAATTCTCTTCTCTGTGCTCCTCGATGTGTCGACGGGATGCACAGGCATCTGCGATGGCTCCAAACTATGCCTAGCAAGTCATCCTCCCAAGGGCTCTCCGCGTATAGCGGCATTGACATCCTGGAGTGTCTGCAAAATCTGAGGCAGAAGGGCTGCTACGGCCTGCTCTGGCGGTGGTATGTCTAGGTCTATGTGAAGAGACCCCTCGCCCAATCCGCGCCCCCTGCACAGATAAAGGTGAGAGTTAGTTCATCGTACTAGGTCTTGTGTCAGTTTTCTAAATTTGCTATTTACTATAATTATCAACATTATGGCTTTATATTTTAAAAAAAAAAAAAAATCAGCTCTGCACTAAGTTGAAAGTTCTGTTTGCGTTTTCGGCGTGTGCCCAAGGGTCCCGACTTGAACCCCGCTCTCGATACCAAAAATGTAACACTCCTAAAGGATGGCGTCACCACACTCACGACAACAATGATGATGATGTGCCATTTTGAGTTCAAGATGAAAAAATTGCGACATAATTTTTTTATAATAGTCGCCAAAAAAATGCAGGTGACTAAATTTGGTTAAGGATATTTAAATTCATCTCATTCGACGCTTCACAATTGAAATTTATTGGGCAAGTTTTTTGTGAGGGTGATAATTGCGTGCCTCGGTGAGCTCTCAAATTGACTTGGCTAGAGAGTCATGGACCTTGGCTTATCATGAATATATGCCCACTCCACGTCTTATTCGCTTAATTATCCTTCTTTACACTACGTTATCTCATAAATTTAATACATTATGTTATATATATGCTCCCACCGTGGTGGTAAAAATCTTGGGCACTTGTGTGTATACATAGCTCGACCACCATACCACGTGATAAGCGGAGGGACTTCAATACCACTATTATGTTACATAGAATTTTATACTAGTCTTTCTCAATACTTTTAAGTATGAGTTATATCAATTATATACATGATCGATTTAGAGACATAAAAACATTTTACAAATAAAACAAATTAAATATAAAGCGTTTTAGAGTGATGATAGAGAAGGTGGGTACTCACCCAAGGATTTAAATTTGAGTTAAAGCCATGCCATTCATGTATAACTCCTCCATGCAAAACAAAAAGTCTCTTTCCTTTGCCGCATGTCATTTATTTGTTAGATTTTTACAAATCTTTTTTTTTCTTACTAAATCGCTCTGTTGTTGAACAACTTGCCGCCCGGACGCACCATTTAATATATGGTGGTTGAGAAAGAGTCCACGGACACGCCATCCAATCGGTTAGATCGCGTGGGAAAATATAGGTGGGTTTAACACCGGCGATTGGATTCACCTTTTTATTTCTTTTATTCTTTGTGTTGATCTGGCGTGCGTGAGGAGGCGAGCACTTCTACCTTCATTGTTTGCAGCAAGACGTGTATGCATCGGCGCGCGTGAGAAGTCTGGTTTCTCCCTTTTTAGTCCCTAGCGCGTGGACAGAGGGGCGTAGATTTTGAATAAAACTCCTACACATGGGAAAGGGCGAGTTACCTCCGTTTCTATTGGGTCTTTGCATGGTGTATGCAAGGCGGAGATCTCCAGAGATACTGCGTGGAGGAATAGGAGAGAGGGCATATTACCTCCGCCTTATTTGGGTGCTTGCATGGTGTATGGCGAGCCATCTAACTATGTTGTTATCGGTTCGATGATCGAATGCATTCTCAAACCCGGGATTCCTTGAGATATTTTAATCAAAATCGATTATGAGACAGCATAGGCGAGAAAAGGAGATCTCATAGGAGTATATTTGTTTCATATTAGAACATTCATGAGGTAGCTGGGTTTCTAGCAAATGACAGAAGGACACTCAACAAGTTGGTCATTTACAGGCCACCAAGAAATATATTTTGTCAAAATGAGCTTGTAACTCTCTCGGGAAAATAAGGCAGGAACCACTCTTAATCGAATTTTCAAACAAGAATCAGAGATGATAAGACTTTCAGAGAGTAAGATAACATTTTTATCGCTTACCATCTCATTCTCACTTTGGTTTGTTATTATGCTATTCATTATTACTAAAAATAATTCATGTCCGTATGCAGCTCTTCCTCATCTAGATAATATACCCATCTATGTTCAGCACTAATATATATGTGAAAGGCGAGCAAACAAAGTTTGAATTAGGAGAGGAGGAGTTGGAAGATTGAAGTTGTGCCGGACTACAAATACCTGCAATAGAAGAATATGTTAACAGGTCAATCACGGCACCGCGTGACACGAAGCTTGCATCCTTTGGCTAAAATCGAGAACGTTTAGGCGGCTTTGGAATGAAAATAAATATATAATCATTAAGACTTGATGGAGGCAACTGACCGGTTATAGCAAACTTGTCTCCACAAAGCATGTACGCCCATAAGTGCATCACATGAATAATTATCTATATATACATACACCTAATTTTGTTGTTCAATCAGCATTGTAGAAGTTTTCTACCTTTCTTTATACAATTTCCACATGGTTATTACATAATAAGTATTTATGTTGTTGTTCAACCGTATTATGATTTATTATTGATAAATTCATTAGTTTTAGTATTACTTAGATAAGAAAGATATTCAAACCTATTAATACTTTTGCTAGATACTAATGGGTGTTGAGCATTGCACTTGATAAGTTTAGAATTTTGTATTACAATCTCCTTCCACACAATCCAATAGATATAGCAGGGGTATTTTAAGAGATTCGAATTCATTTTCTTGTTTATTTGCAATGGATATTTACAATAAATTCATGGATGAATAATACATAAAGGAACTAGAGCTTGAAAAGGTTTTATTGGCATATTACAAATCATTAAAAACTTAAGTCTTTCCAACAAGTATACAAGAAGGAATAATGCACTATTTCTCCCATCCTTTCAACACATCTCCTTCAAGTAATAAGATAAAATTTAAGATATATTTTTGTACCAATTTCCAACACCCTTCAAGAGGGTTCCAAAATTACTTCCATTAATTTTAAAGCAAGGTCTACTAACATGTAAACAAAATTGACATACTTATGAGAAGTTCCAAATCAAGTAAGAAGGAGAATAGATAGATTGTCATCCTTTCAACTTTTGATTCTATATATTTTACATGCTTATTTTGGACTTCAAAAACAACTTTCATTAACATTTGTCACAACACTTTCTACTTCATATGGAAACAATTAGATTAATAATGTCCTTTAAAGAAAACAAGGAAAGATGATTATTTTTTTTTTTTTAAGTTTACAACTTGGTGGGTAAATGCATGATGTTTTTACATTGTAAAGACAAGATTCTTGTGCTCCAAGGTGTTCTTCATCCATGCTCCAAGCTCCAAGTATTTCCAATCACAACCAAGATAGGGGGAGAGGCAACACTCTCCTCCCAACCAAATCTCAATGGAGAAGAGAAGCAATCTCCTCCATTGACCCCCGAGCCCCAAACACAACACAATGAAGGGTGGTCTCCAACTCAAGGCAACAATACATGCTTCCACAATACAAGTTCTTCACAACATTCAAGCTAAAATAGAAGAACAAAGAGACACACAATAACATCAAACATTACACAACAAGGCTTGCATCCAAGCCAACAAGAGAAGGAACTATGGGAATGTTTTCCTTATGCCTCCCAATTGAGATGAGATGCCCATCCAAAACCCTCCACAATAAAACACAAGCCCCTATGACTCTTATGCCTCCCTCAAGTACCCCTTTTTCCTCCCATACTCTTATGCCTCCCTCCTCTTATGGCTCCCTCAAAGACAAGGTAGAATGTAAACATTCTCACCCAAGATGGGCATCCCTCTCAAACTCCCTCCACAATATCCTAATCTACTCTTTTGCCTCCCTCATGAGTATTCCCATAGACCTCTCCTATACTACACAATAAGCATTCTATCCATTTTTCACAATACACCAAAGTAAACATGCATTTTTCACAATTTTAGCATAGAAGCAATAATAATATGAAAGCAAAACAAAGGAGAGGGTTTCCTACCTCTCCATTGGAGAAGCCTAAACCAAGAAACTTGTCCAAGCTCCTTCCCAAATCAATCCAAGCATGCAAGTCCAAGCACTCTCTTTTTCTCCTTCTCCCAATTCTTTTCTCTCCCAAAATAACAAAAGAGAACTCTTCAACAAACAAAAACAAAACTCCAACCCCCTCAACAAGAGAGGAAGTTTCAATAAATAGACCAAAGGAAAGGGTGAGGGTGATGTGGCTCCATGTAGGACGCCACATCACACATCCTCAAACCACCTCCCAAGGTCAACTCAAATCCCAAAACACCATAAATGGGTGGTTGGGTTGAATGAAAACTCTCTTCCACATCCAACCCTTTCCCATGTGCCTTAAGGCACAATTAAATGCAAAATGAGGAAAGTGCACTCCAAAGTCATATTTCCCTTCCCAAAACAATAAATAATCCCCTTTTTGGATTCCCAACCCATAGATATGGTTGGTAAGGGGTTTTGAGAAGTGTGGGACAAGTTTAACTTGTCCCACAAGTCCCCCAAAATTGCCCTCAATCTCAAATTCGAGATTCAAAGAGTTTGGAGTGGTCAACACTCAATACCAAGCATTCAATACATGAGGAAACACAAGGCTCAAGGAGCCAACCATCAAAATTTATTACCCCCACTTGACTTCCCTCCCAACTTAAAAATTAAAACAAGATATTAAATTAATCTAAACATACTTAGCAAAAGTAATAAAAGAAAAGACATCACCAATGAAATCACCTACTAAAGTAAATAAAAACAATTAAATAAAATTCTTAACCCCATGGTCACATTAGAACATTTCCCCCTCATGAAAATTTTCTTAACACATACAAGAATAAAGGTAACACAACACAATTTACTAGTTGCCTTGACGACCAAATGTTGTAACCACCCGACATTCTGTTGTGTTTGGTTCCCAATCCCCCTCATGGTTGTGATCATCTGTGTGTTTCTACAAAATGCAAAATACCTCCTTCGGCCTTGCGGCCATGTTAAAATATCCAAAATAACCATATGCATGAAATTTACTAGCATTTATACGTAATTCAATCAATCATTATTTCGAGGTCTAAATCACAACTTAATTATGCATTTCATCATTATCCAAAATTACAGTAATGTAAATTCAACAACTACATTCTACTCATCATGGTGAAGAAATCCAAAGTTAGAACACATGCAATATATCCATATAAAAATAATATCGGTATCAATAGTACATCCATGAGTCGGTGTAGGTCATCTTGAAACAAAAATCCAATCATAATCTAAATGCATCTAGTCATGAAAACATCCTGCTAATCAACATAAGTATAAGTCATGTCCATATCCAAAGTTTGCATAACTCAAAAAGATAATCAACTAAGTGTCGTAGGGAAGTGGGCATTACATGTTGGGCTCATTGTAAAGGAGGGAGTTTTTAGATAGAAAAGCTATGTCAAAGCTGTTTTGTGAAGCCAATGTGCTATAGGCCCTTATAGTGGACTCCTTGCATGGTGATCTAGGCCCTTATCTTGTAATAGATTGAACTGTGCATATCATGAAGCAATAAAATATCAGTTTGTGGATGTATCTTCCCCTGCTGTGTTTTCTTGCATTCTTCTTGCCCCTTTAATCTTTCTACAAGAATATTGTGTCTATTATTATGTTCTTTCAGGGATCCATTATCATTGTGTATGCTTGGAATATTGTTGTGAATGCATTTTTCTAGATTATGGAGAACTGTCATCACCTCTTCTAGTGTGCGCTTTGCACGTATTTCACGCATTTGGAGACTACTCTCACACCCCTCCTTTTCTGGTGTATCACCGCTTTAGTGTAGGATTTCATTTTATGCATTCTCTCCCTGGTCCCTTGGAAATTTAGATTAGAATAGTTAGTTTCCCCCTGCATTAGAGTAGATTGTGACAGGTAGTTTAGGAGCAAGAACAAACTTTCTCTGGAGGTCTATCTCAAGTAGCAAGTCCCACAACTTGGAGATAGTGCCCATGTTATCCAATCACACTGTGAGTCTAAGTACATGTGCTTGTATAAACCATAGAAGGGTATTGTGATTTGGCTATAACAATGTCCATAAGGATTTGTTTGTGCCATCCTAGTTGGTCTGAGAACTCTAGTTGTGTGAATGAAAGTTCTTCGATGTGGAGGTGTTGATAAAGTTCTATTTAGTGGATATGGAGACCTATTAGCTCTTCTTCCCCTTCTCCCTCTGTTTGGGGACAAGTGCAGATAGAAAAACAATCCTTCTTCTCTAGTTCTTGATCTAGTTTGAATTCTTCCCATGAATCTGGCAAGCTTGGGATGCTGAAACCAGTGGACTCTGCCTCTTTTAGAGATTCCAGATGTGTAATTTCAAAGCTCGTTACAAGATGAAAACTTAGAATAAGTGCACATAAAAATTGCTGTAATAAAAATGGATACCTCTTCTCTCAACGGGCGTGCCAAAACTATTAGTGCAAAATCATAGTACCCATGAATGTATGTAACTTAATGGGTTGAGGCTCTCAGTGTGATTGCATAACATGGAGATTTTTGCAAAGCGTGGGACTTTACAATAGGGAAATCTCTCCAGATGAAGGTCAGTTCTTATACCTCTGTTGGGTGCACACATAAAATTTTCGGAGGAGACGGGGTTAAGAAGATGCAAGAAATTAAACCTAAACTAAGAGAGGTGATGCGCCGAAGCAATGTTGAACAACAAAAATTTTCTATTAAACACATACCATTAAAATGTAATACAACCACCATGCATAGATAACCAATATTGCAATGAAAGATCAAATAAAGGAAATGAACACAAGAGAGGGTTGAAATAATATGCAAACATGTATTATTGCTTCACAAATTGATATAGAACATTACAATTCCCGAGAGGTAAAAGAATTGTATTATAGTCTTAATGGAAGGTTTGAACTCCATGAATTCATCTGTAGACCAGAGAAGAAGGGAGGGTACAAAACAAAAATTTCCAACCCTTTACAATGAGCTAAGCTTTTACCTTTATAGATGAAATGAAGAGAGAAAAGGAGAAGGAGTCGAGAAATCTGATTTTGAAGCTCAGCAAAAATCCATTAATGCCCCTGTAAATCCTCCTACAATCTATCAAGTTTGGCTATCCATATCATTTGGCATGTTGAAGAAGGAAGTATGGTGGAAGAAATCAAATCTTATACGGTCAAGCGATCGGATCAAGTAATAATGGCATGAAATAAGTTTTCTAGATTCCTACCCACCAAATCTTGATAAAAATAATATTTTATGCTTCCATGGTGTAGGGGAGGTCGAGATCATTCCAATGGTACATTTTTTTTTGAATTTAGAGCATTGGATCGAAATTTATGCCCATTTGAAATTTTGCATTGAATCCGAACAAAGTTCATGAATATGCAATCTTACGTAAAAGGAATTTGTGAGACCAAAATTACAAAGCTGTTCTGTGAAAATTCACAAAATCAAAAAGCCTCCGTAGCCCCGTAGGCCCGAATATTCACTTTTTCTCAAAAAACTCCGCGGGCCCAAAATTTCACTTTGCGCTATAAAACCCCATGGGCCCGAGATTGCAAACTATGCCACTTGTAAAAAAATCACAAAATTATAAAAACCTCCCATAGCCCCACAACTTTGCAACTTTCATTTTTGGTGAAAAGTCTTCTTGAGGCCCACGTAAGTGGAAAACATAAATTGCACCGTTTTGTGCAAAAGAGGAAAAAGTGTAAAAATTCTCCCCATCCCTCGCGCCCCTAAAACTTCACTTTTGGTGAAAAGACCCCTCAAGATTGAAATCTTACTTTAGCAGAAATACCTTCATGGCTCCGTAACTTCACGAATTTGCACTTGGAAAAAAAAACCTCTGTGGGCTCGGAGGCTGCACTAGAAAGCTACACCATTTTGTGAAAAGTTGCAAAAGTTCCAAAATGCCCAGTGAGACCTGCCGGCCCAAATTTACACTTGGGAAAAATTTCCTCCATGGCCCCACATATTCACTTAGCAAAAGAAATCATCCCTGGGCTTGCAGACCCACAATTGTAACTTGTGCCTTTTGCGAAAAGTACAAAATTCCAACATATCTCCCATGACCCACAACCACAATTTTCCCCTTTGGTGAAAAGTCTTCCCAAGCTGCATCTCGCATTTGGCAAAAAATCCTTCCTAGGCCCGCCGGCACGTAACTTGCAAAATATGAAGAGTTAGAAGGAATTCTTTACATTTTCAAAAAGGGGAGAAATTTCCTATCTGATGAAGATGTTTTAGGAAACCTTAAGTGCTTAAAATATATAAAATCAGATTGAAGCACAAAAGGGGGAAAAGGGGTTAGTTGACTAAAAAATAAGAGTGAGCTTATTTTAGACAACAATTTGGTGACTCATAGGGGGCATCTGCCTACTAGATGAGATGATCCATGGCCTTGAAGCATCCATTGGGCATGGAGTCTACCTATTAATTTAAAATCTGGTCTAGAACTGCATTCAGCTACATGCACTCTTATCTTTTGCAAGAAAATATTGGATGCAAGATTTGTGAGAGTAGAGAGTTGTCTGAAACATAGAAACTTCTCCCTCATTTTATTTTCTACAAACTTTGATATGTTGGAGTGCAATGAAAACATTCGAGCTATTCCAATATGGATACTCTCTGATTTTATTTCTTGTGGCCATAAGTCTCTTCCATGAGTGAGATGAAGTGTATATAAGCATACACTAGAAGCAATAGAGCATGTGCACCAGCACTTAGGGAAATTGAAACCTAAACTATAACAAGACAATGTGCATACGCACTTGGAGAAATTGAAAACCTAGGCTAATATTTACAAGGGTGAGAAATTCTCCTTTTAGTAGTAGTGTTTGAGGTAGATCCCATTGACTAGAATCTGCAATTCTTTACCATCCAACTTAGCTATCTGGAAGGAATTTCTACCTTTGCATTCGGTGATCATGTATGGACCACTCCATATGGCATCAAACTTGGAATGCTTTCCTAGATTTGCATAGTTAGCATCCCACTTTAGTACCAAGCCTCCAACTTGGAATGTCCTAGATTTAGCTTTCTTGTCAAAGCTCTTCTTGATCAATGCTTGATCTTTCTCCATGATCTGCATTGCATGTTCTCTTGCTTCTTCTACTCCCATTAGCTCTGCATACCTGATTTCCATAGGCTCAAACTCGGCTAGTTCCATTTGTTTCATGAGCTCCAAAGTGGGAAGCTCAATGATATGGGCAACACTGCCTCTTTTCCGTATACAAGCTTGTATGGAGAGCTACTGTAGACCTTTTGGATGTGATCCTATCATCCCATAGAGCTGATTTGAGCTTTGTGTGCCAAGTCTTTTGATTCTCATCAAGGGTCCTTCTGATGATTCTTAGTAAGTTTTTGTTTGTGGACTCTACTTGGCCATTACCATGAGGGTAATAGTTTGATGAAGTGTTGAGGTATATACCATTCTTGACAGCCCATTTGGTGATCCTTGTACCTAGAAATGCCAATGCATTATCTGATATGATAGTGGTAGGGACTCCAAACGTAGTTACTATCCCTTCATAGAAATCCAAGATATTGGATTCATTTACCTCCTTGAGTGCCACTACTTCAGTCCACTTGGTGAAATAGTTTGTTGCCGTAAGTTTCCACTTGTGGCCTTGAAATGAATGTGGCTTACTCTTATGAAGTATAATCCTCATTACATGAATGTTTGATCTACTAAAATTGGACGAAGAGGCAAGGCTACTAACCTTTCTTTCCCTATGAAGAATATGCACTTCTTACATTTCTTGATCCATGAGTAGCAATCACTAAACACCGTAGGCCAATAGTAACCAGCCTTCATGATTTTGAGAGCTGTTACTCGAGGAGCAAAGTGGCCTCCTACTTCTCCATCATGGAACTCATGCAACACCCTCTCAATTTGGCATGTCCCAATGCACCTCAATAGAACACTATTGATGTCTTTCTTGAACAAAACACCATCAACAAGCACATATGGAATGGCTTGTAATCTGAAGTATCTCCTCTTTGCTTTGCTCATTTCTTGAGGGCATAAACTTGTTTGGAGATAATGCACCAAGTCTTGGGTCCAACATGGAATGGGTGTACCATTAGCTAGCCATTCTTGATCATTTTGCAGTAGCAGGACAACCTCTTCTTCTCCTTTTGACTCATCATGTTGTCTGGAAGCGAGCTGCTCACACAACCCTTTTCCATGAACCAGCTTGGTCACCTTGATTTCAATATCATATTCCATTACATGGGTGATCCAACCTAATCTCTTCTCACTTAATTACTTATTCAAGAGAAATTCCTTGACACCAAAGCATGAGACACTATTAGTTGAGTCTTGTTGTTTAAGACCAAGTGTTTGAACTTATTCAAAATCCTAATGACAACAAGGACATGATTTTCAGTAAAAAATGCCTTACTTCATAATATTCCAGGCTTTGACTAAAGGATGTTATGGGCTGTTATGATCCTTCCCTATTCGGTTGTACTAAGATAGCTGAGATTGTGCTTTATCCCCCAAAAGCATGCAACACGAATTCCTTTACAAAGTGCGGGTTCATAAGAGTTGGAGCTTGTGATATTTCCTACTTGATGGCTTCAAAAATATCTTTTCCTTCTTCAATCTATTTGAATGCAAAAATCTACTTCAAAATCATTATCAAAGAGTTCAAAAGAGTGGCAAAATTAAGCACAAATCTGTGAATTTTTTTATCCTTCCCAAGAAGCTTTGGAGAGACTTCTTGTGGTGTGGCAATGGAAGTGTTCGGATGGCTTCAACTCTTTCAAGATCAATTATTAACCCTTCTCTTGAGACAATGTGGATAAAAAAATTTCCTCGTGTGCCAAGAATACACACTTCTTTGGATTCAATGACACTACAAACCTTCTACACCTCTGAAATACCTACCTGAGGTGGAAGAGATGGTTTGCAACATTCTTTGAGAAGATGGTGATATCATCTAGATACACCAAAACTATCTTGTTGATTAATCCTTTGAATGCCATGTCCATAGCTCGCTGAAATTTTTCTATGGCATTTGGCAATGCAAATGGTATCTTCTTATAAGCATATGTACCCCGCTTGGTGGTAAAGGCTATCTTGAACTGATCTTCTTCTTTTACCATTATCTGATTATAGCCTGAGTATCCATCTAGCAATGAAAACCTCTTAGAACCAGCTACAACCTGCAATATTTTCTCCATCGATGGAAGTGGGTAGTGATCTTTGAGTGATGCTCTGTTTAGATCATGGAAGTCTACACACAATCTGATTTCTCCATTTATTTTCCTCACAGGCACCAAGTTTGTAACCCAACTTGAATGCTTGATAGGGAAGATGATGTTGGCCTCAATTATCTTGTTCAACTCTTTTCTCATGAGAGGTTCAATGTGAGGGTTTACTAGCCTTTTCTTCTGTCTGAAAGGCTTGGATTTAGGTTTTAATTCAATTGTATGCTCAGCCAATCTTGGGTTAAAACCTCTTAAATCCTTATAAGTCCATAAAAACATTTAGGAATTATTGAAAAAGTTGAGAAAATTCAGCTTTCTCTTATGGAGTACTTACTTTGTCAATTTGAAATGTCTTGCCTTCCTCTACTCTTGAAATGAGTTATGAGTGTTCATCCTTTACCTAAATGTCTTCTTTCTCATTCTAGAACTGATCATTTTGGTCAAAGATTGACTCAAGGTTACAAGACCTTTTAGTATTTTTTTAGTTATTAGGTGCACCACTTGGTCGCCATATTGTTGTTCCAATTTGTCTTTGTTTATGGAGGAGAACTCAACTTCTTCTTGTAGAAAATTGACAATTTTCTAATCATTCTCAAAACTTGCCAACTTGTGTTATTATCTGGGACAGCTAGCCTTACAACCACCTTGATATGGGGTTGAGACTTATCACTTTTTATACTTTCTATAACATCAAAGCGTTTCCCCAATTGCTGCCAGTCTATCTGCTACATCATTCTTTTTCTGGGTATGGACACAATGTTGAAAGCTTCAAAGTCCTCAATGAGGTCCCATACCTAGTTTTTATAGCTCCTAAGTAGGTCATTCTTTTCAGCATGTTGTCCTTTGACTTGGTTCATAATCAGCTCACTATCACCAAATATTTATAGATTCTTAATGCCTCTCCTCTTGGCCCAATGAAGTCCATGAATCAAAGCCTCATACTCAGTTGTGTTGTTTGAGAAAGAAAAATGGAAACAAAAAGATGAGTAATATTTTGTACCTTGAGGTGAAACAAGCATATCTCCTCCTCCTGCACCTTGTCTACTTCTTGAGCCATCAAAGAATAATTTCCATACCTCATTATCATCCTTGTGGTCTGGCTTGATGACGTTAGGGAGAGGATGATTCTCTTCATGAAAGAAATAGACTCCTAATTTAGATTCTTCCATTTATTTGTAAGGGTAAAAAGCTTTCCTCTTGTTCACCCATTCATCAATGGTCAAGTCTGGAATACATCCAACCTCGGTATTAGCTTCATGGGTGCTTGGATAATCCTCTTGATCAAATGATGGAAGAATTTACATTTATTGGACTTGGTGTATGATGCTCAATATGGAAGTTTACAATAGACTTAGATCTTATTATAGCCTTAGCTTCATACCTTGTTTTGAATAACATGTGTGACAAATTAGTAGAAAAATAACCTCGAATTTTAGAAGTTAAGTCTTTTGTCAAACATAATGCAAATAGTGGTGGCAAGTCTATGACTGATACATCTTACAAGATGGTCACATTGGGACATGCATGTAATGTGAGGCTAAAATATTTGATTACTCCAACCATTTTTACTACTATACTATCAATTGTATCACACCTTTGGAAATGCCTTCATATTGAATACCTAGCTCATCAGATATTTCTTTTGGCATCATAGAGCTACTTGCTCCAGAATCAATCATGCAATTATGCACCAATTTATCTCCAATGATCAATGAGATATAGAATGGTGGGGGTTTCAAATTTTTACCTTGTTGTCCTCCATGATTTCCTTTGGGTCAAGATGCATTGGTAAGCACCTTTTCTTGTTGATTAGGTGGCTTATTTGATGCTAACCAATTTTCCATAGCAACTTGCAATAGGTCTCTTTGTCCTAAGATAGATAATGATTCCCACATTGATATGTTTACATTCATTTTCTTCATCTACTGAATGATGTTGAATATAAATGAACTATCTATCTCCTACCCCTTGCTCTGCGCACATTATTCTCTTGCACATGGGCTATTGCAGTGGCACTTGAGCTGGTCAGAAGGTGGCTTGGATTGGACTGCACATTAGGAGTTACACCTTGATTGTCCATACCTTGTTGAGTAATAAAGTGTTATAGATCACTTGAATTGGATGATTTTCCTTCTCAATATTCGTTTTCTTTGACCATGTATTATGTATAAAACTTTTACAAGGTGCTTGGTTTATATAACGGGAATCTTGACTGCCAATTCAAAAGTGTAGTCTCATTTGGAGGTTCCTCTTGTTGAGATGCTCTCTACTATTGATTTCCTTCTTGGCCTTCCTCTTGTTCTACACCAATTGTTGTCACCATCATAACTTATTCAAAGCACCTCTAAACCACATTGATTGGTTATGAGGTTGATTACATGGGAAACACTAGTCATATTCTGAGCTATGTTATTTTGTCACTTGGTACCAAAGCTCTAGATTTTGATACAACATTAGGATTATGAGGCTGGAATGGTCTATTAACAGGAGGCCTAACCTAGTTCTAATTTATGTTTTGAATGGGTGTCTTATTAGGCTTATATGGGGGTCTATTGGGTTAGGTTTGAGGATGATATGATCTAAAATTTTGAGCTTGCTGCCTCTTAAGTCTCACCAACTCATTACCCAAATTTTGTAGTTTTTTCATGAATTTTTTGAGCTCAATTGAGTCTTGGAAGATGAAGTAGAATCTTCACTTGAATTTTGATTTCTTGGAGTGAGAATGGGAGCTAATGTGGGTGCTTGACTAGTGCTTGGAGCTCCTAGTTCTGGATATAGAGGCATAGGTGGCCTAGGTGCAAGTTTACCAAATTGAATGAGACAATTCTCATCTGTAATAATAATGTTATAGGATGCAGCTAAAGTAATACCTCCCATTGATTGAATCATCATGGAAATATCATAATTTAAGTCTTTAAGAAAGTATGGGAAAGCACCTTCAACTATTGGTCTCATGGCCAATGGAATACTATCCATGTCCTCACGGAATATGAAGTTGAAATTAGTTAAGCTGTTTCGTTGGGAGCCCTATTAATTGTTGTCAATTGTTCCAATAAGGACATGTTATCTACCTGTTATCCAAAATTTACCCCTCAAGAAAACAAGCTTGGGCCAGGAAAAATCATGAAAAATGGCTAAGTCCTAGTCCTCGCAACAGTCGGGACATGAGGGACATGCGGGAGTGAATCGGTCGAAAGGCTGCCGGGTAGTCACGTAGAACAAAGGAGCATCTAGCATGCGCGGGACGTGAAAAGGTGAACCGGCTGAAAAGGGAAAAAATCACCAAGTTTTGTTATCACACGGTTTGGGACATCTGGGCCAAAGGTACACGCGGGACGCGAACCCGTGCCCCGAAAATCCAGAAGGGACAGTCCATTTCGGGCGGTTCGGAGAAATTTGTCCTAGGCAGTCCGGGACAGTTGGGACAAAAGTGCATGGAGGACGTGAACCGGCTGGTTTGGCGAAATAGAGGACTTTCGTACTGGGACATCCGGGCCAAAAGTACGTGGAGGACGCAAAAAGCCGAAAGAGCCGAGAGCGAATGGAATCTCGCCACGTGTCTTCACCACAAATAGGGACAAGGAAGCCTGAATCGGCCAAGGCAGGAGATTTTCATCCGGGACAGCCGGGACAAAAGTACGCGCAGGACGCGGGGGCGTGAAAAGCCGAAGCACCTGAAGGCAAAGAAGAAAAGTCAAGCGTTTGACCCGTGAAACTTCAAACGGCCATAACTTTTGAATCCGAGCTCGATTTTCACAAAATTGGACTTTATGGAATGAGAACGACATCCTCTATGATATATTTAAATAAAAGAAACATATTCAGCTCCAGTCAGTTAATGTTCATTCCCGTCAAATGACAGAAAACACCTGCCAGATCCCAAATAGTTGCCCGCACTTAGAAGGCCATAACTTTTGCATTTCTCAACAAAATCACACAAGATTGGTACCGTTGGAATTGTGGCTCCAAGTCGGACACACAGCAGTCAAGAAATTTCATATTTGGTGAGAGATCACTTGAGATTTTTAT
This sequence comes from Taxus wallichiana var. yunnanensis, assembly GCA_018340775.1. Taxonomy (NCBI): domain Eukaryota; kingdom Viridiplantae; phylum Streptophyta; class Pinopsida; order Cupressales; family Taxaceae; genus Taxus; species Taxus wallichiana. The sequence continues at coordinate 760,404,403 of CM031243.1, forward strand.
AAAACGTGGCCGAGTTCATAACAGTGTTTCATTTGGTGGTTGGGAGTGCAATTAAGAGGCATGGTCATCATTCTTTCTCTGCTGCAACACCTGGGATAGTATGGGGAGCCTTTTGCAAGTAATATATAATAAATTTAATCCATTTAATGCCTCTTATAGGTAGTTGAAGGACAGATTTCGGGATTTCCATTTTCCCTTCTCTTTCCCTTCTCATTTTTCTATAAATTGGAGTGTTGGGCTCATTGTAAAGAGGGAGGTAGTTTTGTAGCAAAGCTCTACCAAAATTGCTTTGTGAATCCAATGTGTTGCAGGCCCTTGTTGTGGACTCCTTGCATGGTGATCCAGGCCCTTATCTTGTAATAGATTGAACTGTGCATACCAGGAAGCAATAAAATACAAGTTTGTGGATGTATCTTCCCCTGCTGTGTTTTCTTGCATTCTTCTTGCCCCTTTAACCTTATTTACAAGAATATTGTGTCTATTATTATGTTCTTGTAGGGATTCATTATCATTATGTATGCTTGGAATATTGTTGTGAATGCATTTTGCTAGATTATGGAGAACTGTCATCACCTCTTCTAGTGTGCACTTTGCCTCTGTATTTCACACATTTGGAGACTACTCTCACACCCTCCTTTTCTGGTGTATCACCACTTTAGTGTAGGCTTTCATTTTATGCATTCTCTCTCCCTGGTCCCTTGGAAATTTAGATTAGAATAGTTAGTTTCCCTGCATTAGAGTAGATTGTGGCAAGTAGTTTAGGAGCAAGGACCAACTTTCTCACGGAGGTCTATCTCAAGTAGCAAGTCCACAACTTGGAGATAGTACCCATGTTATCCAATCACTCCGTGAGTACAAGTATATGCACTTGTATAAACACAAGGGTCTTGTGATTCGTTGATAACACTTGCCTTTTCTCCAAATTGATTGTGAAGAATTGTGCACACATAGTCCCGATTAAGTAGAGATCCTATTGTTAGACTCTGAACCATTGCAAAGCTTTAATCTTAAATGAAGATGCCAAAAATTTAACAGTAATGTAATTTTCTATAATTTAATGAATTGCATAGGCATTTCATGCAATATCTTGGATTTGGTCGATCGGAGATGTTTGGTTCTCTCCGGTGAAATATGGAATGTTTTTATATGTTTTAATTGGGAGTGGATTTTTGCATTAAGAGAAAGTGAGTTTCTGCCAATGAAATTGACATAAGGATTTGGTTGTGCTTGTATACACATAAAATTCGCTTATCATGCAACCTTTAATGCTAAGATTGCACTAATTATCCTCTTTCTTGTCATTTCCGTAATAATTAACACTTTTCCACTAATTAGCTAACATTCCTCTTCATATTCATTAATTAATGACCTTTCATTAATTAATTAGCCTTCATATCATTAAAGATGTAAATTAATGACCTTTCCTTAATTAATATCCACTTCTACTTGGGTTAATTAATTATTATTAATTAATTACACTCGTAACTCTAAATCAATAAATTACCATTTACTAGATCATATTCCTCTTTTACATCCTACAAATCATACTAATTTTCCTCTAATTAGCTTCTATAAGCTTACATATACCTATTGATTAATCACCTTTGATTAATTAAAACATCCCCAACTCTCTTGACTTACTAATGAAAAATTAAACTCTTCTAAATCAAGATTACCTTGTATAAAGTAACCTTATCCATTCTTAATCTTGTTTTACCTTTATCCCACATTCATCAATTTTTAGCCTTGCCTCTTTAAGAAAGATATATAGAGAACCTCCCTTCTTACCTTTCTTCTTGCACCATTCTTCGAATAGTGAAAGACTATAAGCATTTTGATCTTGAGCCATTCGCCATTGTTGGAAATAGCTTCTCCATCTAACATCCTTTCACGCAAAATTGAGTAATATGGGAACATCCAAAATGTCCTTGTAGCCATTCTTGGTTAGATTTCATTTTCAATCCTTAAGATCAAGAAATAATCTACTTTGATTGCTTATGTTCTTCATAGGATTCGAGTTCCCCACTCTTCTTCTAATTCTAATCCGAACATTTCCTCTTCTTTTGAGGACTCTAATCCAAATCTTTCCCCTAACTCTTTTGATGATTCAGATGTAAACTACTATTCATATCCAAACTACTATTTGGATTCATCTAATTTGACTCTTAAGTCATGTAATGTGACTCTTATGCCATGGTTCTTCCTATCTTCACGGGACCCTCTTCATCATACATTTAATATGAATCCTACATCATGTTCCTCCCTTTCTTCTTTGGACCCCTTCTATCATCCACCTCAACAACGTTTTCTTCCTTTAAAGATACGTGTGACTCCAAATACCTCCAATCAAACATCTAAATTATTGAATTGTGGTCCTTTCTTTATTTACGGACCCTTAGTAATATTCATCCAATGTAATTCTTGAATCATAGTCCTCCCCTTCTTTGCAGGACCTTCTTCATCAATCACCGCTAATAAGTCTTCCTTCTTTAAATATTCGTGTGACTCAAATTCATTCAAGTAAAATGTCTTAATCGACCCATGGTTCGCAATCTAGAGACTTTGGACTTAATCCTACTAGTTTCTGAGATGACATATCATCTTATAGGTAGGTCCACACCACCTTCTTCTACTCTTGAGACATCTATCTACACATCTTCTTCATCCCACACATCATCTTCTTCTATCAATCTTCATCAAACATCTTCTACATCTTCTACACCAAGTGAACCTCTTTCTTCCAATCAACCCCGTTGAATGATCAACAACTCATCTTGATAGACCTGTTTTAGAATTAAGAAACAATTAGGGCATTTATAGGGGCACATGAAGATATTCCTTTAGAATATTATGAGCAAGGATTTTCTTTAGACTTTGATGCATCTACATATTGTGAGGAAAAGGTCAATTCCTTTTATCGGAAAAAGGAGGAAGAGCCTCAAATCATGCAACTTTATCCTCCACTTATTCTTCCATCTTAACATTCTTCATTATGTGATGAAACTCATTGGTTTTGCATTGATCCACGACATATCTTCACATCACCTAATCACTCTTTTTCTATCATAATTCCTCAATCACAATCTCTTATGGGGTCAACACCAAGTAGCCCTTCATCTTCGTCTAGGTGTGGGTCACCTTCTATTAGTCCTCCCTTTGGTATTTGTGGGACATTTTCAAGTAGTCCACTATCTTCTATTCTTGGGACACGTCTAACTAGCCCCTTGTCTTCTATGTATGGATCAACCCCAAGTAGTCCATCATCTTCTATTCTTGGGCCAAATCTCGGTAGTCCATCATCTTACATCTATGGGTAACATCCTAGTAGCCCTTATTCTCCTATTATTAGGCCACATCATAGTATCCCTTCATCTTCTATGTATGCGTCACATCCTAATAGCCATACTTCTTCTATTCTTGGGCCACATCCTAGTAGCCCTTCATCCTCTATCTATGGCTCACCTCCAAGTAGCCCATTTTATTTAATCCTTGGACCGTATCCCTTTCATCCGTCACATTATTATTCTACCAAAGATTGTTTGAGCCCTTTGCCATTCCTCTCATCAATTATAAACATCCACGTTCTTCTCTCACTTCTCGGGATCAGACAAGTCAAACATTAGCTTATAAGAAATCCAGACAGGTTCTTTATCAAGCCAAGATACAAAATCTGAAGAGATCCAAAGCTACCAACAACTCCAATGATCATAAAATCAAAAATCAAACGTGATTCAAGAATGCACACCAACTTACCCATCAAGTTGGCACAAAGTGTAGAAACCTATGGATAGGGAACTCAAACTCCCACATAAGAAACCCATGTTTCAAAACAAACTACACTCATTTGTTGAATGTGAACTCACCATGATCATTGAGATCGGGGTCATATCACTCTTGATAAAAACAGGCTTAGTATTCCTTATGAAGGAAGTGACACACATCATTTTGGATCCTATTACTCAGATTGAAATTATTGGTCCTAACTTTCAAAATATCAAAAAAATCATAAAAAAATTCAAAAATATAAAAAAATGTGAAAACATTAAAATGTTACAAAAATAAAATCAAAGGTACAAAGATCAAACATCGTAATCAGGTATTGCGTACACATGGATGTTCTCTCATCCCTTTCTTTCATATTCCTCTACAAGTCATCCATAATTTTCATCCCTTGATGATATTTTGGTTAGCTTATTTGAGACACATTTTGTGACATTTATATCTATGGTATCCATTTGACGTTGGTCTTTCATAACCTTTGTAAATTAAAGAACAACCGACCTCTTAGAGATCTTATCACAATTCTCATCTAATAAACTTGTAGTGAAGAAATTTTGGGCATATTTGTTGACACTATAAAATGTCATCATCACGATCAATTCCACATCATTCCATCAAGCCATCAATGGTTCTTAACCCCTTGTTAAACAAGAGAGTAGAAATAAGTTTTCAGAAAATAAAAGAATCAAAATCAATCAATCAAAAAGTAAAATCTAAAAGCAAAAGAAAATTGCTATATAAATCTCTCTTGGGGTATTTCCAATAATCTCTATCAGGGCTATGGATGCCTAACTGGTAGTATAGTAATTTTGTTATTATAATCAAATGCATCTCCATTGGGGCTATGGACACCTGACTGGCAGTGGAGTAATGTACAACTCTCCTTCTACAATCCATTCATAGATCACCTTTCAAACTAAATCATTCCTACACATTTACTAGTGGCTTCACTTACTATCTATCAAATCTTTCTTTCAAGAGGTAATTCATTTCCACATGCACACATAGGATCTTGATGAGTAAAACATGATTGGTATGTTATCAAGTGTTACTTTTTGGACCTTGTTAAAACTCTTGCTTTAACACATGTCTTGTCTCACTATTTGTGTATTGGGCTAATCACTTTTTCATGAAACACCTTCTAAATATTTTTATAACATCTTCGGTTATTCAAAACTAATTTAGAAAATCCATGTGTATAGAATGGCATTTTTTCTATGCTTGTGGACACATTTTCCCCCTTTAGTAAATCAATCACCCAGTTCCTTTCTATCAATAATTTCTTCGCCATCTTATTTAGGGGCATCCTTGTTCCCTTATGATTGAACCTATTTTATTTATTGGCCTTTATCCCCCTTATATCTGTGAATATTTTTTCTTTGAATACTCCTACCTAAGCTCTTTGGGGCATACCACATCTTCACTTTCTCATATGTGTGGCATTCTTCCCTTGTACATCCCATCTATTGCTAGGGGGAATCCATGCTTCTTTGTCTTCCTGTACATAGCTTCATAAAACTTATAGAAAATTAAAAAAATTCAAATATGTTTCAAGAAAAATCAAAAATAGTATAAATCATCCTACAAAACATAGCTCTTTGGTTCTCACCTGAGCTTGTATGTGACTCGTGGATCATCTTGATCTACCTCCATCAAAAAATATGGATTTTCTTACTATATCGTACTCTAGGGCACAATGAGTTGCATGGTATTATTTCATAGTGCATGATCTTTTTTCAGAGGACCCAGGTTTCCTCTGTTATAGCCCTTACATGTATCCTTGCTTGAGCCATCATCTTTTAACCCTTGTCGTTAGTTTGCATAGGTTAGAATGAAAGCTTGATAACAAAAACATTGTAATATATTTCTCTGTTAGGTTATTTTTATCACCGAATCACAACACCCCTATTGTTTATACAAGTGCATATACTTGAACTCACGGTGTGATTGGATAACATGGGTACTATCTCCAAGTTGTGGGACTTGCTACTTGAGATAGACCTCCAAAGAAAGCTGGTTCTTGCTCCTAAACTACCTACCACAATCTACTCTAATGCAGGGGAAAGTAACTATTCTAATTTAAATTTCAAGGGACTAGGGAGAGAGAATGCATAAAATGAAAGCCTACACTAAAGTGGTGATACACCAGAAAAGGAGGGTGTGAGAGTAGTCTTCAAATGCGTGAGATACAGAAGCAAAACGCACACTAGAAGGGGTGATGACATTTCTCCATAATCTAGCAAAATGCATTCACAACAATATCTCAAACATACAAAATGATAATGGATCCCTACAAGAACATAATAATAGACACAATATTCTTGTAATCAAGGTTGAAAGGGCAAGAAGAATGCAAGAAAACACAGTAGGGGAAGATGCATCCACAAACTTATATTTTATTGCTTTCTGATATGCACAGTTCAATCGGTTACAAGAAAAGGGCCTAGATCACCATGCAAGGAGTCCAAAACAAGGGCCTACAACACATCAGCTTCACAAAGCAATTTTGGTATAGCTTTTCTACAAAACTACCCCCCTCTTATAATGAGCCCAACACTCCAATTTATAGAAAAATTGAGAAGAGAGAGAAAAGGAAAAAATGGAAATCTCAAAATTTGTCCTTCAACCACTTGAGGCATTAAATAGAGTAAAATGATTTTATATTACTTGCGAAAGGCTCCCCATACTATCCCAAGTGCTGCAACGAGAGAAATAATGGTGACCATGCCTCATAATTGCACTCCAACTACCAAATAAAACATTGTTATGAAGCCGAGACACGTTTTATAAAAATATCCACCTATTTCTCATAAAATATATAGTTCTTGATTCTTGTGTGTTGGGCTCAGAGTCACGATTCCAATGAGTACCAATTTTGTGCGATTTCATTGAGAAATGCAAAAGTTATGGCCTTTTGAGTACGGGTAGCTATTTTGGGTCTAGCAGGTATTTTCTATCATTTGACGGGAATAAGCATTAACTGAATGGAGCCGAATATGTTTCTTTTAATTAAATGTGTTGCGTAGAGGACGTCCTGCTCATTCCAAAAAGTCCAATTTTGTGAAAATCGGAGCTCAGAGTCAAAAGTTATGGCCATTTGAAGTTGAGGGTCAAACGTTGACTTTTCTTCTTTATGCGTTGCGATTTTGGCAAAATCATGCCCCACACGTACTTTTGTCGGCTGTCCCAGGACAAATTCTCCCGCATTGGCTGATTCGGGCTTCCTTGTCCCTACTTGTGGCTTTTTGCCTTTTCATGTCCCGCGCGTACTTTTGTCTTGGTTGTCTCAGATGAAAATCTCTCGAACCGCGCTGAAATGGATCTTTTGGAAAATCAGCCGATTCACGTCCCACGCGTACTTTTGTCCTGGCTGTCCCAAACTGCACGAAACAAAAAAAAACTTGACGATTTTTATTACTTTTGGCGGCTTCGGCTTTTCGCATCCCTGCATACTTTTGTCCCAAGTGTCCCCGGACCACCGGGACAAAATGTCGACTTAGATGATTTTCTTTTTGTATTTCGGCCCCAAACTTGGTATGATAACCCTCGGTATGATCCACATGCTTGGACCTGAAATTCTTTAAAACAATTTTGGAACCTTATTTTTGTATTTTTCCATTTTTTCTAACTTGTTGGGATTTTTCCTTGGATGAGAGAGTTAGAGAGAAACCGAGGGGGCCCCAAAACATGATTTCGGGCCTTGAATCAATCTACTTCTTTGGGGGTGAAGAATTTGATGCATGTTATCAAAATTACCTTGAGGGATGAATTTTGGATAATAATTATCTTGTTTAATTTCTCGTATTACGTTTCATTATGTATATTACAGGGGAGTTAGACATCTTTTACTTTCTCGTATTACATTGCATTGCATTATGTATGTTGTAGGGAGTTAGGCATCTTGTTTACTTTCTCGTATTGCATTACATTATGTATGTTGCAAGGAGTTAGACATCTTTTTACTTTCTCATATTTCATTACATTATGTATGTTGTAGGGAGTTACACATCTTTTACTTTCTCGTATTGCATTACATTATGTATGTTACTGAGGAGTTAGACATCTTGTTTACTTTCTCATATTGCATTGCATTATGTATGTTGCAGGGAGCTAGACATATTTTACTTTATCGTATTACATTGCATTATGTATGTTGTAGGGAGCTAGACATATTTTACTTTCTCGTATTGCATTGCATTATGTATGTTGTAGGGAGTTAGGCGTCTTGTTTACTTTCTTGTATTGCATTACATTATGTATGTTGAAAGGAGTTAGACATATTTTAATTTCTCGTATTGCATTACATTTTTATATGTTGCATGGATTTTGTGTTTTACGCTATGGACATTTGTTCGTATATGGATTTTCATGTCATACTACTGATTCTGTTCATTTTTTTAATAAGGACCGATGACAACGATCATTAGCAAAATTATGAAATAAATTTCGTTTTTACATTGGAAAAATGATAGCTATATCCATCTCTTTTCATCTTCATTTTTCTTCCATATCACTCACCTTCTATCAAAACTTTTCTTTAAAAGAAACTTGGGGCAATAGGGATCAATTCTTCTACTTCTTCTATTTTGTTCTTTCATCTTTTTAATCGTCAATATCCCTCTTTCATCACCCCATTGAAAATCAAGGGGGCATCCTTCATTCTATTAATTTTTTCTTATATTTCTTCAAAAAAATTATTTGTTGGTACTGTTGAAGGTGAATCATAGCACACCTGAGTGTCTGCAACTTGATGGGTTGAGACTCTCAATGCGATTGCATAACATGGAACTTTTCCTAATTGTGGGACCTTGTGAATCAGGAAATCTATCCAGATGAAGGTGAATTCCTATTCCTCTGTTCATATGCACAAAAAAAAATGTAGAGGGTTTACTCAAAAACCTAATCTAACTTGCCAAGGAGACGGGGTAGGAAGATGCATAAAAATAAACCTAGACTAACAAAGGTGATGCACCGAGGAATGAAGAACACCTGTCTTGCCAATATACACAAACCATTAAAATGTAATGAAAGATCATGCACAGATAACCAGATTTGTAGTGAAAGATCGAGAGGATGTAAATAAAAGCGAGAGAGGGTTGAGAATCATCTATAGACATGCATGTTATTTGCTCTAAAGATTGATACAATACACTACAAAATGCCAAGAGGAAAAGTTGCATTACGTTTTAGATGGGAGGTTTGAACTCAACAAATTCACCTACCAAAGAGAAGAAGAAGGGGAGGGTAAAACAAAAATGTTCAACCTTTAGAAAGAAGCCCCTCCTTAAAATTTATAGGAAGAATGAGAGAGGGAAGAGAGAGGAATTCCAAATCTACCCCAACCACCTCCAGGTTGCATTTAATTCATCTCATTATGGTGGTAGGTGAGAACCCTAGCAAACCCAAAAAGTGGTGAACTATATTTTACATTTTTAAGAATTTGTTCTCACCCAATTAAAGAGGACCTCATAAGCTTTCTGAAAATTCCAACCTTGCATGAATCCGAGATCCCTGTGAAAAGTTATGGCCATCTGAATATCTAGGTCAGGGTTTACTTCCTATCAGCGCTCAAAATGTTACGCCTCCTGAAGGTGCACCTTGGCGCATCCATTTGTGTGTCATCATACTCTTAAGTGTACCAGGGGTGCATCCATGTTCATGTCAACACTCTTTGACGTGCACCTTCTACCTGCACCTTGGCGCGAACTTTTTCGTGTCAACACTTTTCTACCTGCGCTGGGCGCATCCATGTTCATGTCGACACTCTTTGATGTGTGCCTTCTACCTACGCCTTGGCGTGAAATTTTCATGTCGACACTTTTCTACCTACGCCAGGGTGCATCCATGTTCATGTCAACACTCTTTGACATGTGCCTTCTACCTGCACCTTGGTGTGAAATTTTCATGTCGACACTTTTCTACCTGTGCCAGGGCACGAATTTCTTCATGTTGACACCTTATGTTGTGCGCCCTTTACCTATGCCAAGGCATGAATTTCTTCATGTCGACACCTTATGTTGTGTGGCCTTTACCTGCTATTTTTCCCATATGTACCCGAGGGGGAAGATATATACAACTGGTACTTGTCTGCTATCTTTGAAGTGGCGTCACTTATGCCACCCCAAAGAGGGGCAAATGTAGACACATAAAATCCACTTACGCAACCTTTAATGCTAAGATTGCACTAATTATCCTCTTTCTCATCATTTTCATAATAATTAACACTTTTTCTCTAATTAGCTAACATTCCTCTTCATATTGATTAATTAATGACATTTCATTAATTAATTAGCCTTCTAACATTAAAGATGTCAATTAATGACCTTTCGTTAATTAATATCCACTTCTACTAGGGTTAATTAATTATTATTAGTTAATTACACTCCCAACTTTAAATCAATAAATTACCATTTATTGGATCAAACTCCTCTTTTACATCCCACAAATCATACTAATTTTCCTCTAATTATATTCTATAAGCTTACATCTACCTAGTAATTAATCACCTTTGATTATTTAAAACATCGCCCAACTCCCATGACTTACTAATGAAAAATTAAACTCTTCTAAAAAAAGATTACCTTTTATAAAGCAACCTTATCCATTCCTAATCTTTTTTTACCTTTATCCCACATTCATCAATTTGTTAGCCTTGCCTCTTTAAGAAATATATATAAATAATGCCCCTTCTTACCTTTCTTCTTGCACCATGCTTTGAATAGTGAAAGACTATAAGCATTTTGATCTTGAGCCATTCTCCATTATTGGAAATAGCTTCTCAATCTAGCATCCTTTCACTCAAAATTGAGTAATATGGCAACATCCGAAAGGGCCTTGTAGCCATTCTCAGTGAGATTCCATTCTCAATCCTTCAGATCAAGCAATAATTCACTTTGATTGCTTATATTCTTCATAGGTTCATATTTTAAGTTAGCAATTATTGAAAGTAGGAAATAACTTAACATGTAATTTCATTTATGAATTGAAGAAGCATTTCCTTTAAGCTCTTATCTTGATGGTTCATTTTTAATTAGCATTTGATTTTGAAGCTATTTAGATATTAGTTTTAATTTATAGCTTATATAATAAAACATGAGCACAATGTCATCTAATTAGTTTGAGAACTCTTGTTGATTGAATGAAAGGTCTTCTAGGTGGAGGTGTTGATAAAGTTCTATTTTGTGGAGATGGAGACCTTTGAGCTCTTCTTCCCATTCTCCCTATGTTTGGGGACAAGTGCAGATAGACAAACAATCCTTCTTCTCTAGTTCTTGACCTAGTCTGAATTCTTCTCATGAATCTACGAAGCTTGGGCTGCTAAAACTAGTGGACTCTAGCCTCTTTTGGAGTTGCCAGATGTGTAATTTCAAAGCTCCTTACAAGAAGAAAACTTACAACAAATGCACATCAAGGTTGCTGTAGTGAAAATGGAGACCTCTTCTCCTATTGGGCATGCCAAAACTATTAGTGCAAAATCACAACACCCCTGAATGTCTACAACTTGATGGGTTAAGGCTCTCAGTGTGATTTCATAACATGGATGTATTTTCAAAGTGTGGGACTTTGAAATCGAGAAAGCTCTCTAGATGAAGGCTGGTTCCTATTCCTCTATTTAGGTGCACACATAAAATTTGTAGAGGATCTATTCTAAAATCTATTCTAACTTTCCAAGGAGACATGGTTAAGAAGATGCAAGAAATTAAACCTAAACTAACAAAGGTGATGCACCAAAGGAATGTTGAACACCGGCTTTGCTATTAAACACATAGACCATTAAAATGTAATACAACCACCATGCACAGATAACCAATATTACAATGAAAGATCAAATAAAGGAAATGAACACAAGAGAGGGTTGAAATCATCCAAATGCATGTATTATTGCTTCACAAATTGATACAGAACATTATAATGGCCAAGAGGAAAAAACTTACATTACAGTCTTAATGGAAGGTTCGAACTCAACAAATTTGTCTGTCAGACTAGAGAAGAAGGGGGTGAAAAACAAAAATTTCCAACCCTTTACAATGAGCCAAGATCTTACCTTTATAGATGAAATGAAGAGAGGAGAAGAAAAGGAGGTAGGAAATCTGATGCCCTTATAAATCTGCCTATAATCTATCAAGTCCGGCTCTCCATGTCTGTTTCACTTGTTAAAGAAGGAAGAATGGCAGATCAAAGAAAATTTGATTTGTTTGAAGTGATCGGATCATGTTTTAATGGCGTGAAAGATGAATTACAGATTCTCACCCACCAAATCCTGCTAAAAATAATATTTTATGCTTCCATGGTGTAGAGGAGGTCAAGATGTTTCCAACAAGATTTCAAATTTGTTGAATTTCAAGGAATGGATCGAAATTTATGCCCATTTGAAATTTTACTTTGAATCCGTACAAAATTGGTGAAAATGCAATCTTCGCAAAATAGAGCCGCGGGCCTAAACTTACAAATTGCACCATTTGTGAAAAGTCGTAAAAATCACAAAACCTCCCACAACCCCATAGGCCCGAATATTCACTTTTTCCTAAAAAAATCCATGGGCCCTAAATTTCACTTTGCACTATAAAACTCTATGGGTACAAGATTGCAAATTGCACCACTTGCGAAAAAATCACAAATATAAAAACCTCCTGCAGCCCCGCAACTTTGCAACTTTTTTTTTTGGCAAAAAATCTTTGCCAGCCCGCGGACTAGAAAATGTAAAGCGCACCCTTTTTCACAAAACATGCAATAGTGTAAAAATCCTCCACAGCCCCACACCCCCGAAACTTCACTTTTGGCAAAAGGACCCCTTAGGATCGAAAATTTATTTTTGCAGAAAAACCTCCGTGGCCCTGCGACTTCACGAATTTGAAATTCATGAAAAACCTCCATGGGTTTGTGGGCCCACACTTGAAATTTGTTCCATTTTGTAAAAATTTGCAAAAGTTCAAATGCCCGTAGACCCACCGGCCAATTTACACTTGAGCAAAATTTCCTCTCCGACCCCACATATTCACTTACCTAAGGAAAACATCCCCGAGTTTACGCCCTGTAATTTTAACTTGTGCCTTTTGTGAAAAGTGCAAAATTCCAACATATTTCCTACCGACCCACAACCATAACTTTCCCCTTTGGCGAAAAGTCATCCCCAAGCCCGTAGGTCTACATTTGGCAAAAATCCTTCCCAGGCCCACCGGCCCATAACTTGCAAAATATGAAGAGTTAGAAGGACTTATTTGAATTTTTGGAAAGGGGAAGAAATTTCCTATCTGATGGAGATGTTTTCAGGAAACCTTAAGTGTTTAAAATATATTAAAAAATAGACTGAAGCACAAAATGGGGGAAAAGGGGGTTAGTTGACCAAAAATAAGAGTGTGCTTATTTTATACAACAATAATAACCATGATATATACTCTCTATTTCATTATAAATAGACCATAATTTTAGATATTACACTTATATCCACTATAAATATGTAAGGAAAAAGAACATAAAATATTCTATAAAATATGCCATTTTTTAGCTCATCGGATCTACATGCGAATATCTATATATTTGGTACACTTATGCTCAATTAGATTATGTGAAATATTAATAGAAATATAAATATCATGTTAGATAAATGTGGGAGTCTTATGTGTAAATATAAAATTTCAGGGTAACATTCAAATGTAAAAAACCTCTTATCCTCCCTTAAGAGTACCTCTATATTTTTACATAGTTAATGAAAATGATACTATAGTCTATTTATCATATCTCCATATCACATGATGATGGAATTTTCTCTGATGAATCCTCTCACCCTAACCCTAAATACTTTGGCCTCCTAGTTTTGGAAGGGGATGTAGAAACAGTTTGGGGCTATGTGGGAGTGTTCGTGGGCACTTCTTCTTATGAATCTATCCTAGTTGTTTCCAATAGAACTCATGGATATTTGTGTGTTTGGAACACTTTTGAAAGTTCCCTAGCTTTAGTGGCTAAGGACGGGTCTCGCACTCACCCTATTCGATCTATTTTGAGTTCTTCTAGTGATTATTATGACCAATATACCATAAAATGTGAAACGAATGCCTTAAACCTAGGGCTTATGGAAATGGTGATGGATGCTCAATTACCAATGGTGGGTGGAGCAACGGTTGTGTGGAGGGATTGGATCGCCATAGATACCTAGGTCCGAAGGTTGGTGTTGTAATCGAGATTGGATGTGCCAATTCACGGTCCCATACTACATTGATGGTCATTATTGGTGGCCCTATTTCGAAACATTCACGGGGCATGGACGAAAGAATGGATGATGTGGCTAATGTAGCAAAAAATATTAGTTTTGATGTTATATCTACCCAATGCTCTTAGGATTTCTTGGGGGATGGTATTCTTACTAGTGTACATCTTGAGGATGCGTGAGAACATGATGTATACATTCATGTGTCTACGGAGGATTTGGTTGATTGAAGCTCAACGGTGTATGTGTTGTTACGGAAGCTAGATCGGGCTTATGTAGAGCATGACCCCTTTCCTATTTCAGCCAAGTTTGTAGATTTATAAACCCTCTCGCTCATATTTCTTTCAAGGATGTGGTATGTGGGATAGGTAATAGAAATAGAGGCTTGCAGAGTCCAAGTGTAAGAAGCCTATGGTGTTGCTAAATCTACCCCATCAATTTGGTGAATATGTTGTCCAAACTAAACTTGTCTTTAAGAGGAATGGTTTGATTATTAGATTCAACAACTTATGTATAGGTTTTATAGCACTTCATGCCTACATTTGAAGGTAGTAGGGTCCATTCTTGGAAGGTAGGTTGGATATTATTCCTAGTCCAAGTAGTTTTTTCATTGTTCTATTTGTATTTTCTTGAAATAGGGATCTTATTTTTGGGAAAGTTTGGGATTTTTAATCCCATATGCTATTGATGAAACTGTGGTTTCTTTTTTAAACTGGTTTATAATACTTTCTAAGTAAACATGGTGTGGATTTTTTTACCGTACTTTCCCCTCCAATTCTAGTTGGATAATTTCTTAATTGCTATTGGTAACACCCTAGGAAAATGTTTAGCTATTGTTCTAAAAAATAAATATTTTGAGAAAAATGGATGCTAGAAACTTGGTAGATATGGATACTTTGATTTCCTTACCACTATTTAACTTAAATTTGAATATAGAACTTGGATAAAAAATATAGATTATGAAGGATTTCCCTTCTAGGTGCAAAACATTCTTTTATCTTCGCCATTAACTATCAAATTTTCAATTGGTAAGAAAACATGCTAAATGTAAAATCTCTTGGTTAAAGAAATCTAACCCTAGTCACCTTTTTGTGAATGATCGATCAAAGTTGTGAATGTGACTCAATTTTTAAGAAATCATTTGATGAGAAGATGAAGAAGTGTATTAATCTAGAAATAATTTTACATATGCCTTATTAGGATCCCATGACCTTATGGACCACATAGATGTTTTAATCCCAATCCATAATAATGAAAATGTAAATCCAAATATGGAAGAGGATTGGAAAGTTGTGATTCAAAATAAGAAAGGGACTATCTCTCCCCTAAATATGCAACCTATATCTAAAGGGAAGGGGCCGCATTGTTGACATAGTTGCTTTATATTTTTGTTTCTGCAGATTAGTTTAATGTTGTTGTTGTTTTCATTTTCCACTGGTAGAGGCTAGTTTGTTTTGTTCCTTAATGTCTTATCTTTTTCTCTGCCTTTGTAAGGAGTTTCCTCTTAACCCTTCTTTACTGCTAATAAAAAAATATGTGCATACAATAAAAAAATTATGGTGAAATAAAATTCATAAGTTTATCATATGGCATCAACACATCCACCCCAATCTAATTCCATGAATCCCTCAGCTTCAAAAATCCCTTTGATGTTTACTAAATTCAAAAATTCAACATACCTTGAACATAGTAATAAATATCCCGATATTCCTATTGATGTGTAATCACAACACCCCTGAATGTTTGTAAATCGATGGGTTAAAAGCGTCAGTGTGATTGGATATCATGAAACTTTTTCCAAAGTGTGGGACTTTTTATTAGGAAATCTCTATGGATGAAGGCCAGTTCCTATTCCTCTATTCTCGATGCACACATCGAAATCGTAGAGTATCTACTCTAACTTTCGAAGGAGATAGGGTTAAGAATATTAGAAGAAATTAAACCTAACTAACATATGTGATGCACCAACAGAAATGTTGAACACTTGCTTTGCATGGATATGGAAACCACAATTAGATTAAGGTGGATGGAAAAACACCACATATCAATCCACTAATAAAAATTCACTAACCATTCAACACAAACCAATAAACATGTAATACTATAACCATGTATCGATAACCAAGATTTCAATGAGAGATCGAGAAGAAAACAATTAATTGAAGAGAGGGTTAAAATTCATCCACATAATTGTATTATTACTCCAAGGATTTCATACAGTTCATTAAAATGGCCTATTGGCACACACTTGAAATTGAATGGGAGGTTTGAACTCAACAATTTCACTTACGGACGAGAGAAGATGGGAGGTGCTAAGAAAAATTATCCAACATTAGAACAATGACCCTCCTTACATTATATAGGAAGAATGGGAGAAATGAGATAGAATACTTCTAAATATTACTTCAACAACCCCAAAATGCATTGAATTTACTTACAACAATGATGTGTGCCACTATAAAACTCATACCTCCATGTATTATGCCTTGCTAGGGAAGAAAGGAAGCCCATATTTCATCATTGTGGTAGGTGAGAAACCTTTAACATACTCTAAAATGGAGGACTATTTTTTATTTTGAATAAATTATTCTCACTTAAATTAATGGCGAGGATGTTGAGAGCTTTCCAAAAATTCCTTTCTTATGCAAATTTGATCTTCCAGAGTCAAAATTTATGGCCAATTGAAGATTGGGGTTACATCTTTGCATTAATGTAAAGTGGTTGACCTTCTCCTTTTAGAGTCTGAAATCCTGCAACCTCTGAAATCTGAAATTTCGGAACTTGGACCTCTTGAATTTGGAGGTTGAGTTACATTTCATCTGCTAATTTTGTTTGGGAGTTCCAAAACTCGGAACCCCCGAACCTCAGAAACCACGAAGTCTAAAATTAGGGCTTTAGATTTCAGACCCTACGCCTTTCGGACCTTTGACACTATTCATCCTCTTGATCTCACCGAGACCTCCGAAAATCCAAACCTTGAACTTCTTAAACCACGACCTCGAAAGGCCAAAATCAAGACCCTCGAAAGACCTAAAATCCCCACTTTGTGTTGACTACGAAACCAAGTTGACCTCAAAATCTGAACCCTTTCATACTTGAGAATTTTAGGTTTTTAAGCTTTTGGTTATTTTTTTCTATTTTGTTAGACGAAGATACCAAACTTCTAAATTCTAAAACCCCAAACCTACGAAGTTCGAATCTTAGACTTTGGACCACAGTATTCCCAAAATTTCCAACATCGTTGACCCAGAAAGGAGTTGACCTCCGAAATTTTGAATGCCCGAATTTTGAAACTTCGGTCGTGGGCCTCCATTTATTCATTTGAGCTCTGATCTCCTTTGATGTTTGTTTGGCCATCCTTAGTCAAACTTGTGTTTTCATTCCGAGCCCACCTACAACTTGATTTACGGAATTGAAAAGTGAGCTCCCAGGAATGAATCAACTTGTTCATTTCCTCTGCGTGCAAGGTCATGTTTGTTCAATTTACCTAGATGGGAAAAATTGGATAACACTTCCTTCTAGTTATTCTTATCATGATCATGGGAGAATCGAGAGAGCAAGTTGGTATAAAAGGTGATATACAAGAATGAGTATGTGAATTACAAAATAATGCCAACAAGATACTTGTATAAAGTGGGAACAAGTGATTGATTCAATAATTAACTAAATAGATAACTGATATAGTGTAGGAGAAGGATTGCAACCATCCATATGAAAATTATTTATAAATTATTTGAAATACCATTTTTTCCTAATAGAAATACCCTCCAGGATAAAAATGAACTTATTGGCCTAGATAATAATGCGTAAGTTCCATGTCTATCATGTCATATATTTTAGTAAACTTTATATTTTATGTCCTATATCAAGGATTATGAACTACATGTGTGTATGATGTCATGAAAATAAAATCTAATATATAAATATCCTCTCCTATTTATAATATAAACATTATAAAAACTAAAACTTATTAGAAAAATATATATCTTCTTATAAAAACCTCAAAGATATTGTTTGATAGAATAAAGAGAATAAAAATTCCACATACCATCAAATATTCCTAATAATATCCATTAGGATACTAATTATATTTATTCTCTTGGAGATCACCATATAGGAGGAAACACTTCTTTTGCATTTAATAGTTTGGTCATTCATGTGATGTAGTGAGGAGAGGATAATGTTATTTAAATTTAACATTACAACTAGAGAAAATGTCTTGGGGTAATCCACCCCCTTGACTTGTGATATCCCCTTAGCTATAATAGAAGATTTTTTCTTTTCTAAAGAACCCTATGATACATAGTTTGTCTTCTTGAACCATTTATAACGCAATAGTTTTATTCTTTTAGGAAGAGAAAATAACTCCCATGTGTTATTCTTCATCAAGTAATAAATTTAGTCTTGGAAAACATCTTCCCAATCATTATTATGAGTAACTTGAAACAAACAATGGATTAGTATAATTTTTTTGGCTCATAAGAGTAGTATAAAAATCATTGAATGATTGAGATGAGGATTATAAGCATCAACAACCAAATAAATAAGATCTTCTAAAATTTATTAATCTCACTTAGGTAGGTTTTGTGTTGGATAATGTTGTGGAGTACTATAATAAAGTATTTCATCATAGAAATAAATAATTATACACTCCCTATAAAATGGAGCTAAAGATAATGATTGAGAAGGTAATAATTTGACAATAAATACATTATATTCTAATAAAGTCTTAAATATTTTTGAAAAAATAAATCATGTGTAATGGGATGAAACAGAAACATGCCTTCAAATTCTTCAAATGACCAATAATTATGATCTTTGGGCTGTAGTTTTCTATAGATTTACACTTATCTTCATGGAAGATGAAAATGACTTACGAACGAAGGAAAAAAATTCAAAAACATCATTTATCTACCTAAACAAGCTTCTTTAGGTGTCTTTTCTCACACAACCTTATCCGAATCTAGTTTTAGATATAATAAGAACAATTTAATGCTTCAACCTAGAACTGATGTGCCATTTCCTTAAATTTTATTGTGTCATTTACAATCTCAATAAGTTTCGTATTTATATGTTCACCTACCCCTTAATATTGAATAGTGTACCATATTGTGTATTGATTCAAAATACCATGATAAGTATAAAAATTATAAAATTATTTAGTTATATATTCCAGCTATCATGATTATGCAGATTATTTAGTAAAATTCCTAATTAGCTCTCGAACAAAATCCAAGAATTTCTTTAATTTATTAAACAATTATATTTTATACTACAAAAATTAAACCCAAGCCATTAGATGAAATCATCAATGAAATATATTACATAGTATTCACCAAATACATATTGAGGAAAAAAATTCAACGAATCATTATGTCATAAATCAAATCGATCATGTGATCTCAAAGCTTATTCCTCTCGAAAGGGATCATTTTTTTAAGAATACATTCTAGGTAAAATCCATCACATCCACGTAACTTTGTAACTCCTTTCACTATTTTATATAATCTCGGTTCTACAAATACCTATATTTCAAGTTACCAAAGCATTTGTGCAATATTTTCTCGATATTTAAACATGAGTAAAAATTGAGTACACAGAAATGTATCAGAATTATTAAACACATAAAGGTTTGAATGATGGGTCAATACACACATAATTACAACATATTTTGAATTGGATAATTATTTAAACACAACACCATAGTTCTTAAAGAACAAAATGATGAATATGATAAATTTAAAATAGATTAGATCAAATTTAAAGTATGAATAGTACATCATTGATGCACCTATCATATATTTGCAATAAAACAAAGCCCAAAATTTTAATTTTTGAAGACATTCCTATGAGTATCTTAAAGTAATGTAGTAAGAGAGAGAATTGAAAAAATGTGTCAACGAGTTAGATGATGAGAACCAGCATAGTAAATATTTATTTTAAGTAATAATTAAATGCAAGACCTAGTAAAAACATTTCCATTTCCCTATATTTTTGACGAGGGGATATTATTTTTATGTTGGTTTACTTTTTCTTCCAACGTCTATATTATAATATAGCATTTGAAAACAATATGATGAGTTTTTCTATAATATGGAAAAGTATAATAACCTCTCGTCTTTCATGAAAGATTTCTAGACTTATTAGAATTATGTGTGTTATAGGTATCAATGGTGAATGGTGGTTGGATAAGGATCCTTTGAATTTACTAAAGGATATCATGAATTTTGATTTGATTTCCATTTTCCTTTGGAGGAAGTTTCAACTAGTTCGTTACTTGAGATAGGTAAGGCATCAAGTTCTCAATATTTCATTTGTTTATAAGTATTTTTAATTTTATCTCAAATGTAGGAGTTTTTGATAGAAAAATATTATAAATTTGTCATCTATTTTTTTGTAAACCATATGTAATTAGTTGTGATCTAAATAGAAAGAAATTTATAAGGAGATAAGAATTTAATTAAAGAAACAAGAATTCATTCAAAGTGTACGAAAGAGATTTTAAAAGATATCACATGCTAGTTTTGGAGTTTCAATTTCATCTATGTGAAATTGCAAGATCTCAAACATGTGTATACTAGTTAGTCGAAACAATTCATCTTGCATGATTGCATAGTAATATTTTTCCTCCTATAAGGTGATTGTGGGAAAATTTCTATGATACACTTCATATAAGCCTCTAAAATATAACATATTTCACATATTTAATTTAAAGGCATGATAGATAGATAAATCAAATGATTCAAGTAATAGTTTGTCCATCATATATGAGGACTTTATAAGTTTATCTTATCAAAAATGATCCTCCCAATACAATTGGAAAAAATGTTATTTCCATATAATATGGACCAAGGGTTTGAACCCTTTATCTTCCAAATCAATCTCAATATTCTAGAAGTTTTTTTCTTCCATTTATGCTATGAAGAACATCAATTATAATTGTAATGCAATATAAATTTATATTTTAAAACAAAAACATAAAACCTTTTAAAAAACACTTTTAATGATTTTTTCAAACTCTCGATTCCGCTTGGCTTCCTATGTTTTTTCCTCTTGTAGTTTTTTTTGCACTAATTGTATGTCCTTAGCCCTTCTAGACATCTTCCCTTGCTCTTATCATAGTGAGTTTCAGTCATTTTACACCGCTTATGTGGTGTTCATGCTTATAAATGGCCACCACCCCTTCATTTTAATGATGTTGATTTTGGCAACCATGACTCCCAAGAGTGCAAGGAAGTTTGTCATAAAAGTATATGATGAGATATGGACTCGAACCCACCCCGATGTGGTTATTGCTAATTATTTTTTCGATCCTATGGTGAAATGATAATATAAACATTGATTTATTGCATATTTTTGTCGTCGCATCCCATCCAATCAGAATTGTATTTGAGAATTAGATGAAATACCATTAGAAGTCTTTCGACATCCATGTTTCGGTGTATCGTAATTTCACCAAAGGTTTTTATCAGTTTACCTTTCATGAGCCCTCATAGTTCCAGGACCATTATGACTAAGGTTTCTTATTTGTATTTAGGAAATAGCCTTCTTTTTCTATCCTCTTGGACTCTAGATTTCATCATGACTAGCCACGTTTGGCTCAAAATCCCTATTTGGATTGAGCTCTCCCATCTTCCTTTTCATCTCTAGTCTTTTATGGACAAGATATTCAAACCCATTAGTAAGGTGCTATACCATGAGCGGGACCCTTTTTTTTATGCTTGGTCGAGTAAGCATGTGTGTGTCAAAGTGGACCTGGCAAAATATTTGTGGGACCATCTGAATATTTAGGCGGGGTCCCTGAAAATATCTCAAAAGGTCATTTATTTTAACCTCCCGAACACATGTTTTCATTGCTAGGCCCTAGACCATCATATTAGAGATAGTCCCCTTTTAGCTCTCTCTAAACTCACTCCCGCACCATCTATGGCACCAAAATATGTGGTTACTCCTAAGGCTAATGGTTTCGGGGTGGTTAGTTTGAAAATGAATTTAGGCATGCGGCCTTCTATGGAAGTTCCACCCCCATCTTCTACTTCACCACCACCAGCTAGAGATGATGCTTTGGTGGAGCAACCTAGTCCTTCGGATTCCATTGCATCCACTTCCTCGTTGATCCAAGATATGCAAACAACTATTGATAGTTTTGTGAATTTGGGTTCAAATTCTCTACCACTATGATGTTTGTGTATCCCACCTCACGAGGTGGAGTGAGTGCACAAGGAGTTAATGAGGCTAAACGCCGCTCCATTAAAGTTTATCCTTCTCATTCAAACCAAATTCTTATTGCCAATAATTTTTCCATTCTACGATCCGAGGATGGTTTAAAGATGGGTAGGGAGAGTTTTATATGTATGATTTTTCATGAATTTTATGTCATGGAATGTGCGAGGGCTGAAAGATTCCTCTAGTAATTTTTCTTTTCGTTTAGCTTGCTAGTTAATTAGCAATTTAAATGTTCTTTACTTATAAGAAATCAATATTTCTAGTTTTTTGCTTTAGACTTTGTTGATATGTATTACCGCTGATTTTGTGTACTTTCAATCTCATCACATTGATGGCCGAGGTGGTGTTAGCATTTCCACAAGCCAAATTTTTTTACGTTTATTATTTCCTCGAGCCACGACCCAAGACATTGGGTGGTGTGTGTAATTTTTAATATTAATGATATATCCATTGGTATTCTCAATGTTTTTTGAAAGCACTTTATTATGGCGGTGGTTAGGTGAAAACTTACCTTTGTCTTATTGGTTGGTTTTGGTGAATTTAATATGGTGGAGATTCTTGATGATAAATGTGATACACTCCCATTGTGTTGGTACCTCAAAGAATGGGATGGTTGTTTTCTTTTTAATCGGTTGGGGCCTCTCCAATCATATTCTAAACCGGTGCGATAACTTCCAAACTCTAGTTGGTTTACCTAGATCAACCTCCGAGAAGGATCTAATCATGTATTAAAACGTCTTGGTTGTGCTCGTATTGCTCAAGAGGCCTCTTTTAATTTTCACAAACATGGCTCCACCATTATAAAGGTTTGTCCAATGTGATTTTTTTAGAACATCATCCGATCACATTTAAGGTTATTTGGCAGGGAGACCCTCCCAAGTTTCCAATTATGTAGTTTTGTTCTCAATTTCTCACTGCTTCATCACCCTAGCGTTATCCGTCTCATACCAAAAATTTGGAACATAGCCCCATGTCCCCCTTTTTCTGCCATCAAGCACTCTTAGTGGGAAGTGGCGATTAAGTAAACCTCTAAATTTCTCCACCGGTTTGGTAAACAGTTGCTCAGATTCAAAGATGGGCTGATTCTTCTCTACATATAGAATTCGGTAGGTATCCTTTCTCCTGGAATCTAATCAATTTTATCTTCAGGTTCAATCTCAAGCTGCATCTCTTCGGTATAAGCTCAAGATCGGTGAATCCTATAATGCTTAGGGTGCTCAGATCCCCTTAAGGATTCACTAGCTAAAGGTGGGAGATAAATGTTCTAAGAGATTATTCCAATCCTTTTGTGTCAAGCACGCTCATCAACAGATCGATGTTATATATGTGTCACACCAATGGATTACCGAGCTCCTGGAAATCTCTTCAAATTTTTTCAAGCATTATGATTTGGTGTTTCAGGCACAGGAGGATTCTCTTGAATGAGCTTCTGCTTTAATTAAATGCCTTGATGTGGTGCCTTCGCAACTCACTTCTCTGGACTCGAATTTTGTGATGCTCCTATTTCTTTAGAAGAGCTTCATTCTCGCATTGTATTTTTAGTCAATGATAAATCTCCTAGTTTAGATGGATTTCCCACCGAGTTCTATAAAGAAACTTGGTCGTTTGTTGTACTCCGATCGAATCAGAGTGTCTCTTGAGGTGATTCAATCTTTCTCTTTAGGATATTTCATAAATTAAGGTAACATCAAGTTCATTCCAAAAGTAGGAAATCTAGAGCTTATTAATAACATGAGGCCTATCACTTTGTTGAATGTTTCATACAAAATTATTATCAAGCTCTCTAGCTTTGCGCATTGCCAATATTTTTCCAAAGATTATGCAGCTTGAGTAGACTAGATTTATCAATGGCCATTATATTTTGGATAATATTCTTGTGGTTTCAAAATGTATGGAATGGGCTAGTATTTCCTGTCAGAATCCTTTTTTCCTAAAAATTGATTTTGAAATTTTTTATGATTGTATCAAATGGCCATTTATTCTGGCTATGCTCAAAGCTTTAGGGTTAGGTTCTTTCCTTTGTTCTAGTGTGCCTAATTTTTTATCCAATGCTTTTTCTCGAGATCACTATTAATATCCATCGGTCTTAAGACATTATACTTTACCGCTCCATCCAACAGATTTCCTCTTTCTCTGGATTTGTTTGTTCTTGTAGTAGATGCTTGGGGTTACCTAATTGCTCATGAAGTTGTCGAGGATCAAATTTAGGGAGTTACTTTACCCGACCACCACACACAGTTTATTAATGGAAATTTTGCATATGATTTCTTCCTTATAGTTACTAAGTTTGAGTAAAATGTTGCTATCGTTTTTATTATTTATCTAGTTTCTGTTTAGCCTCTTGTTCTAACATTCGGATGGCCAAAAATCTTGCTTTTTTCCAAATTTTTCTTCCTTATAGTTGCTAAGTTTGAGTAAAATGTTGCTATCATTTTTATTATTTATCTAGTTTCTATTTAGCCTCTTGTTCTAACATTCAGATGGCCAAAACTCTTGGTTTTTTCCAAAGTTTTTTGACATTTCCTTATTGGCTTCGGGCTTACCCCTAGACATGGACCGGTTTTAGTGAAAAATTTCACTTCCTAGGATTTCATTTTGTATTTGATAGTGATTCAATGACTCTCTGGACTTATGTGGTTAACAAATTAGAGCAGAAAGTCACAAAGTGCTCCTCCAAACTGCTATCCTTGGCGAGGCAAGTTTGTGTGTGTATCAAATTTTTTTACTACCAACCATGTTTATTACTCTTCTTGTTGGTTCCCTTCTCATGCTTCGTCAATCGGTTTGCTAAGCTTTAGAGGGATTTTATTTAGTGTAAAAGTTCTGGTTCATTTGGATTTGACCGTGTAGCCTAGGATGTTTATTTCCTCCTTCATGAGATAGGTGGTATGGGAATCCTTGATCTTTACTAGCAAATTGTTTATTTTTTCGCTAAGTGAATTATTTGTAGTCTTTCTAGGGATCTTTGTTGGAAAATTCGGTTCACAAATTGTATTGAAACTGGTTCTCCTTTTGGTAAGCGAGAGATGGAACAATATTGGTTTACATAACCTTATCATTAAACCTGCTCCATTTAAGATTCAAGGTACCTTTGTGGCTATGAGAAGTTGGAAAGGCTTCGAGGATGTTAAACCTTTTTTATGGTGGGTTGGATAAATATTTCGCAATAGCCTTCGTTTCATTCTTAGAACATCCGGTGGTCACAATTCTTTGTGAAGGAATGCTTCACTATGCTGAACTTGTCAACATCAAAGCCATTCAGATTTTTCATAAATTTATTCAGACTATATAGGATATGGCACACCAAAGTGATTTGATCATTTGGCATGAACTCAAATAAAAGTATAAAAGCATAATTTTGATCTTCCTTCGCTTTGGCAGATTCAAGAGCTTCTTCCCGATGTGATAGTTCATAAACTTGGCATTCATCTACTAGCTTCCCGGTGGCGCGATCTGGCAATGAAATTATGATATTGCTTATTTATGATACAATACTCACACTATCTATTATCTTCTCTTACCTCTATCACCCGTAATTACAAATTTAAAAGCTCACCGTGGAGTCCAGTTATTGCCATCTACACGGCTGCAGGATTTCTCGTGCTTGAACCCTCTTCTTGAACTTAAACTTAACCATTTTTATGGTGCATGATTTATAGAGGTATATAATTAGGTGAATGGAATTGGCATATTGGAATTTCTCCTAGACCAAATTATTTTTGCATTTATTCTTGTTATTCCCACATGCCAATATTATATGGCGTTGGATTCATTCCTTGTTTATTCCCTATCACCTTGAGTTTTCTCCGACATCTAACTTTATTTTCACACTTTATTCCTTGGCTTGATTACATAGCTAATCTATGCAACCTTTTCCGTGCATGCATTTTATTCCATATATGGAAATATCACATTGCCTTTATTTTAAAAAATGATCTTACATTCATCATATTTTCTACTAATGACAAGGTTATTATTTTGTCTACTATGCGATCACAAATTCAAGCTCGGGAAGAAAATATTGCTTTGGAATTTATGCACATGAAGGAGTTACTATATCACTACGGGAGTGGTCCATGCAACATGAGATGTATTCCTTCCGATCTGCCACTATTGTCACCTCAGCTCTCGCCACCCCGGCGGCCACTTCCTATGAGTAAATGTTGGAGGATACAATCTCATAACCACCACTCTTCCTCCCCTCAGGATCGCTCTATCGAGTCCTTTGTTGGACGTGGCTAGACTCCACCTTCGATGGGGAAATGTGTAAGTAGCACTCCCGATGGGGATCATTGTCACTAGGAATGAAAAATCATACATGATCACCACTCCTTGAAGTGGATCTAGCATCTGCTAAGCCTAATAGTATATTTTTCATCCATTTCGGGATGAACCTACCCCTTCTCATTGTCTCGGTGGCAATGTGTGTTTAATGGTACTATAATGTTTTTTTATTGGTGATATCGGATTTCCTTTTGGGCATGCTCTTGTAAGCCTTTGTGGTGTTTTTTTCCCATGTGACGTAATTTTTTTTTCCTTGTGGATTTTTTTGGACCATGAGTTGTCTGGTTACCTCATTATGTAACTCTCCTTTACATTAATATAATGTTTTTTTCCAATAGTAAAACCTTTATAAAAAGGATTTGTCTCTTATTTCTCGAAATCATATCTCTAACCTCATATGACATATAAATTTTTAGATACACCAAAAGTTCAACCCATCATTTTAATTATAAATTCATACAAAACTATCAACATATATCCTTCCCTAAGTTGATTGAATGACACCAAGGATATCCCATCTTCTACATAACAAGAATAAGGATGTTGTTGCTAGGTTATTTTATATACTACCTTGATTAGAGCTGCTTTAGGAGGAAAAATAGTATGTTTTTATTTTATTGGGTCGATTTTTTCTTCAACTTAAAATAAAAAATAGTTTAACGTTATGTTTACGTATTACAAGGTTTTTCCTTAAGTAATAAAGTCATGGATATCTAAATAGAAGTTGAGATGAGAGAATACAATCACTAATGAATGGTTTTAAATATGTTTGATACCTTTAAACGGAGCCATGATTTAAAAAAATGAATCTAAACAATTCTATATAATTCATAAATGGTGTAAGAAAAGAAAAATGTGCCATACAAAGAAAAAAATATAAAAATCAATGTTAATTAAAGATGCATAGTAGGTTTACGCTTGCATACTATACCTAAGATTAATTTACTCAAGTAATTTCCCAAGAAATAATCCACTAAGGATGTGAATCCATCATAACAATTTTTGTCGTTATGTAATATGTATTTAGACTTGGTAGTTTGATGATGTTCTTCAAATAGTTATTTTGCAATTAGAGTCTTTCTCTTAAGTGGTGTTTTGTAATCTGTTAGGTAACCCAAAGATGTTATATGTGAGGAACTTCCAATCGGTAAGGAAATTATACTTGTATATTTTACTTGTGTAACATGTAGTTTTTTCTTAGTTAGCCTTAATATGACTAGAATATCTTACAATATGTTTAGATTATTGTTTTTTTTTATTGGAAGCTAAACAAATCTTGGTATAATCATGGAAAAGCAAAACATAAAAATCCTCCAAGGAGAGTGAAAGCTTCAACACATAAGAACAATGGCTTACCTCAATATCCATGGAGTTATAGTTTGAGAGCAAAAATAACGTGAGCATATCAGTATAACACAAACCCTCATTGAGCTCACAAAACCCCAACCCATATTTTCGTTTTATGCATGAAAAGTTACGACAAAATGAGGATAATCTAGATGATAAAGACATTTTCATGGAAACTCATAGAAACAAAGAATATCCTCAATTAGAAATTAATGGAAATGAGTTTTAGACCATCAAAATGGGTCACTCTCTAATGAGCTTGAATGGGAGCAGAAATGGGCGGAAAAAATACACAAAATCGATCTTAAGAGAACGAACAATGATGGCGAGATAAATATTTTCTAGGGCTTTTCCTGTAAGATGAAAAATGCGAATGGATCAAACTTTTCGAGTCAAATTATTTATAATTACCACGACTCGAGATAGCTTTCAACCTAAATCACCTAGGTTAGCATCAATGACATAGATTGTGAAAGTACAAGATCGGATGATCAAAAGTGCAAACCATGGTCTAATCACCCCTCTTCCCATTTTAGATTAATCAACAATTCACATCATCCAAGACAAGATCTATGGACCATATTCAACGTAATTAATTCAATCCAACTAACCCTCTGTCAGATCCTAGCATCAACCACAAAAGATCAATCTAGTACATGGATTGATGGCCAACTATCTATTTAACTTATCAAAGTAAATTTAGGGTCACGAGTCAACTTAACGAGAGTTTATGTCATCGACAAGTAGAAGGTTGAGTCATTGCGTAAAGGGGGCAAGCCTCAATAAGTCAAATAAATCATTGCATTTGACATTTCTAAGTTCTAAAACCTTAATTTCGTGAAAATCAAATGTTGATAACCAATGATTATTCAAAAATCCGAAACCATAGTATATGTGTCAACCAAGTCAAAAGGTAAAATCATTTTGTTTTGCTTCTTTAATGATTAATCAAAAAAGGAATGCCATAAGTTACAACATTATAAAATTAGTGTATGCTATGTCAAAACCGGAAAAGGGAACTAGTCGGGCATTTATTTTCAAATCATTTCTTTGACCTTGTTAAGGTTTGATTAATATCAATGATCAAATAATCGGAAGGGGCTGAATAAAAAAATATTGTATATGCAAAGGTAAAGGTGTCATTGCAAGTTGAAAATACATGACTATGCCCAAATGAAAGAAGTGAATAATAATGCCTTAAACCTTCCTAATGAAGTCACATTATCATGATGGTATGTTACAAAAACTTAAATTATTACCACAATTTTCACAAAAATGCCTTGTGTACCTGAGAAGAAAAATTATGCACATCCCTATAGATGGTCCTCACGGTGGGTGAATTGAAGTTGAATAAAATTTTCTAAGTGTAAAAGACAAGGCATTGATTTTACTTGCAGAGAAGTAATTTTCCATGTACACAGATGTTAACATTAGAAATCACGAAGGCAATTTTTTGAAATGCTAATTACCTTATTTTTCAAAAAATAAGGGTATTATTTTCTTGCACATGCCTACAGGTGGTCCCCACATTGAAGGTTAAGCTGTTTTGGTAAGTATTAAATACAAAGGAATTATTTTTACTTACACAGGGATATTATTTTTGCATATGCATCCAAGGGAAGAATTATTAAAGTGCCAAATTTCTTATTGCAAGTGGATAAAAATGCAAGTGTCACATCAACTTGAGAAGAAGGAAAAGATTACATGCACATTGGAGAAGACTTGCACAACAAGCAAGAGCTATTATTAGCTAAATTATTAATTCAATTTTATTAAAACTAGATCATCAACTTCACTTTGACTTGAAATTATTTTGTAACTAAGGCTATTAATGCCTCCTTGTAAGAAGTATGTCTATTTTTATTTCTTTATTTACTAATGATAAAGGGGAAAATTAGCATCCATGAGCGAGTACAAATTTTAGCCTATTTTTAGGATGGGTTGGGTGAATAAATTTTCTATATAGTGTATGCACTAGAAAAGCACAAAGGAGGCATTTTTAGACATATGAGTATTGAAGTAATTTTTAGCTTGATTTTCCTTGAATGAGAACTGATTTGTTCCTTTCTAATTATTTGCAATGGTGTGTATATTTTCATTTATTCTTGTGAATGCCAATTCCCTGATTAATCATCTTACCTTGATGCAAATTTGGTATTTTTGCATACTCTTAGTGTGTATGTTTAGATTGTTGTATTTTTGTGAATTATCCCTCAATACATAAGTGTTTTGCATTAATATTCTGTTAAAAACCATTGTTTTTGTATCCTAAATTCTTTCTCAATTTTATTTTGCATATACTCAGTCAAATCCCTCAATTAATTTGGTGTATCACCCTTTTCAATTTTAGTCACGGTTATCTTTTACCCTGAAAACCCCAAGTTTAGTTTAAGATACATCAATAAGGAACTGACCTTGATACCAGAGACTCACCTCAATAATAGGTATACCCACATACCTGAGGTTTTTCCATTGTATCTATAAAAGTGATAGATGAAAGAAAACTTAGAACCCTTGTTGTCATCTCTCAACCAGGGTGCACTTTTGAGAGATAACATGAAAGTGTGACATCGACGTGTATCAAGTATTTTTAATGTTATCTATGTGGGGTAATGTTTGTGAAATCATCTCATCTGCTATGCATTTTCCTAAGAAATCTCTTATGTTATCATGTCTCAAGCAATGCAAGACAAAAAAAATTATTCTTGTATTTTTACTATTGTATTTGTGTGTCAAATTTGTGGGCATTACATATGGTATCAAGGTGAGGATCATGCTCTTGAACTGTCGAAATGATTGGAGTTGTGACAATTGTGCATGATGGTAGTGGAGATGAGAAGATAAATGTGATAGATGTTGTGATGTGACCAACATTGTAATTGTGATATTATGAACGCATATGTTGTGTAAGTCACTTAGTGTGTATTTATTATCATGTTGATTTTCTTGTGATGGGTGTATTTAATCTCCTTTTTGTGGATTCAATAAGGAGTTCACGTGAGATGATCCACCCTTTTGTGTGTGAAAATAAGGTTATTATGGATTGTGGAGTGTTGGAGTTCTTTAATATTATTTTATATGTAGGTGTGTTGATGTGTTGCATGACAAAAATGGTGTATAGTGAATTTTATTATATCATGAATTCACCACCGTGTTGTGATGAATCGTGTGTGTCACCATGTTGTATTGTAATTGACTATATGTTGTAATTTTAGTCATTGTTTTCATCATTCATATAATTCATGTAGTATGTGATTGTTCATGTCGTGAATTAGGGGCATATGGTTATTGTACAATACTTGCATTTTGGGTGCATTATGCTAAAACATGATGTATTGTAACCCATGAAAGTAGTGAGTGTGTTATACCCTATATATACCATACATAATACGTTATGGTTAATGTGCATGAATCACCATTGTTTTAGTAATGTGGTTATGTGTTATGTTGTGAACCTTACACTAATCGACAATAAGGGAAGCAATCGGTAAAAATTTATTTTGGAGAGAGGAAATGAGTACTATTGACAAGTCACTTGAGCTAAGTACAAGATAGAAGGTGGAGTCTTACATAGAATTGAAATCAACTTTTGATTGTTTGGTATGTATGGTACATTTCCCAATGGGATTCATATATATTGTGTTTTATAGATGTCTTAGGCTCAATATATGGATGATGAGTTGTACCTTTCTCTTTCCCTATAATGTTATTGTATAAATTACCTATGTGTACCCGTGCATTAGTGTACCATTGACCTATCACTTGATATATGTACGAGATAGGGAGTGGAGTATTACATAGACTTAAAACACATTTTTGTTCATTTGGTATGCATGACACTTGCTCAATGGGCACCATGTATATTGTGTATGGAGGTACCTTAGGCTTACTAGATGGAAACCTATAGCCTTTCCTCACAGACTATGTTGGCACTATGTTGAGCCTTGTGGGAGTATAGAG
Organism: Taxus wallichiana var. yunnanensis; assembly: GCA_018340775.1. Classification (NCBI taxonomy): domain Eukaryota; kingdom Viridiplantae; phylum Streptophyta; class Pinopsida; order Cupressales; family Taxaceae; genus Taxus; species Taxus wallichiana. The sequence goes on from CM031243.1 coordinate 760,436,204, forward strand.
GGATGATTCAAGAAGATATGATGATAGTTATATTATTTAATATGTTATTTTACAATATGAGGTTCAATGTCTGAGTGCTAGCAACTCAATAGGTACCCTTTTGGTGGATGCATAGGGCCACATAGTGATTGTGATGTGTTATTTTTCTATATGTATTTTATTCGTAAATTTAACTTTTCTTCTCTCCCCTTTTCTAGAATGAGAAAATTATTCTATTTAACTTTTGGTTGAGTTGTCATTTGTAATTTTGGGCATTTTATTTTATAGTTGGACTAACTTGATGTTTTTTACTAGTTTTCGATAGTTAGCCAAGTAATTTGATTGGATTGAAATTTAAATTTAAGTTATAATTATTCCTTTAGTTTCAATCTATTTTCTCACTTGTCCCAAAGTGATTGAATTTGATGCCACTTCAAAATTTCACACGTTGTTTTGGAGTGTTGGTTCTAATGTAGTTAAGTGTTGGATTAGGGTCATGGGATTCACCATGGAGTGGTTAGACCTATGGAACCACTTTGTTGTATGGAGGTATGCCCCAAGGGGGTCATAGGGCTATGTAGTTTTTCAACTACCAGATTCTTATGCCACTTGGGAGGAGGGGATATGGCTCTAAATTCCTAGCACCATAGGGTGACCCAACCTCAATAAATATTGAAATAAGGAGATGGGGTTCGATGGTTGAGTTACCCGATATAAATAAATAAGGATATGGGGCTCTATGGTTGAGTGACCCGATATGGAGAAATAAGGAGATGGGGCTCTATGGTTGAGTGACCTGATATGGAGAAATAAAGTGACAAAGCTCTATGGTGAGTGACCTGAATTAGTTGTGGCACTATGATTCATTATCTTTTAGAGTTACATGGAGTTTCTTTGTGATGCTTTGGGAGGTATATGGAGTTATTTTGTGATTCTTTGGGAGGTATATGGAGTTATTTTTTAATGTTTGGGAGGTATATGGAGTTTTTTTGTGATGTTTTGGGAGGTGTGTGGAGTTGGTATTATAAATTATGTGTACTCTTGTGAGTCTTGTTAGGAATTGTTATGATTGAGGTTTGATACTCCTCTTGGTTAGTATGTACTATTGGATATTGCCTTAGAACTGTGTCAGTACAATCATGTTCTTTAAGTCATGTAATGCCAATTGTATATGTATCAACATGATGATTTTGTGTATCAATCACATGTGTGTGTTGGATATATGCCTATGACATAATTATTTGAAATTATTTGTCAAATCGACTATTTGTTTTCTTTTAATGGTGGAATTAGATATCTTGTGATGTGATGCATTAATTAACGTATGTAGAAAGATGTATCATGGGTTGTTTGTGTTGTGTTGAGTTTTATGTGAAATATTGAGGCCAATTAATATTGAGAACCATACACACCCAAAATTGTATGTGTTGCATATGTCGGAAATAGGTTATGGAAACCCCAATGATGATTTAGATATCTTCACAAGCTATTTAGAATCTAGAAAGCATCTTTGAGTATACATATTTGCATCCTAAAATACCTTATCCATCCTTTGCATGCTTTGTTTTAACTTCTATTCTTTTTCCCTAGTATTTTTTTCTCTTTAGTGTTAGGACCACCGACCTAAATGGACTATTTGTTTTCTTTTAATGGTGGAATAACATATCTTGTGATGTGATACATTAATTAACGTATGTAGAAAGATGTATCGCGGGTCATTTGTGTTGTGTTGAGTTTTATGTGAAATATTGAGGCCAATTACTATTGAGAGCTGTATGCACCCAAAATTGTATGCTACGCATATGTCGGAAATAGGTTACGGAAACCCCAATGATGATTCGAGATATCTTCACAAGCTATTATGAATCTAGAAAGCATGTTCGGTATACATATTTGCATACTAAAATACCTTATCCATCCTTTACATGCTTTGTTTTAACTTCTATCCTCTTTCCCTTATATTTTTATCTTTAGCATTAGGACCGCCGCCTGCCCTGGCTGGGACGGAGGTCCCATGACTACCGCCCGAGATAGGGTGGTGATCCGAAACTACCACCCCGCATTGGGTGATGATCATGCCCACATTTTCTAGAGACTTCTACATGCTTCTTGAACGTGTAACAAGTTGTTGTCGAAATATTAGTCGAAAAGGCTTATTTTAAAGCCCAACTACTTTGTAATAGTAATGTTTGTAAATTAAAAGGGTGGAGCAAGACAATATGAAATTTCCTTCTAGTGAGCAAGTAACCTATAAATACCAAGCTTGTTTACAAGAAAATGGCCTTTGATCTATCTTCCTCTCTTTGTCTATTGATCTCTCATCTATAAGTCAAAGGTATACATTCTATGCACTGAGTAAGCCCTTTGGTTCTTAATACCTAGATTCTTGTTTGAAAGAACTTAGTTATCAGCCTCTCAGTATAAGGTTCCTCTCCTTCTTTCTAATTTAGAGGTCACTTGGTTTGTCTTGTTTCATTTTGGTCCATTGTTTTTCTCGGACACCTAGTTTAGTAGAAAATAATTTTAGTTCTAAGTTCAAATTCAATTCAATATAGAACCTTGATTCTTCCTAAAGTTTTAGATTGTTGTTTTTCCATAGGAAGTATAGGTCATAGATTTTTCACTTTTTTTGTGTTGTATCCTGTAACAATCTGCTAGGAATTGTATATCCAAGCTTTGTTCTCTTACATTATCCCTCTCCTACTTGTATTCCATTTAGTTTACCTCCAAGATACCACTATTTTAATACCTTCTCTTCTTTCCACTGTTACATTCCCACTTCTTCTGGATTCATGTGAACATGTAGGAACAAAGAGATCACACTGAGGGGATGAATCACAACATGACTAGATTTACCTCTTATCTATACATTCTAGGTTTGAATTATCAAACTTATAATTGCATCATATCAAATATCATAGTGAATCATTTCATTTCAGTTAAGCTCACTTTCAACATTATTAGGGAAGCTATGGGGAATGATAGTTTTTGAGAAGATATGATTTTTTCCTCGCTTTTGAGGTAAGATAGAACATTTTCAATTGATGTAGTTAGCCTTTTTCATCTAGATTCACACATTTTCACAAGTGAATAACCACGCCGGGTTTTCTTGCTTGTTTAGTTTTAGTATATAAATATTTTAATTATTGTTTGTGATTGTAATGTTTCAATCTTGTGTTTTTTTAGATTAGTTTCCCTTTCAGCAGTAGCATAGATTTTTATTTTCAGTTTAAGTTAATTTGGAGACTTCAAACTAGATTAACACTTAGATCCAAGTTAGGAGAACAAACCATAGGGAATTTACACTACCCATTCATAGCCTCTAAATCTCCCCTTTGTCAATTCAGCTACCAGGAGATCACACTACCAGATCTTAGTCACTGATCCTCCTATAGTTAGCCACACACATTTCAAACTACTAAATTTTCAAGACAACCCGACGAGGTCGAAGGAAAATTACATGTTGATTCTCATCCTGTTGACAATTTTCTATCGTATAAAATTAGTGAACTGACGTGAAGCATAACAAATGCCCGCTTTTCATTTCCATTTATTTCATCCATCTTCGCTCCTTCCCATTATTCCGCCGTATTTATATACCCCACAAATATTTCAGGATATGACACATATGGATGAGCTCTCTCAGGTCTTGAAGGATATTACGTCCAAACAAGTAGACATGACCACCCTCGCTTTCTACATTGGATGACTACTAATCAAGAAACTACCTTTCATCACAAACTCCTCCTCAAAGGACTATCAATGGTTATTAATTCCAAATTGAGGAGCTAGACCAACTCACACAAGCACAACTACCTCGAGATATGGAGCTCTAACAATATAATGTTTAATGGAGAATGCATCTCTTCTCCTCGGGTTTTGTTTAGACCAAAAATTAGTAGGCATTCAGATCCACTCCCATTATTGGATGAGGAGTACTTAGCACACTACGCCAAAAGTGAGAAATGCTTCTAAAACATCTACCCACCTCTAGGAAGTTTGCAAGCGACAACCTAACACCCCGCTTTAAGAAAATATCCACATTCCTCAACCAATGGAAAATACTCTCGGTGAAGTTTGGTAGAGTAATGAGAAATTTATAGTATGGTATCATACCCATCTGTAACCTCAAAGGGTATAACAAAAAACATCAAGGAAGAACAATGTTTTGTCACTAAAAAAGGTCATCTTGGCTTTGGTTGAGAGGGTTAAAGGGCTAGAACTTTCTTAAGCAAATTAAGCTTCACATTTGAGGAAAACAGGAACTCCCAACCCTTTGCATCATCCTAGGGTTGACCTTCTCACAGAACAAGCATTAGGCATGCCTCACCAACATTCATATGCATATCCAAAAAAAACATCATCTACAACTACATTTTCAAATGTTGTTCCGATTGAAAACATGATACCTCTTGGTTTAGTACCAAACAGCCCATATCTGAGAAATGCTCCTACCTATCTAAACATGTATTCAAACTCACCACAGGAGACATGTTCTCTTTTCTCGGGACATTCACTCAACCATAGGGGTTTCCTTATGCCCCAGTAAATGCATACACTATGCCATATCAACAACCTATTCCACCTCCACCTCCTTAGTGGTACCATCGATGGTTGAGACCTATGTAGTAAGGACTTACCAGAATATTTAAAATATTCTCTTGTTTTCACTAACATCATGCTTCCAAGACCAATACCTAATTTTCCTAAATTAAATGGGGAGGGAGATACGAAATCACATATCAAAGCCTATGCCACGAACATTCGAGAATTACTGCGGTGGGATGCGGTTATCACCAAAATCTTCCATAAAACCCTAAAAGGTATTTCCCTTGATTGGTATTATAAAATACCCAAAGCTTTGATACTCTTGTTCAATCAACTTGTGTAATAATTTATCAAATATTTTGACATGAACAAGTTACTAAGAATAGGGATTAGGAATTCCTACACATCAAACAAGAACATAAGGAATCACTTGCTCATTTCATTCAAAGATGGCGTACGGTCCTCTACTCTTCGAAATTTCTCCAAACATGGATCAAATTAAACGATGCAAATTATTCCTTCATTCTCTCAAGTAGAGAGATAAAGGAAGAAGTCTAGAAGTTCCCACTAAGAACCTAGGATGAAGTACTCGAGAGTTCCCTCCATATTGATCAAGCAACAATAGACAACGGTCGTAAGACCTATGGAATGAACAAGAGATTAATCACTCCCAATGAAAACACTACGACTTATCCTAATGTTGGGAATACCAATCAAGGACCGAAGATCCTTAACAAAAACCGTGGGGTTACTGATAGGAGTCACACACCAAGTTAAAATCACAAATGTTATGAACACCCGGAACCCGCTAATAATCAACGTAATAATAAATTTAATCTAACAATCAACCCAGTGGATTTTAATCATCCTCCATCAAAACAACAACAATAACAAAAATTCCGGACACAAGCTCCTGTCCGAGGCCCAACTAGATATCAAAACCAAAGCCAAAGGCCACATCCTCAAAATTTCAACTATAATAACTATGACCTAATCAGAATTTATGGCCACAACAAGGTCTAAACCAATGACCACGAGACTATAATCCCATCTTATACTATGGCTTTCACAAGATCCGAGGCCATGATACTTGGACTTACAACGAATACAACAAATTCTTGCAACATTTACCAAAAGATCAAAGACAAATCTTTGTAGATATGTTTTTTTAGGTCTTACACCACCCATGCCAAACACCTACATGGGATCCGTTTCCCCTCAAAATGCACCCCTCAATATTTTTAACGATCCTCTCCCGAATCGTTCTAACAATAACAAGTTAGATCATAACTGGAAAAACAAAGGTATCATAATAAGAATCAATGATTGAGAAGCCTCGACTCCTAAAATCTCTCGGATTGCTCTTAACCTTGGTTCAAATGGTAATACAAAAATCTTGGAATTAGATGAGCTAGAGGTTGAGCGTGAAATAAATGCAACAACTCAAAATAAGGAGTATGTTTCAAAATCCCTTCCCGATCTTTCCTTCCCACAAGATGACGTTCTTACAATCACAAAATAAGTAGGATCCTATGATTTAATATCGGATTTAAAAATACCTTTTCACACATTTCATTCCTAGAATTCTTTGAAGAATTCACTTGCACATCACTTTGTGTTGCTCAATACACTAGGTCTTGGTCATATAATCCATATTACACCACCTCCTAGTTCTCAAATAAATCATATTAACTTTGACATACATCCTCCGTGACTAAATGATAGGAATATTGTTTTTTTATATAAACAAGCTGCCAACAAATGCTGAAATTACACGTAGCGGTAATCCAACCTTGCATTTGTAGGTATGGATTTATAAAAATTACGTTACACATGAAATGATTGATGATGGGGTAGTAGTTAACATAGTGTTATCACCGAATCACAAAGCACTCTCGGATGTTGATCAGATTTCTAGTTTGATCACTCTAAGCATCCAAGTGTGATTGGATAACATGGGTACTATCTCCAAGTTGTGGGAATTGCTACTTGAGATAGACCTCCAGAGAAAGCTGGTTCTTGCTCCTAAACTACACCGCCACAATCTACTCTAATGCAGGAGAAACTACCTATTCTAACCTAAAATTCCAAGGGACCGAGAGAGAGAGAATGCGTAAAATGAAATCCTACACTAAAGCGGTGATACACCGAAAAAGAGGGTGTGAGAGTAATCTCCAAATGTGTGAAATACGAGAGGCAAAGTGCACACTAGAAGAGGTGATGACTGACTCACCATAATCCAAACAAAATGCATTCAAGCAATATTCCAAGCACACACAATGATAATGAATTCCTGCAAGAACATAATAAATAGACACAATATACTTGTAGAAAGATTAAAGGGCAAGAAGAATGCAAGAAAACATAGCAGGGGAAGATACATCCACAAACTTGTATTTTATTGCTTCCTGGTATGCACACATTCATCTATTACAAGATAAGGGCCTGGATCACCATGCAAGGAGTCCACTACAAGGGCCTACAACACACTCAAGCCAGTAAAGCAATTTTGTGAGCTTTGTTACCAAAAACTCTCCCCTTTACAATGAGCCCAACACTCCAATTTATAGAAAAATGAGAAGGAAAAGAGAAGGAAAATGGAAATCCCGAAATCTGTCCTTCAACCACCTGTAAGAGGCATTAAATTGAGTGGAATGGGTATACATTACTTGCAAAAGGCTCCCCATACTGTCCCATATGCTGCAGCAGAGAAGGAATGATGACCATGCCTCTTAATTGCACTCCCAGCTACCAAATAAAACACTGTTCTGAACCCGGCCACGTTTCCTTAAAAATATCAATCAATTTCCAATCAAAATAGAATTTCTTTATTTCTGTGCATCGGGCTCAGAACCACGATTCCAACGGTACAAATTTTGTGCAATTTCGTTGAGAAATGCAAAAGTTATGGCCTTCTGAGTGTGGGCAGCAATTTTGGGTCTGGCAGGCGTTTTCTGTCATTTGACGGGAATGAGCATTGACTGACTGGAGCCGAATATGTTTCTTTTATTTAAATATATCTACCCTCATTCCAAAAAGTCCAATTTTATGAAAATCGGAGCTCGGAGTCAAAAGTTATGGCCGTTTGAAGTTTCCGGACCAAACGTTGACTTTTCTTCCCTGCCTTCGGCCATTTCGCGTCCCGCGCGTCCCTTTGTCCCATTTGGCACAGTGCTCCTTGTGCTGATTTCGGGTGAACCGGCCGGTTCGCGCCCATTTGTCCCAAATGTCCCGGCTTGTTTGGATCGCTTGCTCCCATTTCGCCCGGTTCGCGATTACGCGGCCCATATGTCCCATTTGCTTTGAGACGTAGCATGCTGGGACAAATTCGCCGGATTCGGCGGTTCGCTCCTTTGTCCCAACCGTTCGGGACAAAATTTCTCATTTCAGCCGGTTCGGCCGGTTCACGTACTTTTGGCCCACGCGTCCCAAACTGTTTCGGGCTGCCTTGACTCATTTCGCCCGGTTCGGCCGGTTCGCGTCTTTTTGTCCCGCTTGTCCCAAAGGCGACCCTCTCAGCAGTTAGCCAATTTTTTCTCTTTTGGCCAGATCGGCTTTTCGCGCCCGCCGCGTACTTTTGTCCCAGATGTCCCAATTGCTTCCGGGGCCGCCTGTGCTCATTTCGGCCGATCCGCGCCTTTTTGTCCCAACTGTCCCAAATGCTGCGAGGACTAGGACTTAGCCATTTTTCGTGATTTTTCCTGGCCCGAGCTTGTTTTTGCAAATTTTTTTCATTTTCTCAGAACTTGCTCTCTTCTACTTGGACGGGGAGTTAAAAAAATGAGGGGACCCTAGAAACATGAATTTCTGCCCGACTCAATCTATTTGCCTGGGACTAAAGAATTTGACGCATGTTATCAAAATTACCTTGAGGGTGAATTTTGGATAACAATTTGGTGACTCAGCGGGGTCATCTGCCTGCCCGGATGAAGAACGACCAGCTGCTTGTAGCAATCCATTGGGCATGGAGTCTATTTGATAGCCTCTCAGCTGATCTGAAATTTGAAAACCTGTGTCCTTGAGCCATCAAAACATTCGTTGAGCTGGTTTTCCTATGGCTGCAAATTCTTTTCCAGGAGCTTGATGAACTGCAAACATGCACATACTAGAAGCAATAGGACATGTGCACAAGCACTTAGGGAAATAAAAACTACTCTAACAGCAGTACAATGTGCATAAGCACTTAGAGGAATGGAAAATCTAAATTAATATTTACAAGGGTGAGAAGCTTTCTTTCTAGTAGCAGCGTTTGAGATAGATCCCATTGACCGGAATCTGTAATTCTTCACCATCCAACTTAGCCAGTCGGAAAGCATTGCTACCTTTGCATTCAATGATCATGTATGGGCCACTCCAGATGGCATCAAACTTGGAGTGCTTTCCTGGTTTTGCACGATCAGCATCCCACTTCAGTACCAAATCTCCAATTTGGAAAGTTCTAGCCTTGGCTTTCTTATCAAAACTCTTCTTGATCAGGGCTTGATCCTTCTCTATTGCCTGGGCTGCATGCTCTCTTGTCTCTTCTAATTCCATCAGCTCTGCATACCTGATTTCCATAGGTTCAAACTCAGCCAGCTCCAACTGTTTCATGAGTTCCAATGCTGGCAAATCGAGTGATATGGGTAGAACTGCTTCCTTCCCGTACACAAGCTTGTATGGAGAGCTTCCTGTAGACCTCTTGGGTGTGATCCTATCAGCCCATAGGGCTGATTTGAGCTTTGCGTGCCAAGTCCTCTGATTCTCATCAAGAGTCCTCCTGATGATTCTTAGTAGATTCTTGTTTGTAGACTCGGCTTGGCCATTACCTTGAGGGTAATAGTTTGATGAAGTGCTGAGATACACACAATTTTTTACAGCCCACTCAGTGATCTTTGTGCCAAGGAATGCCAATGCATTGTCTGATATGATAGTGGCAGGGGCACCAAACCTCGTGACTATCCCTTCATAGAAATCTAAGATATTAGATTCATTTGCCTCCTTGAGTGCCACTGCTTCAGTCCACTTGGTGAAATAGTCTGTTGCTGTTAGAATCCACTTGTGGCCTTGACTTGAATTTGGATTGATGACTCCAATGAAGTCCAATCCCCATTGCATGAATGGCTGATCCGCTGAAATTGGACGAAGGGGCAGCGCTGCTAACCTTTCTTTCCCCGTGAAGAATGCACATTTCTTGCATTTCTTGACCCATGAGTAGCAATCATTGAACACAGTAGGCCAATAGTAACCAGCTTTCATGATTTTTAGAGCTGTTACTCGTGGAGCAAAGTGGCCTCCTGCTTCCCCGTCATGGAACTCGTGTAGCATTTTCTCAACTTGACCTGTTCCAATGCATCTTAATAGAACACCATTGATGTCCTTTTTAAACAAAACTCCATCAACAAGCACATATGGAATGGCTTGTAATCTGAAGTATCTCCTTTTTGCTTTGCTTACTTCTGGGGGGCACAAGCCTGTTTGGAGGTAGTGCACCAAGTCTTGAGTCCAACATGGGACGGGTGCATCATCAGCTGGTTGTTCTTGATCATTCTGTAGTAGCAGGACAGCATCCTCTTCACTTTTTGGCTCGTCTGATTGTTTGGAAGCGAGCTGCTCACACAAGCCTTTGCCACGAACTAGCTTGGTCACTTTGATTTCAATATCATATTCCATTGCCCGAGTGATCCAACCTGCTCTCTTACCATTTAAATCCTTGTTTAGGAGGAAGTCCTTGACACCAGCATGAGACACCAGCAGTTGAATCTTATTGTTTGAGACCAAGTGTCTGAACTTCTTCAAGCTTCTGATGACGGCAAGGACATGCTTTTCGATGAAAGAATACTTAATTTCGTAATCTTCCAAGGTTTGACTGAAGAATGCTATGGGCTGCTCTGAACCTTCTCTATTCAGCTGTGTCAAGATAGCTGAGATTGTATCTGATCCTCCAAACACATACAACATGAAGTCTTTTGAGAAATCTGGGTTGATGAGAGTTGGAGCTTGTGATATTGCATGCTTGATGTCTTCGAAACTCTCTTTGCCTTCTGCTGTCCATTTGAATGCCAGATTCTTCTTCAACATCATTGTTAGAGGCTTCACAAGAGTGGCAAAATTAGGCACAAATCTGCGGACAAAGTTTATCCTTCCTAAGAAGCTTTGGAGAGATTTCTTGTGGTGTGGCAATGGAAGCGTTCGGATGGCTTCAACCCTTTCAGGATCAATTGTTAGCCCTTCCCTAGAGACAATGTGGCCCAACAGTTTGCCTTCGTGTGCCAAGAATACGCACTTCTTTGGATTCAAAGACACTCCAAACCTTCTACACCTCTGAAATACTTGCCTGAGGTGAAAGAGATGGTCTGCTGCATTCTTTGAGAAGACAGTGATATCATCCAGGTATACCAGCACTATCTTGTTGATCAAGCCTTTGAACGCCATATCCATAGCTCGCTGAAATGTTGCTCCGGCATTTGACAGTCCAAATGGCATCTTCTTGTAAGCATATGTGCCCCATTTTGTAGTGAAGGCCGTTTTGAATTGATCTTCTTCTTTCACCAATATCTGATTATAGCCTGAATATCCATCTAGCAATGAAAACCTTTCTGAACCAGCTACAACCTGCAATATTTGTTCCATTGATGGAAGTGGATAATGATCTTTGAGTGATGCTCTATTTAGATCACGAAAGTCCACACACAATCTTATTTCTCCATTTCTCTTTCTTACCGGCACCAAATTTGCAACCCAACTTGAGTGTTTGATGGGAAAGATGATACTGACCTCAATGAGCTTGCTTAACTCTTTTGTCATGAGAGGCTCGATATGAGGACTTACTGGCCTTTGCTTTTTCCTGACAGGCTTGGATTCTGGATCCAACTCAATAGTATGTTGTGCCAAATTTGGATTGAAGCCTCTCAAATCTTTGTAAGTCCAAGAAAAAACATCTGGGAATTCTTGACAAAGCTGAACAAAATCAGATCTCTCTTGTGGAGTACTTACTTTGCCAATTTGCAATGTATTGCCTTCATCTACTAAGATAGGTTCTGAATCTTCACCCCTTACTTGAATGTTCACTTTCTCCTTCCGGAACTGAACATTCGGGTTGAAGATTGACTCTAGCGTTATGAGGCCTTTTGGTAATTTGTTGGTTCTCGGCACCACTGCTCCAGCTTGTCTTGATTTCTCATGGAGAACTCAGCTTCTTCTTGCAGGAAATTAACAATTTGCTGATCATTCTCGAAGACTTGCCAACTTGTGTTGTTATCTGGAATAGCTGGTCTCACAACGACTTTGATATGAGGCTAAGTTTTCTCACTTTTGATACTTTCTACAACATCAAACGCAGCCCCAATTGCTGCCAGTCTATCGGCTTCATTCTTTTTTCTTGGGATGGAAATGATGCTAAAAGCTTCAAAATCTTCAATAAGATCCCATACCCGATTTTTGTAGTTCTTCAACAGATCATTTTTGGCAGCATTTTTTCCTTTGACTTGGTTTATGATCAGCTCACTATCACCAAACACTTGTAAATTCCTGATGCCTTTCTTCTTTGCCCAGTGCAGTCCATGAATTAAGGCTTCATACTCAGCTGTGTTGTTTGAACAGGAAAACTGGAAACGGAAGGCTGAGTAATACCTTATACCTTGCGGTGAAATGAGCATAGCTCCTCCTCCTGCACCTTGTCTACTCCTTGACCCATCAAAGAACAATTGCCATACTTCATTCTTGTCTTTATGTTCTGGCTTGGTGATGCTAGGAAGAGGTTGATTCTCTTCATGTATGCAATAAACTCCTAGCTCAGATTCTTCTATTTCTTGATAGGGATCAAAAGCATGCACCTTGCTTGCCCATTCATCAAGAGTCAAATCTGGGATGCTTCCAACCTTGGTGTCAGCTTCATCAGTGCTTGGATAGTCTTCTTGATCAAACGCTGAGCAGTTGGCATTGATTTGGCTTGGAGTGTAAGGCTCAATGTGGAAGTTTGCAATAGGTTCAGACCTGATTGTAGCCTTAGTTCCATACCTTGTTCTGAACAGCATGTGTGACCAATCCGCCGAAAGATAGCCTCCAATTTTAGCAGTGAAGTCTCTTGACAAGCATAATGCAAAGAGTGGTGGTAGGTCTATGACCGACACATCTTGCAACACTACTACATTGGGACATGCGTGCAGTGTGAGGCTCAAACCTTTGATTACTCCAACCGTTGTCACTGCTGTCCCATCTAATTGCACTACACCCTTGGAGATGACTTCATATTGAAGCCCTAACTGGTCAGCTATCTGTTTTGGCATTACTGAACTACTTGCCCCAGAGTCAATCATGCAATTATGCACCAGCTTATCTCCTATGATCAATGAAACATAAAATGGAGGGGGCTTCAACATTTTACCTTGCTGTCCTCCATGATTTCCTTCAGGCTGGGCAGCATTTGTGAGTACCTCCTCTTGCATCTGGACATGGTGATTTGAAGTTGACCAGTCCTTCATGGCAGCTTGTAGCAAATCTCTTTGGCCTGGGATGGATAGTGATTGCCACATTGATATGTTGACATTTGTCTTCTTCATCTGATCAATGATGTTGAATGGAGATGAAGTATCCCTCTGCTGTCCCTTGGCCTGCACATTCATTCCTTGCACATGGGCAGCAGCAGCTGGCATCTGAGTTGGCCTAGGGGCCGTTTTAGGTGCTCCTTGTATGTTTGGAGCTACAGTTTGTCTGCCAGCGGCTTGTGGAGTGGTAGAAGGTTGTGGATTACTCGGATCTAATGGTTGTCCTTCACCCAAATTTCTCCTCTTTGACCTTGTGTTGGCTGCAACACTTTGAGAGGGTATTTGATTCATACCACAGAAATCTTCAGCCTGCCAATTGACAAGAGTAGTTTCGTTCGGAGATGTTCCTTGCTGAGGTGCTTCCTGCTGCTGATCTCCTTCGTGGCTGGACTCTTGCGACCCACCAATGGTTTGCACCATTAGAGCCTGATTTAATGCACCGTTAAAGCACATTGATTGGTTATGTGGCTGACTGCACGGGAAACACCAATCATACTCTTGGGCCATGTTATTTTGGACTGGCACCAAAGCTCTGGATGCAGATGCAACATTGGGGTTGTAGGGCTGAAATGGTCTGTTGGCAGGAGGCCTTGCTTGATTCTGATTTGCAGCTGGATTGGGTGGTCTTTGAGGTTGATATGGTTGCCTATTTGGTTGAGCTTGAGGCTGATAGGAAGGTCTAAAACTTTGAGCTTGCTGTCTCTTGAGTGTGACCAGCTCATTACCTAAATTTTGCAATTGTTTCATAACTTCTTGAAGCTCATTTGGGGCACTTGGAGATGAAGTGGAAGCTTCATTTGAACTTTGATTTCTAGGAGTGGGAATAGGAGCTAAGACAGGTGCTTGACTAGTACTTGGGCTCTCTAAACTTGGATATAATGGCATTGGAGGCCTAGGAGCCAGTTTACCAGCTTGAATAAGACAATTTTCAGCCCTAATGGCAATGCTATAAGAAGCAGGTAAGGTTGTGCCTCCCATAGATTGAATTAACATAGAAATATCAGAATTCAAAGCTTTAAGATAGTATAGAAAAGCACCTTTAACATTGCACGATCGCCACCAGGATCCTATCCCAAGACCTTTGAAATCTGAAATTGAAGTCAGTCATCTGCTCATTGGGGGCTCTCTTGATGGTTGTCAATTGTTCCAGAAGAGACAAGTTGTCTCCCTTTTCTCCAAACTGCTCATGGAGAACTATGCATAACTGATTCCAATTCGTGATAGAACCAGCTTCAAGGCTTCTGAACCATTGCAATGCCTTCCCTTTGAACGATGATGCCAGCAATTTGACAGCCACATCCATTTCGTTTATTTCATGGATTGCACGGCGTTAGCAATGTCCTTGACATGATCGCCAGAGTGGTATGATTTTCTCCAGTGAAAAATGGAATGTTCTTCAATGCTGCGGTGGGCGGATTCGTGTGCATTGAGGGCAAGTGGGCTGCTGCCAGTGAAATTAACAAAGGGATTTAGTGGTTGCGCCATTCTGATTGGCCTGAGAACCCTTGTTGATGCGAGAAAAGGTCTACCAGGTGGAGGTGTAGACAAAGTCCGATTAGGTGGAGATGGAGATCTTTGAGCTCTTCTTCCCCTTCTTTCTCTGCCTGGAGATAGATGCAGATAAACAAACAATCCTTCCTCCCTAGTTCTTGACCTGGTCTGTATTCTTCTCATAAATTTTCCAGGCTTGGACTGCATAAACCAATGATTATGCCTCTTTTGGAGTCGCGGATGTGCGGCTTTAAAGCTCCTTCAAAGCTGGAACTTACAACAAGTGCACATCAATCTTGTTGCAATGAAATTAAAGACCTCTAAGGTCCCACCGGGCGTGCCAGAACTGTTATCACCGAATCACAGCACCCCTGGATGTTGATCAGATTTCTAGTTTGATCACTCTAAGCATCCAGTGTGATTGGATAACATGGGTACTATCTCCAAGTTGTGGGACTTGCTACTTGAGATAGACCTCCAGAGAAAGCTGGTTCTTGCTCCTAAACTACCTGCCACAATCTACTCTAATGCAGGAGAAACTAGCTATTCTAACCTAAAATTCCAAGGGACCAGAGAGAGAGAATGCATAAAATGAAAGCCTACACTAAAGCGGTGATACACCAGAAAAGAGGGTGTGAGAGTAATCTCCAAATGTGTGAAATACAGAGGCAAAGTGCACACTAGAAGAGGTGATGACAGTTCACCATAATCCAGCAAAATGCATTCACAGCAATATTCCAAGCACACACAATGATAATGAATTCCTACAAGAACATAATAAATAGACACAATATACTTGTAGAAAGATTAAAGGGGCAAGAAGAATGCAAGAAAACACAGCAGGGGAAGATACATCCACAAACTTGTATTTTATTGCTTCCTGGTATGCACAATTCAGTCTATTACAAGATAAGGGCCTGGATCACCATGCAAGGAGTCCACTACAAGGGCTGTAACACACTTTGCCTTCACAAAGCAATTTTGATTGAGCTTTGTTACCCAAAAACTCTCCCCTTTACAATGAGCCCAACACTCCAATTTATAGAAAAATGAGAAGGAAAAGAGAAGGGAAAATGGAAATCCCGAAATCTGTCCTTCAACCACCTGTAAGAGGCATTAAATTGAGTGGAATGGGTATACATTACTTGCAAAAGGCTCCCCATACTGTCCCATATGCTGCAGCAGAGAAGGAATGATGACCATGCCTCTTAATTGCACTCCCAGCTACCAAATAAAACACTGTTCTGAACCCGGCCACGTTTCCTTAAAAATCTCAATCAATTTCTAATAAAAACTGGAATTTCTTGATTTCTGTGCATCGGGCTCGGAACCACGATTCCAACGGTACCAATTTTGTGCAATTTCGTTGAGAAATGCAAAAGTTATGGCCTTCTGAGTGTGGGCAGCAATTTTGGGTCTGGCAGGCGTTTTCTGTCATTTGACGGGAATGAGCATTGACTGACTGGAGCCGAATATGTTTCCAGAAAGTCCAATTTTATGAAAATCGGAGCTCGGAGTCAAAAGTTATGGCCGTTTGAAGTTTCCGGACCAAACGTTGACTTTTCTTCCCTGCCTTCGGCCATTTCGGCTTTTCGCGTCCCGCGCGTCCCTTTGTCCCATTTAGCACAGTGCTCCTTGTGCTGATTTCGGGCGAACCGGCCGGTTCGCGCCCATTTGTCCCAAATGTCCCAGTTGTTTCGGACTGCTTGTTCCCATTTCACCCGGTTCGGCCGGTTCGCGTACTCGCAGCCCATATGTCCCATTTGTTTTGAGCCATCTGGGACAAATTCGCCCGGTTCGGCCGGTTCGCGCCCTTTTGTCCCAACTGTTCCGGGACAAAAGTTCTCATTTCGGCCGGTTCGGCCGGTTCGCGTACTTTTGGCCCGCGCGTCCCAGACTGTTTCGGGCTGCCTTGACTCATTTCACCCGGTTCGGCCGGTTCGCGTCTTTTTGTCCCGCTTGTCCCAAAGGCGACCCTCTCAGCAGTTAGCCAATTTTTTCTCTTTTGGCCAGATCGGCTTTTCGCGCCCGCCGCGTACTTTTGTCCCAGATGTCCCAATTGCTTTGGACTGCTTGTGCTCATTTCGGCCGATCCGCGCCTTTTTGTCCCAACTGTCCCAAATGCTGCGAGGACTAAGACTTAGCCATTTTTCGTGATTTTTCCTCGCCCGAGCTTGTTTTTGCAAAATTTTTTTTTTTTTATTTTCTCAGAAATTTCTCTCTTCTACTTGGATAGGGGAGTTAAAAAAATGAGGGGACCCTAGAAACATGAATTTCTGCCCCGACTCAATCTATTTTCTGGGACTAAAGAATTTGACGCATGTTATCAAAATTACCTTGAGGGTGAATTTTGGATAACACATAGTCCCCTTCACTTTTCTTCAAAATCTAGGATATGGAGAAAAGATTGTTCCTCAACACAAAATACACTAAGGGTTTATGATAGCCTCAAGGAAACCTCAATTGAGAATATAGTATTACCAGTCACCTTAGGACCCAATAAATTCCTCACCGACTTTTATATTATAAATCAGAAACCAACTATGATATGATTCTTGGTCACCCATGGATAAATCGCATGAAGGAAATCCCTTCCACGTTATTCTAGGAAATAATATTTTTACACTGGGAAAAGTCTTCATCACTCAAGGGTATTCTAAACCCCTCAATATACAATTAGAAAACCTCAAGAAGAACAAAGGCATCTATATAGAGTATGAACTTCCTACAAATCAATTAAACAAACCACCTCTAACAAAATAGTTAGTCCTGGTCACCTTAGACATTCCAAAGGTTGAATTTGTTGACCCAAAAACATACGAGGTGGCAAAGATAGATAAAGGTAAATGAATATCTGTGGAAATAGTGTCCACTAAAACTATAGCGGGAATTATGAAACTCTTAGAGAGTAATGCACCAATCTTCCTCCCATTTGAAATAAAGGGAATGGGTAGTCTTCTCGGTTTAGCATCTTTTCCCTCTGATGACCTAGGTATAGGTGTGATTAGGATAGAATTGATGCACGAAGAAGCGGAATTTGAGATCAAAACAATGCCCATCAAAACTATCTCTAGGGGTTGTTCTATTCTAAACCCTAGTTTCAACCCATATGCATATGAGAATTAGATTTCCATATCCATGGGGCAAGGCCTCATCATTCAACAAGATTCACAAAAAACACAATGATCTACATAGGAAGTGAGACCAAGCAACATATTCATGCTCACCCACACACCATGTCTCAAGAACGTGAAAAGAGGTGCATAAATGCATCTTTCAGAGACAAATTGTTTTAATGATTGGAAATATACACTTCGGGCATGGGTTGTAAGTTAAAACCCAGAATGGTAAGCCCTCGTCAAGAGAATAGAAATTTTGAAGATAATGGTTCTCCATTGTATACTTTTAGGGGTGAAAAATTCACTATTCGTCAAATTTCTTCACCTTAGGCATCATGACATGTAGTTTCACCTGCATTTCCAAGTGTACATTACTACATCCACATTGCATTAGTCATTCAATCAGTACATTCTGTTAATTCATTTTGTAAAATTTTGTGGTTAAGGAACTTATTCTTAAGCAATTTTTACAAACTTATGGAAATATTTGTAAAACATTCAATTCATATCTCTTCAATTTTCATAATATCATCAAACGGTTTCAAAATCATGTCATCAATTCAATAGAAAAAAGCTTGACGAAAACCATACCAAGGCCTACATACTTGGTCATACTCATTTTATTCTACTAGGATAAGATGTTCATACCTACGGTCTGTTCTAGAAGCTTCTTGGTGTCACATCTATCACTATTATGTATCTTTGAAACAAAGATACTACAAAATCACTGAGATCAGAAATGTCAAGTTAAATTGAAAAAAAAATACTAAACAAATAAAGTATTTAATTTTACACACTTCTTTTCCTACCAACCTTTGGTGTTGAGCCCATGCCTCTTACTAGTGGCATGAGTTTGGGAAAATAAATAAGAGGCCTTACTAACCTATGTCCTACCTTCGGTGATAAGCCCATGCTTCTTCTTTGGTAGTATGGGGTAGGGTGTAGGATTTCCATTCATACAAATTCATGAATCTTAGTATTTTAAGCTCAAAACAAAGTGTATTGTGAAAAGTCAAATCAAGCATCCAAGCTCCAAAGAGATTAAATCCTCAAACCAATATTATTTCGACCAAATATTAAGGTAAGTGCGTAGGCCCCAATTTGGTTTTTGTCAATGCTTTATCTTTTCTCATCATTTCCATTTTGTCAACTCATACAACTTACACCCTTTATTGCTCTTGATGTTGAGCCCTTGCATCTTACTAGTTTCATGGAGTTAGGAATGGGGCAAGTTTGTATCAATATCATTATATAGTCATCACATTTTGTCAAAACAAGAAGAAGCAACAAACATTACTAAAAGAATCCAAACATTGATCAACGGTATGTTTGTATTATCATATATCAGCTATACAAAAAAACAAAAACAAAATATTTTGTTCAACATTTTTATTACTTGTCATCCATTACATACATTCTAAAAATCATATAAAATAAGAGATTGCAAAACATCTAGTGTACACATGAGAGACAAACAACAAAACTTTGGATACAAAGAATATACGAATCATAATATATATATATATATATATATATATATATATATATATATATATATAGGAATCATATTTTACATGTAATGTCATCATGCACTAGGCATGGTCAAAATGTTCATTGAGCTAGAAAAATACAAAAATAACTCATATAAATGTCCAAAAAATCCACTACAAAAAGACTAAATGGCCTCTCGGTCCCTGTGGGACCCTTGGATGGCACATGATCATGCCTAGGGCTCTGTTGCGGCTATGATGGCTGAAAATGAAATGAATTGTGTGAGTGGTCATGATGAAAAACACTTGTTGTGGTCTCACTATGGAGACAACTCGCCTCATCACTCTCTTGGCAGCCTCATAGCTGCGGCTTGCATACAAAGAGATACCTAGGCCTCTGTCACCTTCCGGAAAGGTGCAAACACATCATTGTGTATGTCGGCTACTAAAGGATCTCCTACATCCTCGGTGAGATGAGCCCAAGTCTTCCCCAAAGGGATGAAAAGGGTGTCCACACACACATGATAAATTAAAACCCCCACCCTTGTATAGTCACTACAAATAAGAAACGAAAACAAGTTAGAGAATCTCCAAAACCAATAAAACAACAAAAAGAAATATGAACTAACATTTCTAACTAACAAGGTCAAGAGAAGAGTGCTAGGGTGATAGTTAGAAATGTTAGAAATATTAGTTGATATTTATTTTGGAACCCCCAAAATGTGGTAAAATCCCCAAGGTGATAGTTCACTCACCCCTAAACACAGTAAGCTGGAAAGTGTTCTAGTCTGCATCCCAATAGGAGAATAAGTCACATAATAAATGACTAGCGGGAGCAACATGAGGAACGTGTGTAATACTCAAAATAATAGCCTCTCGAAGTGTATCTTGCTCTACTTGGTTCAAAATATCTAGCATTGATGGGAACCAGTCACACTCCCTCTCTCTACTCCACCATATATACTCCTTCCTTTGCATCCACAAAAGAGAAAAAGAAAAATTTAGTAACACAATCCGATAAATAAACTCATCATAAACATAGAAAAATATTAAAAATGAATTTTTTTTTTTAACTTTTACGGCTATCTTTCACATTCGTCTAGAATGACCAACTTGTGCAGGGTGGCGATTCTATAACCTTTGCTTCTCGGGGGGTAGTGGTTTTGCGACCACCACCAACATAAGGTAATGGTCCCATGACCGCCACTCTGTGTAGGGTGGCAACCCTATGCCAAATTGGCATATGCCTCCAAAGCCCTAAAATGCATAAAATAAAAAAATACACCATTTTGGCAAAAAAACCCCGCCTATGGATACCCCCCCTAGAGACTCATTTAACACTAACATTTTTGAAAATAACCCCTCCTAGACAAAGATTTCAACATTTTCACATTTAAGGTTTAAAAACAATAAATTGAGAAAAACTCACCAGGACTTCGAGAGGTCAATCTCATGCTCTCGGAGGCATGATCACAATCTAGAAATGAATGTTTTGGCTGCACTCTCATCGAAAATGGTCACAGTGGGTCCCAGAACTCAAAAATCACCAAATCGATATGCACAAAATAAATAGAAAAATGAAATCATTATATATATATATATATATATGTATGTATGTATATATAATTCTAATCTTGTTTTGCGTGTACTTTCATAGGGTTGGAACGCCGAAAGAGGTAGGTTATTATCCCCACACAAATGGTGAGTCCTCATATCATCGTAATTTAGTATTTATTTTTTGATTTATTTTATCTATCTACATTTGAGTTTTTCTCTTCATTTTATAGATAACGGGAGTCTAGATGATGAAATTTCAACACACGAGACATGTCATTTATAGCTTCTAACTCCCCATTTAAGGAACACCATACTCGGATCAATCGTTTTATGCCCCTTCATGGCTAAAACTCTTCTATGAGGGGGCTATATGTACACACCAAAAATTATATGTGTTGCACTATCGAAAAGAGGTTATGCAAACTCCAATGATGATTTAGATCTCCTCACAAGGTGTTCAAAATCTAGAAAGCATGCTGAGTATACATATTTGCATCCTAAAATACCTTATCTAGCCTTTTCATGCTTTGTTTTAAATTTTATTCTCTTTCCGTTGCATTTTTTATCTTTAGTGTCGGGACCGCCGCCCATGACAAGATGGCGGTGTTGAAACCACCGCCTATGCTAGATGAAGATCTTTCCCACATTTTCCAGAGACTTATACGTGCTTTTGGAACCTATAAAAACAAGTCACTATTAGAAATATCAGTCGAAAAGGCTTATTTTAAAGCCCAACCACTTTATAATAGTAATTTTTAGATATTAAAAGGGTGGAGCAAGATAATTTGAACTTGCCTTGGTGAGTGAGAAACCTATAAATACCAAGATTGTTTACAAGAAAATGGCCTTATATCTATCTTCCTCTCATTTTTCTGTCAATATCTCATCTATAACTCAAAGGTATACATTTTGTGTATGGAGTAAGCCCCACATGATTATTAATATGTAGATTCTTGTCGAAAGAATTCAGTTCTCATCCTCTCGGTCAAGGATCCTCTCCTTCTTTCTGATTTAGAGGTCACTTGGTCTCTCTCGCTGCATCTTGGTCCATTGTTGTTCTCAAACACCAAGTTTAGTATACAAAATTTTTAGTTCTAAGTTCAAATTTAATTCGAGTTGAGAACCTTAATTCTCCCTAGAGGTTTAGATTTTTGTTTTTCCATAGGAGTTATAGGTCCTATATTTTTCGGTGTGTTTGTGTTGTATTTGTGCAACAATAATGGGAATTACATAGAAAGCTTTGTTCCTTGCACTATCCCTCTCCTACTTGCATTTTGTTTGGTTTACCTCCAAGTTTCCACTATTTGAATACTTTCTCCTGTTGCTGCTTTAACATTCCCACTTCTTCTGGATTCACGTGAACACATAGGAATGAAGAGATCATACTGAAGGGATGAATCACAACAGGATTGGATTTACCTCTTCTCTATAAATTCTAGCTTTAACTTGTTAAAGTTATAATTACATCGTATCAAATAGAGTAGTTAATCATTTCATTTCAGTTAAGCTCACTTTCAACATTGCCAGAAAGCTATGGAGAATGATAGTTTCTAAGAAATCGTAATTTGTTCCTCATTTCGAGGTAATATTGAAGGTTTTCAATTGAATTAGTTAGCTTTTTTCATTTAGATTCATATTTGCACAAGTTAATAACCACCCCGGTTATCTCGTTTGTTTAGTTTTAGTATAGAAATATTTTAATTGTTGTTTGTGATTGTAATGTTTCAATATTGTGTTTTGTTTAGATTAGTTTCCCTTTCAATAGTAGCATATATGGTTATTTTCGGTTTAAGTTAATTTACTGGACTTCAAACTAGATTAACACTCATATCCAAGTTAGGAGAAAAAACCATAGGGAATTTATGGTACCCATTAATAGCCTCTAAATCTCCCCTTTATCAATTAAGCTACTAGGAGATCACACTACCAGATCTTAGTCACTGATGTGCCTATAGTTATCCACACACATTTCAAACAACCATCTGTTTCGGCACGACATCAAGAGGTCGGGTGCAGAGGAAAGTTACTTGTCGATTCTCATCCTTGCCTGTCACTTTTCTATCATAGAGGAACCCATGAACATAAGATAATAGAAATTATAAACAATTAATACTAAGAGGTTGAGATTATTAGATACTATAAATTAAAAGATTAATCAAGTAGTAAAGTAAAAGATAAATAACTACCAATCTTCACATAAAATTAAAATTTAAGGAATATTTAATTTTTTTGACTTCCCCTGTGATCAAGTTCTAACAAAAGAGATCTTATCCCTAAATGAAACTTTTTTCATTATATTTCCTTAATTGGTTATCTCTTTTTGCTTCCCTAGGAATTATGTCACTTGAGAATGATGCTCTTATAACAAGAGGGAGATGTAATCCTACACATTTTTCGGGGTCTTTTTAACAAAATTCTTATATTAAAAATAAAAATAAATGAAAAATAAGATAATCTAAATCTAAAGAAATATATATATATATATAAAATAAATAAACAAGAAAGATCAATTAATGAAATATATTTTCAAATAAAGTAAAAAAATCTATCAATAATTAAATGAATGTGGTTTGGGGATAATTGATAGTTGTCGGTGGAGGAGTTGGTGAGAGATATTATCTCTTATATGTGGAAGTTTTACCGCAGGGCATGAGAAGGCGAAAGCCAATATACCTATCATCTTTGTTGCATAAAAATCCAAACACTTTGTTCAAGATCCAGAGGAGTAACCATGAAGAAACCCAAGATAACAATGTAAATTTACTAGTAATTGGATGGTTCCAGTGAGAGAGAAGCTCTCATAAATAAATAAAAAAAATGTTATGTGGAACTATGCCAAATGGAGCTACAACTAATATTCATTCCTCTATCAGTACCATTATGAGTTAAATCATCTCTACACATGAAGATAAGGATGTAACTATAATACCTCTTCATTGTATTTATACAAAACGATTGTTTTGGATAATTATCCATGTTTGAAGAAGGTTCATTTTTCTTTGAGAAGAAAGGGTATCTTTTTCCTTCCACTCAATTATTTGTTGTAGAAGATAAAAAAGGGATTGAGGTTTAAGGATGCTTCATATGGGCACAACGCCTAGTTGTATGGATTTTTCTTCTTCTACTTCTAAACACCCTTGTTGTGTGTGTTGTAACCTTATTTTTCTCCATTCATTTCCCGTTTCTTATCTTTTATTTTGATTAGTTGTTGTTTTGATTAATACATTTGAAGTACCCTTCCTGTTATCCCATGTATGCCTTGAAATATTTTCTCTTTCATTGTTTCTCTACATGAAACCCTTTTTCCCATTCCTAGATTTATTGAGAGAATAGATTGGAGGCATCGCAAATTTTTCTCCTCCACACAAATGATGTGGAGCTTCAACATCAGGTCATGCACATCCAACAATGCTTAAAAACCATATTTTTTTCCAAATATTGTAGGTTCAAATGCACTAGGGATAATCATGTGTAGAGTGCATGGGTATAAAGGAAAAAGATTGGTTTTGGTAGATGTTGAAGTTGTTTTTTTCTGGGTGGATTCCTAGAATGTGAACATTTAGGAAAGTGCAGATCTGGAATATTTTCTATGGATATATACTGGTTACAAGATTTGCACCATGTATGCAAGCAGTTAATAAAAAAACTCGAAGAAATTGACTTCCGGGAAAGTAAGGATTGCATGGTGTGCACCCATCAAGTTGTAATGGAAAGTGATATTTTCAGATGTTGTAGTTGCCGGTAACATGGTAGAATTATATGTAAAATGGATAGAATCATACAAAATTCAAAATGGAGGGTTGTGGATGCACGCGAACTATTCGACATAATGCTAAAAGAGAAATGAAGCCTCGTGGAATGCTTCAATTTCACGATATGCAGAAATGGTTTTGTTGAAGAAGCTCTAGAGACATGATAAAAGGAAACTGGAGGGGTGTTCTAGATGCACAAAATGTTTACCAAAATGCCATGTAGAAAGGCGCAATCCAGTTCCAAAATTTTGGCCAATTTGTTTTCCCCTCTTCAATGGTATCCTTTACCTTCATCCTTTATAATTTTCGTATAATTTTTTTCTTCATTTACAATGTAATAGAAATATCAAACCGTTATATACTTAAATAATTAGATATTTTAATTAGACTTATTAGTGTGAAACAATAAAATTCCACCTTGTGATTTATACTACTGATTTACAATTTGATAATCAAACATGTTTCTACCACAACCTTATGCATTGTTAAAATAGGGTATGGTAATAAGGTTCTTATCTCCACTAGTACCAATGAGGATTAGATGATTTTTCATTAAAAACCTTTTTCATTTACTTACAAAGTTAGAAGAACACCACATTCGAGAGACTTGCAAAACAACATTCTGAGCCCCATAAAATATATGTCAAGCATCATATTTGTTCCTTTTTATGTGGTGAGTTGCATCAAACATTAGATCGAACTTAATTGGCCCTTTTTACTCTTTTCTCTATTCCTCTAGGAGCCACTTTATCCCATTTTGCATTTTTAAGGAGCTCTTAAAATTGAAGAGTTAGTTTCTATTGTCTCACTTTTTGGAGCCTAAGTGAAGGAATGCTTATCTACCTTCAAAAACATCTAGTATTTCTACTAGAAAATTACTTACAACATTCAATTTGGGGAATTTTTTTTTATCTAGACTGGAAAATGGGTTTTATAGGCCTCCAGATGTAGTTTGACTAGGTCAAGTTAGACGAAATATGATCGGTGGCTCTTGAAGACCCATTTTTATTTGTAAGCATTTTCCAATTCTTAGTTCCGTCAACTCTGGTGAATTCTCCATATATGCGATAACTTGTAGGAAATCCCCTATTACGCTTTCATCAATCGAACATCAATTTAGATGTGGAATTCTAAGAACTTGATATCAAATATGGTTGATTTTTAGTTTTCCCACTTACGGCTGATGTTCTGTTATATCTCGAAAGTGAAACCTATAGAGAGATGGCTATAGGTTTTCTAAGATTGCAAAATTTTATCTCTCTCTTTCGTAGATACAATGAAACACCTCAGGTCTATGGGTATACCTATTTTGAGGTGAGTCTCTGGTATCAAGGCTAGTTCCTTTTGATGTATCCTAAATTGATTCTAGGGTTTAGGGGTAAAAGATGACTATAAAATAATTATTTAACTAAGGTGATACACCAAATTTGTATGAGATCTTTGACTGAGTATATGCACAATTGATATGTGAAGGATTTTTGGTGCATGAACCAACAAATATTCTATAGAATATTAAGGTCAAAACACTTGGAGGTATTGAGGGAGATTATCACAACAATACTACTAAGCTAAACATGCACATTAATATCATGCAGAAACTACTGAATTTTGTAACATGGTAAGATGATTAATCGGGGAATTTACATTCACAAGACTAATAGAAACATACACAAGACTACAAATAATTGGGAAGGAATAAATTCTTCATACTCAGAAGGCAAAACTAGCAAAAATTGCTTCAGTACTCCTATATCCAAAAATTCCTCCAAAAGTTCCCTTGTGCTTTGCAAAGGCACACAATTATAGAAAAAATAATTATTCCCCCTTTCCTAAAAATATACTAAGTCTTATACTCACCCAAGCATCTTATTTTTATCCTTTACTTAATAATAGATAAAGGAATAAAAATAGAACATGCAATTACAAATAGGCATTTAATAGCCTTGATTACAATTGGTCAATTGAAGTTGACTGATCTATTTTTAAGAAAGCAAGAGTAAATAATTTGCTAAAAATAAGCTTGCTTGCAAGGCAAGTCTTTCCTATTTTAGACATGCCACTTTGTCTTCTTGTTTTATCTATCTTCTTGTGGAGCATGCAAAAATTTAACTCTCTGTTCATGGGTAAAATAAATAATCATAATACCCACAAAACACCCATTATGGGGACCACTTTGCACTTCACCATAGATTGGCCATCTTTTGATTATTTGAAACATACATTATAATTCGGGTTTTCTAAAAATCAAAACTTGAAATGATAGCTTGGATGGCATGTGGATTCTTTTTCCTTTACTTTTATGGGCACGAGGGAAAAATTTCAAAATTTTTAAGTCCTTTGCGGACTTTCAAGCCTTTGTGACTTTTAAGTCCTTTGCCGAATTTCGGTCCTACGGGCTTATTTTGGCAATTTTAACTTTTGTGAAAAGGTCTCAAAATGTAGAGAGGGCCCACACTGCATTTACTTTGAATTTTGTTTGTTGTTGACTTTTTCCTATGGGGTGTCGGGCTTACAGGAGATTTTTTGAAATTTTAACCTTTTTGTAAAAGGTTTCAAACTTAAAATACCTTCGGCCTCCACTTTTAAGCTTTTGCTGTAATGACGACTCGTATCCTTGTCGAACCTATGGGCCTACTGGATGAAAGTTTTACATTTTGAAATTTTTGGAAATTTGACTAATTTTGACCGTTATTTTGATTGGACTCTTTTGCATCGATTTTTATGACTCGTTTGTGATCGTCGATCTCTGTACTTGTTGATTTTTTATCGTTGATCTCCAAAGTATGACTTTAGGGTTTCTGACATGTATTAAATACATTTTTAAGGGCTCAAACCATGGTTTGCATTGAAAGTGTAGATCGATCCTCAACATTTGATCTTTGTACTTGTTGAATTTTGATCATCGATGACTTGACCGTGGTTTAAATTTGTTAACTCATCTCTCGAGTGTGCATGGTAAAGGTCAATTTGCCCTAACTTGATCATTCCATTTGGATTTTCATTCTATGGGTGAAGCCCTGGAAAAAATTTTGCTCGATGTCTTTGTTGAAGCTTCTGAAACTTGATTCAGATCATTTTTTTGGCCTTCGAGCATTTGTATCTTTCTTTAGAATTTTTGAGCAAATCTTTTGGGAGATTCCACCATTGTTAGATTTCGAGCTCTACTATTGATATCTTCGTGAGATCTGGTTAATCTGAGATTTCTGAGTGGAATGGTCGTGAACATTTGCCACCATTATTTCCCTTTGAAACGTGGTTCTGTGTTGTTCCTTTTGATGGCCACCATTGTTAGATTTCAATCTTTTCTACTTACGATTTATGTCTCTTGCATGTACTTTATGTGGTTTGTTACTCTATCTGGGCTTGATTCATTATTTGAGCAAGATAGTCCTCTGCCTTCTTTAGAACTATGTGAGCTTTTGGGTTTTCGAGATCTTTACCTTTTCCTTGGCCACCATTGGAGCTTTGTTATGATCATTCTGTTAGAAACTTCGATGGAAGTTATTTTCTTCCTTAGTTCAGGCCCTCTGCAACTTTGAACTGTGAATGTTGAAAAGGGTGAGTTTCTTTATCTTTGAACATGAAAAATATTTCATTTTCACTGAGTTCTCTTTCCTACTCTGATTCTTTGCTACCCATGAATGGGTCTTGTTTATTTTCTATGATCTGTGCTTCTGAGTTCCATTTTCTTTGGCCAATTTCTGTATAACCTTCCAATGTTGTGTTGAAACACCACCCTTTTTTTAAAAAGAGTTTGAACTTTGGATCTTTTCTGAATGGATGTAGCTTCCATTTACACTTTCTCCTTCAAAACTGAGTAGTGGTATATACAAAGTACTTTGTATTTGATATTCCAGTATTGATTTTCTTCACCGTAGAGTTCTTCTTCCATTCACTTTTGATTTCTCTGACTGGAACTTGCTCATTTTGGAATGAGGAAAACATATGAGTAATTCTTCTTGGTCAATGATTCAGAGTTATATGCCTCATAAATGATTTTCATTCAATCATCTTTGAAGATTTCCACATTGCATCCTAATAATATTTGTTGAATTTTTGAATCTAGGGTTGATATCTCAAATTCTATCCATGACTGAGTTTTCAAATAATCTACTATGTGTTGCTTAGATATGCTTATTGACCTAATGTGAGTTTTCTTAAAATGAGTCTCTCTTCTTTCATGACTGTGTATTGACTGATCTAAGTTTTGCAAGGTTGAATGATGTTGATAAAATTTGTAACTGAAATGGGTTGCTTGAAAACTCGCATTTTATATATCCCTTTCTTTAGTTCACTTTTTGAAATGCCTACTTGTAACCTATAGTTGCATTTATACTCTTTGATTATGAAGTTGAAGATTACTATGATTGAATATTGAACTTAAAATGCCAACTGCAATAGAAATACACTTATGATATTTTGCAATTAAGATGCCTTTGTACCCTACAAGTGGTTTTCTGGAAATTACAAGAAATTCTTCTTCTGTTTTTTATACCATTCTTAGGCATAAGCCTTGATTCAGATACTTTGTTGAAATATTGTAATCTATTACTTTTACTGCATTTACCTTTATTTCAGCTTGATATGGATATTGGAAAAGTCATAAATGTCCATTTTACATGGTGAAGCCCTGTCAAAATTTTCCCAGAATTATCTCTTACTTGACTAAAATTTGGAAAGTGTACATTATTTGCATGCATCTTCTTTGTTTTATATTGTAACATTTTCCTTTTACAGAAGATATCTAAGTTTTTAGTTACATTAACCCTTCTTTCCAGCATGTAAATGGTCCTTTTCTGCTTGTCTGCAACTTGTACCTACACACTTAAGAAAATAGTTAGAAAATAATTAGGCTCCTGGCCTCTCTTGTATCCATTTTCCTTATTTTATTTTCTATTTCTTCTTTTGAGTAAGCTATGCAGTTTGATTTTCAGGTACTATATATCTTTGTTAGTTAGAGATCCATATGCATGAATTAGGACAGTGTAGGAATATGGATTAATCTTGAGCTCTTTATTGATGATTCCTTTCTTTTACTTTTTAGGTACCATGCTTTGAATTGTGAAGACAAGGATGGAACAAGCTGGAAGGGGGATAATCTACACAATGAATAATATACAAAGACAATGATGGGTTCACTCATATTCCTTTTCTTTCTATTTCATGCATGTGTACCTATTTCTTCAGTAGATGTACTTTAATTTTTAGTCACATCCCACGGCTTGTGTGGGAAACATTTGACTTTCCTTAAGAATAAAACATTGAAATTTATAAATGAGTTTTATATTTCTTTCTGCATTTCAACCTTTTGTATGGATTGTATTATGAACTAAACAACTCAATCATATAATTGAATGTCTTAAACATGAAGGAATGAACATTAATAAGAACCTATAACATTGGTAATGAACTCGATTTGTGTAATCTGCACTTATGTTTGTTTTCCCAAAACTCAACACTTCACCTACTCTATAATTCGGTGTCTTCATCAAGACAACACAACTATCCTTCGGGGCCTTTGTGTTCTTTTGCTGAAGTTATCATGAAATTTACGAGACTATGTGATCTATTACGTTTTGTAACAACACACATAGCTGCATATTTCACTTAATCATTAATTAATTCAGTAGTAACTAATAACATCAGAACTTCCTTAGCTTAGGTATACTTCACCAATGACTTTCATCATAACGAAGAAGTTTGAGCTATCCATTTTTGCAAAAATTAAAAAATTGTCAACATTTATGGCGATCCTATGGGGAAAGATACCTGTTAGCTTATAGATCAGTGCCTTGCTCTTCTCTATTGGGCATGGAGTCTAAACGTGTAACAAAAATTTTCCTTTTCCGAAATGTCCAACCCTTCCAAAATGAAACTAAAAATAGGAAAGGATCTTATAACTAGATCACATGCATGAATGCACTTATTGAATTGAAAAAGATACAAAGTGCAGAATTTCGTAATTATTGAAGGGAAATCCTACTCTACAATCACTGTAATATTTTCAATAACATTGTTTGAGAAACATACCATTCATAGGAATGGGAAGTTCCTCTCCATTCAACTTAACACATAGAAAAGTAGTGTGTTCTTTATAAGCTGAAATCATGTAAGGGCCACTCTAGATTGTATCAAACTTCATATGTCTTCTGGCTTTGCACGATCAAGCATCCGACTTTAACATAATATCTCATTCATTGAAGACTCGAATTTGGCTTTCTATCAAAAGTATTATTCATTTGTTTCTGATTCTTTTCCATATTCAAATGAGCTTGATCTCTTAGCTCTTGTAATTCCATTATCTCGCATAACATAACAACCTGTAATGGTTCATTCTCAAGTAGCTCCATTTGATGTAGCAAATCCAATTGGGGAACTTAACTAAAATATGCATTCTTTCTTCCTTTCCATACACAAGTTTGTATGGTGAATTGCCAACTGATTTGTTAGGAGTCACTATGTCAGCCCAAAGTGCTCAATTTAACATTAGATGTCAAGATATTTGATTATCTTTGATTGTTCTTCCGTGATCCTTAAAAGATTCTTGTTAGTACTTTCAGCTAAGCCATTACCTTGTCGATAATAATTGGATGAAGAACTTAGATGTATTCTATGCGTTGACAACCCAATCTGTTATCTTAGAACCAAGAAAAGATAAAGCGTTATCTGATATGATAGTTTTTGGAACACCAAATTTGTAAACTATACCTTCATAAAATGATAGTATTGAAGATTCATTTGCATCCTTCAAAACTAATACTTCAGTCCATCTTGTGAAGTAATCTGTAGTAGTTAAGATCCACTTGTGTCCTTGTGATGATGGTGGGTTTATCATGCCAATAAAGTCAAGACCCTACTACATAAAAGGTTGATCAACTGAGATAGGCTGCAAGGGAAGCGAAGCTAGATGTTCTTTTACAACAAAGAAAGCACATTTTTTACACTTTCTAATCTATTCAAAATAGCCTTTGAATATGCTAGGCTAATAGTAACCAACTTTCATAATTTTTAAGGTTGTGGTACTTGCTGAGAAATGACCTCCTATGGATCCTTATGGAATTCTGACAATATTTTCTGAAGTTTATCATAATCAACACATCACAAAAAAATCCCATTTATATCTCTTTTGAACAACACACCATCAATAAAGATATAATGTACAGCCTATAATCTGAAATATCTTCATTTATTTTTGTTCATACCTTCCAGATAGGTCCCATGCTGTAATTAGTTAATTAGATCAGCCATCCATCTTGATTCCTGAAACACTTGAACTGACTTAGGTTGCTTATTTTCTGGTTGAACCATAATTTCGATTGTTGATACACAATTTCAGCATGTTGTTTTGAATCACCTAGTTCGTAACTGTTATTTTTCCATATCAGCAATTAGATGTTCAAATAGAACTTTCCCTTAAACCATCTTAGCAACTGAAATATCAACATCATACTCCATGACCTTCGTTATCAAGTTTTCTCTTTTCTCATTCAACTCCTTATTTAGTAAGAATGCTTTCACACTTGGATGAGAAACAATAACGTGGATTTTATTGTTCAAAAGCATATACTTGAAATTATTTAGTCCTTTGACTACTGAAAGTACTTAATTTTCAAGGAATGTGTACCTTGTTTCATAATCATGTAAGATTTGTCCAAAGAAAGCAATAGGTTGTTCAATATTTTCATCATTGAATTGAGTCAAGATAGTTGAGATTGTTTCAACTCCTGTGAGTGCATACATTGTAAAATATTTATCAAAATTTGGATTTGTAAGAGTAGGATCTTGTTAGATATCTTCTTTGATTGATTAAAATCCTTCTCTCCCTTCATTGGTCCAAGAGAAATTTTCTCTTTCTTTAGCATAGTTATGAGTGGTTTAACTAATACATGCAAAATCTGGAACAAATCTTCTAACAAAGTTGATTTTTCCAAGAAAACTCTTTAATGCCTTCTTATGATGGGGAAATGATAGCTATGATATGGCTTCGATCTGAAAGGATCAATTGCTAAACCTTGCTTAGAAACAATATGGCCAAGTAGCTTACCTTGATGTACTGAAAAGATAGACTTCAGTGGATTCAAAATATTCCAAATTACTTGCACAACTAAAATGTATACCCTAAATGGATTAATGTTCTTCAAAATCTTTTGAAAATACAATAACATCATCTAAATAAACAAGGATGCATTTATTTAATAAGCTGTGAAAAGCCATGTCCATTGCATGTTGAAATGTTACACCAGCATTTGAAAGACCAAAAGGCATCCTTTTGTAAGCATAAGTACCCCACTTAGTGGTAAAGGTTGTTTTATATCTATCTTCTTCCTAGACTAAAATCTGATTATATCCATTGTAACCGTCTAGAAGAGATAGTCTATCTGAACCTGAGACTGTTCTCAAAATCTGATCCATATTTGGGAGTGGGTAATGATCTTTTAATGAAGCCTTATTAAGATCTCTTAAATCTACACATAGTTTTATTTCACCATTCTTCTTCCTAACATGAACAAGATTGTCTACCCAACTTGAATGCTTAATTGGAAAGATAATACCGATTCAATGAACTTAGATAATTCTTTTCTCATCGAGGCTCTATTTTGTGATTTACTAGCCTCTGTTTCTATCTAATAGGTTTAGAATTTGGTCTGTAACTCAATTGTATGTTGTGCTAAATGGGATCAAATCCTTTCAGGTCTTGGTATTTCCAAGCAAAAACATCCTTAAACTCCTTGCAAAGATTAATAAATTACTACTTTTTAGTTAAGGAACATACCTTTCAAGAAATATCTTTTTCCCTTCATCAACTGAGATCTCTTCGTATTATCAACGTGGGTTGATATTTTAGTCTTGACCTTTCTTAATTGATGATCATCGGTGCTAAAGATTTCTTCCAATGTGACTAGACCTCAAGGAAATTTATTTGTCTTC
This sequence comes from Taxus wallichiana var. yunnanensis, assembly GCA_018340775.1. NCBI lineage: Eukaryota > Viridiplantae > Streptophyta > Pinopsida > Cupressales > Taxaceae > Taxus > Taxus wallichiana. The sequence continues at coordinate 760,469,590 of CM031243.1, forward strand.
AACTAAACAATCTGGGGACCATATAAATGCTGTAATTTATCTGATTAACTACGAGAAAAATTAGAATAGCCTACATATTTGATCATTACTTTCAAAACTTTCCAATTTGAATCATTATCAGGTATTGAGGGCCTGAAAATTAACTTTGTATGAGGCTAGATTTTGCTATTTTCAATATGTTCCAGCACTTCAAAACTAGCCCCAACTGCTGCAAGTCTACCTGCATACTTGTTTTCAGGTCTAGGAAAGAATGAATGTTAATAGCATCGAAATATTCTATTAAGTCTAAAAACTCTATGTTTGTAAGACTTCATTAATGGATTCTTACAAACATTGAAATTTCTTAATTGATTGATAACCAACTCATAGTCACCAAAAATCCATAACATGTTGATACCTCTCTTTTTGGCCCAAAGCAAGCCATAAATTAAAGCTTTGTATTCAGCTACATTGCAAGTACATGAAAATTGGAGACTCAAAGATGAAAAATACCTTTCGTTCATTGGGGAAGTGAGCATTATACCTAATCCCTATCATTTCTTATTCTTAGCTCCATCAAAATAAAGCTTCCAAATCCATTCTACTGAATCTTCTGTTTTGGACAATAAGGGAAGTGTTGTATTTTCTTCATGCATACAATACACACCAAACATGTGTTCTTCAACTTTCTTAAAAGGATCATGAGTATGTTCTTCAGTGTCTTTTCATCCATAAACATGTTAGAAACACCATCTAATGCTGAAACATGAACTACCTCATCAAAATCAGACTGATCTAGGGCTAAATAATTAGCCACTACATTTGAGAGTGAGGCTCAATGTGAAATTTGGCCAATGGTTCTGAATTGATAGTAACTTTGGTACCATAATGAGTAGTGAAAAATAAGAAGGACCAATCTGAAGAGAGATAACCTCCTATTTTTGCCATGAAGTCTCTAGATAAGCATAAGGCAAAGTATGGAGGTAAATCCACAACAGTAACATCTTGCAGAATAGAAACATTTGGGCAAACATGTAACGTCACTTATAAATTTTTTATTATACCAAATATATTATTTGTAGTTCCATCAAGTTGTAAGATGATCCTTTCGTAGGCTCATATTATAAACCCAATTTTTCTACAATCACTTTTGGCATAAACTGTTACTTACTTACACACCACTGTCCACCTTGCAATTATGAACTAGATGTTCTCCAATAATTAGTGATAAATAAAATGGTGGTGGTTTCTTGATTTCATGAGCATTCATAACTTTCTAAACCATCCAATTAACTTCTTTAATGCATTCTTGTTCAAACATTCCAAGGACCATGTCTACCTTCTCGAACTTCCTTTTTGTAGTATTTGAAGAAATATGCAGCTTAGCTAGTGTTATCACCGAATCACAGCACCATTATGTTTATACAAGTGCATATACTTGAACTCATTGAGATGTTAACGTTAGGTGATTCATTGGATAACATCAACTATCTCCAAGTTGTGGGACTATTTTAGCTACTTGAGATAGACCTCTTAGAGTAGGTTCTTGCTCCTAAATGATTTTCCGCCACAATCTACTCTAATGCAGGGAAACTAAATATTCTAATCTCAATTTCAAGGATCAGGGGGAGAGAATGCATAAAATGAAATCCTACACTAAAGCGGTGATACACTTGTTTTTTGAGGAAAAGGAGGGTGTGGAGTAGTCTTTGGATTTGCGTGAGATGTTGTCTTAAAGTGCACTATAAGGGGTGATGATAGTTCCCACAATCTAGTAAAATGACATTCACAAAAATATTTCAAACATGCACAATGATAATCGATAGTAAGAACATAATAATAGACACAATATTCTTGTAATCAAGGTTGAAGGGCAAGAAGAATGCAAGAAAACATTTGAGGCATGGGGAAGATACATCCATGTGAAACTTATATTTTATTTGCTTCATAATAGGTTGATTCAATCGGTTACAACAAAAGGGCCTCGATCCCCATGCAAGGAGTCCACAACAAGGGCCTGCTAGGACACATTATCTTCACAAATCAATTTTGGCTAAATTTTGATTATGTTGATACCTCCTTTTCAATGAGCCCAAAACTCCAATTTATAGAAAAATGAGAAGAGAGAGAGAAGGGAAAATGGAAATCCCGAATTCTGTCCTTAAAACCACTATTTAAGAGGCATTAAATGGAGTAAAATGATTTTACATTACTTGTAAAAGGCTCCCCAAATTGTTCTATGATTGTAATAGAGAAAGAATGATGACCATGCCTCTTAATTGCACTCCCAACCACCAAATAAAAATTGTTATGGTGCCACATTTTATAAAAATCTCCATTGATATCTCATAAAATATAGAATTTATTGATTTATGTGCATCACGCTTAGAGCCAAGATTCCAACGGTACCAATTTTGTGTGATTTCGTTGAGAATGCAAAAGTTATGGCCTTCTGAGTGTGGGCAGCTATTTTGGGTCCGACGGGTGTTTTTCTGTCATTTGAAGGGAATGAGCATTAAGCTGATTTGGAGCTGAATATGTTTCTTTCATTTAAATATATCTACCCTTGTTTGTTTTGGTGTAGAGGATGTCTTGCTCATTCGAAATTCTAATTTTGTGAAAATGAGCTCGAAGTCCAAAGTTATGGCCATTTGAAGTTTCACCAGGTCCAAATGTTGACTTTTCTTCTTTAATTTCGGCCGTTTTTGGCTTTACAAGGCGTCCCTTTCGCGTCCTGCACATACCTTAAAGTCCCGGATGTCATGGATGAATTCTCCCGCATTGGTCGATTCGGTCTTCCTTGTTATGTTTTGCGGCTTTTTTCACCTTTTCGCGTCCCACGCGAAAAATTGCATGGCATCATTCGTCCCAACTATCCGTGGACTACCTAGGACAAATATCTAGTAAAGGTAAAAAACCGCAAAAAGAGAGAACCGGTATGTATCCAGCCGGAAAAAAAGGCTGATTTGCATCCCACGCGTACTTTTGTCCCGGCTGTCCCAAAACCACGTGAAACAAAAAATTGACAATTTTCCCTGCTCTCGGCCGTTTCGGATTTTCACGTCCCTCACGTCCCGACATCCCAACTGTCCTGCGGACCGCCTGGGACAAAAATGTCTGACTTAGCCGATTTTCTTTGTTTTTTCAGCCCCAAGTTTGGTATAACGAACCTCGGTATGACCGAACCCTTAGGACCGAAATGCTTTAAAAAGTAGTATGCAACCTTATTTTTTACATTTTTTCCATTTCCTCTAACTCGTTAGGATTTCTTCTTGGATGGGAGAGTTAGAAAAAGCCGTAGGAACCCTGAAAAACATGATTTTTGGGCTTGAATCAATCTACTTTTTCGGGAATTTGAATAATTTGATGTATGTTATCAAAATTATCTTGAGGGGAGAATTTTGGATAACAGCTAGTTCATGAGAGAGTAAATATTTCTCTCCGGGAATACTTAGAGTGTCCCACATTGAGATTTTAACATTATAATTTTTCATTACATCAACAATGTTAAAATAATCAATAGTTTTAGAGATAGATTCAATTGTCTCGAGAGTAGGCCTTGGCGAAAACTAATTCGCTTGACTACCTTGGATATTAGAGGTACAAGTAGTCTTCTTGGATCACGCTGTAGCTATTTTTATGGTAGTTATCAATTGGAACACTTGTTTATTGAGGAATAGCGGGGTTGTTGGTTGACTTTGAGGCTGTATATGTTGTCTTATCGGTGATGAGGTAGGATAGGCCTATTTTTTTGTTTTGACTTTCAAGGCTTTCCCTTGAGCCTAGTAGTGAGTGATGACAATGAAATCCTCTTCAAAAAAACCTGACTAAATTCTATTCGGGTGCTTTTGAAAATGAGTTTCTTCATACCCATCCTCCATTTGAGGCATGAAAAATGTTTTAGATTGAGGTTGTGTAACAAGATTCAAATTTAGAAAAATATTTAGGTAGGTTACAATTGAATGAGGTTGATTGCAAGGTTGACACCACTCTTTTGTAGCCATATTAACTGGGACTAAAGCATTAGATGAACTAGGAGCCTTGGGTAAAATTTCCTTTGTTGGTAAGGCTACCTATAATTTTGATTCTATTGATAGGGCTACCTATTTTGTTGATTTTGTTGATTTTGCTAATAAGGAGCCTGATAGGGTCCATTAGGTAATGTAATTCTATTCTCAATCGAAGTTAGTTTATTTTTCATAGTTTGAAAAGATTTAAATACATCATCTTATGGAGCTACAACAATAGGTTATATGATTGTAATAGGCTTAGGAATAGGTGTTAAATTTGCCGAAAGGCAATTAAAGGCCTTGGTGCCAATTTTCCAGCTTGAATAAGACTATTTTCATCTTAGATCGCGATATCATGGGCTTCTGGGAGTGTCTCTCCCCCCATTGACTGAATCATAGTTGAGATATCACTGTTTAATGCCCTAAGATAATAAAGGAAAGCATGATCAAATTGAGGCTTGAAACTTGTTGGAATTCTTTCCCAAGTTCTGGCAAAATAGATATTCATACTAGACATAAACTCGTTGGGAGCTCTTTTAGTAGGATACAACTATTCAATGAGAGAAAAATGATCTGAATTACACTAGAACTATTTTAGTAATTTTTCACCTAAGTTATCCCAGTTCTTATGCTTCCAGTTTATAGGTTTCTATACCAGGTTTGCAAAGCTGCTCTTTAAAAAGATGCGGCTAAAAGTCTTAAATCTACATCTTCATGAGTTATATTATGGACTAAACACGGGGCTATAATATCTTTGATATGTTGTAGGTGTAACTTGATTTTCACCGTGAATGATGGTAAACTTTTCATGGCAGCATTAGGAATGTCATGGTAGACTAGGATTACTAATGGACTGCCATTAGTAATGGTTACAAAATTCCATGGTGGTTGAAAATTCATTTGAAAAAGCTGGAATGTTAATAGAGAAATTGATACATGGTGAAGGAATATCGGGAGGAGGGTTATGAAAACCAGGTCTATTATAAGGTAAATTATTACCAACTCTTCTCCTTCTAGCATAATTCAAGGGTTAAACAACAAACTCAATGGGGAGGAATTTCTTTTACCAATAATCTTGTAGTCACTTTAGGCATTGAACATGCTGTAATCTGGTTTGATATCATCTTAACAAAGTCTCCAAAAGATCTTAAAATCTTTAGAATAAATTGCTACATCTTGCTACAAAAATGACTTTATAACTGCTATAAATCTGTTGTGGATCGACATAACTTGCACAATGATCTAATTCATTGTCCCACTTTGGGCATGCCAAAAACTATTATCTCTGAAAGTGCACCCTATAGAGAGATGGGTGTAGATTTTCTAAGCTTACAAAATTTGATCTCTCTCTTTGTCATAGATCAATGGAAACACCTAAGATCTATGGGTATACCTATTTTGAGGTGAGTCTCGGTATCAATCCCATTCTTATTGATGTATCCTAAATTGATTATGTGGTTTAGGGGTAAAAGATTACTTGTAAAGTAAGTATAACTAAGGTGATACACAAATTTGTATGAGGGATTTGGTGAGTATATGCACAATTGATATGTGAAGGTTTTTTAGTGCATGAACCAATAGTTCTTCTATAGAATATTAAGGGCAAAACACTTGGAGGTATTGAGGGAGATTATCACAACAATACTGCTAAGCTAAACATGCACATTAATATCATGCATAAACTACTAAATTTTGCAACAGGGTAAGATGATTAATCAGGGAATTTACATTCACAAGACTAATAGAAACATACACAAGACTACAAATAATTGGGAAGGAAGAAATTCTTCACACTCAGAAGGCAAAACTAGCAAAAATTGCTTCAGTACTCCTATATCCAAAAAGTCCTCAGAAGTTCCCTTGTGCTTTGCAAAGGCACACAATATATAGAAAAATAATTTTCCCCCTTTCCTAAAAATAGCCTAAGGCTTGTACTCACCCATGCATCTTATTTTTATCCTTTACTTAATAATAGATAAAGGAATAAAAATAGAACATGCAATTACAAATAGGCATTTAATAGCCTTGATTACAATTGGTCAACTGAAGTTGATTGATCTATTTTTAAGAAAGCAAGAGTAAATAATTTGCTAGAAATAAGTTTGCTTGCAAGGTAAGTCTTTCCTATTGTAGACATGTCACTTTTTCTTCTTGTTTTATCTATCTTCTTGTGGAGCATGCAAAAATTTAACTCTCTGTTCATGGGTAAAAGAAATAATCATAATACCCACAAAACACCCATTATGGGGACCACTTTGCACTTCACCATAGATTGGCCATCTTTTGATTATTTGAAACATACATTATAATTCGGGTTTTCTAAAAATCAAAACTTGAAATGATAGCTTGGATGGCATGTGGATTCTTTTTCCTTTGCTTTTATGGGCATGAGGGCAAAATTTCAAAAAATTTAAGTCCTTTGCGGACTTTCAGGGCTTTTGTGACTTTTAAGTCCTTTATGGAATTTCGGGCCTGTGGGCTTATTTTGGCAATTTTAACTTTTGCGAAAAGGTCTCAAAATGTAGAGAGGGCCCTCCGCTCCATATTTTCTTTGACATATGTTCATTTTTACTTTTCCCTGCTTGGGTGTCATTTTTGCGGGAGATTTTTTGAAAATTTATCCTTTTTGTAAAGGTTTGGAACTTAAAATAGCCGGCCTTCACTTTTCCACTTCTACTTTAATGATGACACATGTGCTTTTTTGGGACTGTGGATGAATGTTTTACAATTTGAATTTTTTTAAAATTTGACTAAGTTCGACTGCCATTTTGATTGGACTCTTTTGCATCGATTTTTATGACTCGTTTGTGATCGTTGATCTTTGTACTTGTTGATTTTTATCATCGATCTCCAAAGTATGAATTTAGGGTTTTTGACATGTAGTAAATGTGTTTTTAAGGGCTCAAACCATGGTTTGTATTGAAAGTGTAGATCAATCCTCAACCTTTGATCTTTGTACTTTTTGAATTTTGATCATCGATGACTTGACCATGGTTGAGTTCTGTTAACTCATCTCTCGAGTGTGCATGGTAAAGGTCAATTTGGCCCTAACTTGATCATTCCATTTGGATTTTCATTCTATGGGTGAAGCCTTGGTAAAAATATTTCTCGATGTCTTTGTTGAAGCTTCTGAAACTTGATTTAGATCAATTTTTTAAGCCTTCGAACACTTATATCTTTCTTTAGAATTTTGTGAGAAAATCTTTTAGGAGACTCCACCATTGTTAGATTTTGAGCTTTACTATTGATATCTTCATGAGATCTAGTTAATCTGAGCTTTCTGAGTGGAATGGTTGTGAACATTTGTTGTCATTATTGCCCTCTGAAATGTGGTTTTGTGTTGTTCCTTTTGATGGCTGCCAATGTTAGATTTCGAGCTCTGCTACTTAGGCTTTATGTCTCTTCCATGTACTTCTGTGGTTTGTTACTATGTCTGGGCTTGATTCATTATTTGAGAAAGATAGTCCTCTACCTTCTTCAGAACTATGTGAGCTTACGGGTTTTGAGATCTTTACCTTTTCCTTGGCTGCCATTGGAGCTTTGTTATGATCATTCTGTTAGAAACTTCGATGCAAGTTATTGTCTTCCTTAGATCAATCCCTATGAAACTTTGAACTGTGAATGCTGAAAAGGGTGAGTTTATTTATCTTTGAACATGAAAACTATTTCATTTTCACGAGTTCTCTTTCCTCCTCTAATTCTTTGCTACCCATAAATGGGTCTTGTTTATTGTTAAGTGATCTATGTTTCGAGTTCCATTTTCTTGGCCAATTTCTATATAACCTTCCAATGTTGTGTTGAAACATCGCCCTTTGTTTTGAAAGAGTTTGAACTTTGGATATTTTTTGAATGGATGTAGCTTCCATTTACACTTTCTCCTTCAAAACTGAGTAGAGGTATATAAAAGTACTTTGTATTTGATATTACAATACTGATTTTCTTAACTGTAGAGTTCTTATTCCATTCACTTTTGATTTTTTTGACTAGAACTTGCTCATTTTGGAATGAGGAAAACATATGAGTAATTCTTCTTGGTCAATGATTCAAAGTTATATGCCTCATAAATGCTTTTCATTCAATAATCTTTGAAGATTTCCAAATTTCATCTTGAAAATATTTGTTAAAGTTTTCGAATATAGGGTTGACATCTCAAGATTGATCCATGGTTGAGTTTTCAAATAATCTACTCTGTGCTTCTTAGATTTGCTTATGTACCTCATGTGAGTTTTCTTTAAATGAGTCTCTCTTCTTTCTTGATTGTGTATTGACCAGTCTAAGTTTTGCAAGGTTGAATGATGTTGATAAAATCTGTAACTGAAATGGGTTGCTTGAAAACTCTACATTTTATATATCCCTTTCTTTAGTTCACTTTTTGAAATGCCTACTTGTAACTTTGTAGTTACATTTATGCTCTTTGGATACTTAAGTTGAAGATTACGATGATTGAATATTGAACTAAAAATGCCAACTGCAATAGAAATACACTTATGATATTTTGCAATTAAGATGCCTTTATACCCTACAAGTGGTTTTCTAGAAATTACAAGCAATTCTTCTTCTATTTTTGATACCATTCTTAGGCATAAGCCTTGATTCAGATAATTTGTTGAAATATTGTAATCTATTACTTTTACTACATTTCCCTTTATTTCAGCTTGATATGGATATTGGAAAAGTCGTAAATGTCCATTTTACATGGTGAAGCCTGTCAAAATTTTCCCAGAATTCTCTCTTACTTGACTGAAATATGGAAAGTGTACATTGTCTGCATGCATCTTCTTTGTTCTGTATTGTAACCTTTTCCTTTTACAGAATATATTTGAGTTTTGAGTTACATTAACCCTTCTTTCCAACACTTACATGGTCTTTTTATATTTTTCTACAACCTATACCTACACACTTAAGAAAATAATTAGAAAATAATTAGGCTATTGGCCTCTCTTGTATCCATTTTCCTTATTTTCTTTTCTATTTCTTATTTTGAGTAAGCTATGAAGTTTGATTTCGGGTAATATATATCTTTTGTTGGTTAGAGATCCATATGCACAAATTATGACAATGTAGGAATATGGATTAACCCTAAGTTGTTTATTGATGATTCCTTATCTTTTACCTTTTAGGTACCATGCTTTGAATTGTGAAGACAAGGATGAAACAAGATGGAAGGGGAAAAATCTGCACAATGAAGAATATACAAAGGAAATGATGGGTTCACTCATATTCTTTGCTTTCTATTTCATGCATGTGTACCTCTTTCTTTAGTAGATGTACTTTACTTTTTAGTCACATCCCACGGCTTGTGTGGGAAACATTTGACTTTCCTTATGAATAAAACATTGAATTTTGTAAATGAGTTGTATATTTCTTTCTACATTTCAACCTTTTGTATGGATTATATTATGAACTAAACAACTCAGTCATATAATTGAATGTCTTAAACATGAAGGAAAGAACATTAATGAGAACCTGTAACATTCAGTAATGAACTTTGATTTCTGTAATTTACACTTATGTTTGATGTCCCAAAACTCAACACTTCACCTAATCTATAATTTGAGTCTTCATCAAGACAACACGGCTTTCCTTCATGGTCTTTGTGTTCTTTTGCTTAAGGTATTGTGAAATTGTAGATTATGTGATCTATTATGTTTTGTAACAACACACATAGCTACAGATTTCACTTAATAATTAAATAATTCAAAAGTAACTAATAACATCAGAACTTCCTTATCTTCGGTATACTTCACCCATGACTTTCACCATAACAACAAAGTTTGAGTTTCCCATTTTGACACAAGTGCAAAAATTGTCATGATTCCTAAAAAACTAGCCACAAATTTTAAACCATTTGCTAGTTTCAAATTCTATATGTTTTTATAAATTCTTGGTATATAGGATTACATGAGGGAACCTAACCATTGTGTGCTTTCCCATCAGAAGACATTTTTCGAATGTGGTTCCTCAACCTCTAAGCCAAATTTAGACGTTTTTACAACTATTAGAAAAATGTAAAATAAGGTCGCAGGATCCTAGTCAAGATAATAAACTGTCATGAATTTTTTTGAAACTTAGAAATAGTTGTATGAAACTCTCTCTTATGGCTTATTGTGTGAAATGTGACTTTTGGAAAAATAGTGTTTCTCTCTCTTCCCTATCTCTTTCTCTCTCCTCCCTTAGGAAATAAAATGAATATATGTACCTAACCCTCTCTTGTTGTGTGTGCATTATTATTATTATGTAAATGGAAAACTAAAGATGATAATTATACTAGATTTAGGTGGATTCCATGCCAACATTTTTCATGATTCATGCTCACATGGTTTTGTAGGGCGCAATAAGATGGTGAAATGGTGTGGTTGCAATTCATTTGTGTATTTTTGAAATTTATATATGATAATGAAAAAAAAATGTATTACTACATTTACGGTAAAGTTTCATTTTCCTAATTTCTTTCAAATAAAAAAAAAATTCCTTGTCGTACATGAAGTTTAAATAAACCCTGTAATTGTTCTTTCTTATCAAATTTTTTAAGAGTTAGCTAATATTACTTAATGCTCTTATTGATTTCATTTATAGCTATGTTGTTAAACTTACATCATGAATGGAAGGAAGAAGTATCTCTTTATAAATTAAAATGGAATTGTTCTTTAAACACCTTCAATTCTTCATCTTTCCTCGATTATTGCATGGCTAGTAGGTGAGCTTTAACACTATACAGTTGAGAACAACTTGATATTTCTTCCATAATAAGTGATCCCCACTATAACCGCGACCATCCTAAGTATGGGTGCTAGTGTTTACCAACTAATGTTTCTACCTTGGAGTGTCGTGCATCGATAAAACCTCATGATGAAAGAATATGCCCTTGTGTTTCAATTTCCAAATCTTGCATCTAGTATAAAATTATAAACTTGGTCCTAACGAGGTGTTGAACCTAATGTAAATTAAAATGGATGATTCATCTAATAGAATCAACATTAAGCATGTATTTTACTTATGAAATGAGGGTTTGAAACATGAGTGGAACCCATGTCATAATATTCCTATGTATGAAACCCAAGAGTTTGAATTCCTTTCTCCTAAAAAATAGGGGTGTTATCATGGTAGGATTGTTCTAGTTGTGTATAAGTTGTGGGGTAAGCATAATCATTTTCTATATTTATCCTTCTGGTATGGTGTAGGACCCTTTTCAGTGTCAATTTAAATTAGTCGAATGTGGACCTCTTATAGGAATTAAGATGAATTAGAGACAAAAATAATTTTTATCCGATAGAAATGGGTAGTCACTAGAAGATCGTCGATGTATAAAATTATAATTTCATATCATCTTGCAATACACATCTAATTCTTGTATTTCCCAAGTAATAATCCAATCTTTCTTAAGTGTGAAATCCTACTCCTTATGAACTTAGTGATTAATTAAAGGAAATCTATGTATGATTACCAAAGGTTTAAAATATTTCCTTAGAAGGATTTTGACGCATAAATATTTTATAAATAATTTTATTTGAACCCCTTTTCCCCTCTAAGATAAATGTGTTCCTTAATATCTAGTAGGGGATTACCATGTGTTTCTCATGTGTTGTAATTTTTCCCCCATCCATGAATGCTTTTGCATTGTTAATAGATTGTGGAGCCTCTCTTAAGGTTATTGGTGAAGGAAACACTAATGCATATTCACCCAATGATTTAAATTTTTCCTTGGAAGGCATTTGAAAAGCATATAGTTGTTGGGTTGTCTTGTTATATGCGTTTAATACTTGATGGTCTAAGAGAAATGAAATGAGTAGTTAGGTGCAGGGTCACCACTCCTTGTAGTCATGAATCCCTAAGTGTAAATTATGTATCATTTGAATTACAATTATTCTAAAATAATGCCAATAGTGAGACAAAAGTGCAATGTAAGAGTAAAGAGTATAAGAATAAAATGAGATTTTGGGTTTGGAATAATGTTTTTTTATTAGTGGTAAATAGTTTTTATAAAAGGGACTATACCCTTGTACAATAGGACTCAAAAGTCAAATTTTACAGATTCTACATTTCAAAAAGAGATCTAAATCTAGAATAAATAGAACAACCCAAAAGAAGAAAGCACTCTGCCAAGATCAAAGCCTAAAACCAGTAATCCTACAGCTAGAAAACAACTAGTAGACAACGACTACTCAGCAACAATAGTTGCTCAACAACAACACAATAGGCCTATAGCCCAGATGAAGCCATGAGAGGACCCAACATGACATAACTCATGCCTTGTCCAATACAATGGAAGGTTTAGATTTAGTATATCCTTTCTTTTTCCTATCCACTATCTTCCATTCCTCATTTCCATCTTCCACTGAGATTGGAAGAACAAATTCAATTGACTTGATAGGGATGTGACCCTCAACAAGGGGCATCTAATCACCATCTATCATTGAATCAACACCTTGAGAAGAGGGATTTTGAGGTTTCAGCTCTTCCATGATGGGTGATTAAGTTTGCAATATGGGTTCCACAACCGGTTCTGAATGGGGGCTTATTGTCAAATGATCTGGTAGAGAATCCTTCCACCAAGAAGGATTTTCCTTGCACTTGGAATGTTCACATTCATATGAAATATGTCCCATTTGGAAGCATCTTCGACATTTGAAAGCTAATCCCTCATAGTCTATCCTTTTCACCCACTTCCTATCACCTATTTACAGGTGAATTTCTGCTGGGAGGGCTTGGGAGGTGTCAATATCTACCAAAATTCTAGCATAAGTTGTATGTGTTTGATGGGAGGTTTTATCATCAAATTTCATAGAATATCCTAGGGTATCTCCTATGGAAATGAGGTAAGATCTATTCTAGAGCTGTATTATAAGCCCTAGAAAATGGATCCATACAAGGAAGGTATCAAATGAGTCTTTCAGGGGATCAAAGATGGATACCATGGCTTGAACATGAGTCCATGTTCACCCCAAACCCAATATTGATTAAATATTAAATCCCTATCTTCAAGGGTTTCAAAAATAGCAATAAAATAGGCTTTAGCATAGGGGTAGAGTTCAATATTACCCATAATATTTTCTCTCCATCTTTGTGTAATCCAATCATGTAGCTGAGAGAGCTTGGGCCAAAACTTATGAAACCTGTAAATTAGACCAAGTTGGGATAGGTTTTCCTCTTCCTTTAGGACCTTCTGCAGTAGATCCTCTTCTATCTTCAACACAGGAGTCATTTGTGATGGTGTTAAAGGCTTGTCAGTATTTCTAGCATTCTCCTTCTATTTGGAGACTATGGTAGCGTAAAAATTTTCTCCCTTACCTAGTTTTGTTGATTGAAATGCCCAGATCTAGAATTCCCTCCTTCAAATTTAACATTATCAGATCCAGAGTTTTTCGAATTTGGGTGTTAGTGCTTGAATTCCCCTTATTGGGATATCCCAATCTATAAGTATCGCCCAAATCTAATGACACAGTTACAACCTTTGGAAGAGGGGAATGGGCATTTGTGGAGCCTTCATTTCCAGGATTGGTGTTCCTATTCTCCTTACCACAATTTTATGAGCGGAGCCACCTCCACTTTTCCCCTGTTTATTCTCAAAAGCAAGTCCAATCCATAAAAAATATTCATTAGCAGAGTGATGTGTATTGCTATTATTGCATGCATTTGTCAAAGAAACCATTACAGGAGGTTTTTAGCGATTGATTTTGTGGGATTTCACGATCACTTCCATACATATCTCTGTAGATCCATCATCTCCTTTTTGACATGACAAGACTATATTTCCATTTAATTTTGAAATAGAATGTGTGTATTTCCTACACCCAGATCAAACACCCACTGACCACCATCACCATTTGAGATTCTTTATCTGCTAGGGTTCACAAAGTCTTGGCACTTACGGATCTCGATTTTTCCATAGATGATGGTTTATTTTTACAACATCAATAAGGAATAATTTCATACTTGAATTCCTTGTAAATAAACTAGACATTTTCATGTTGTTAGAAATAAATAAAAATTTATATTGGTCGATTCAACTTTTGTGCAAACAAAACCTCTTAAATTTATATATATACCTAAATAAAATTTCATGAAGCGAAAATGTTGTATTAAATAAAAAAATTTATTGAACTATATCAACTATAAAAGGAAAATAAATATCTTGTAATGGAATGATGTTTATGGGAAGAGGTATCTTGAATTTAAATCTCCTCTAAATACTAATATTCCTTCCTTGACTTCATGATAGTTTCCCTTATGTAACTAGGGTAAAATTTTAACATAGAATACAAGTTTCAGAAGAATAACCTTAACATAATAATGGGATAATTAGACACTTTGTTTACATTTCAAATTATGGCAAATAATTAATTTAGGAAGAGTATCGTAAAGGATAAAGAGCCAAATTAAGTTTTCATATTGTAAGTTGAATGTTAAATGAATTTAAGAATATGTAGGTGGAAAAGGGATCAATTATCATTGTATGGTAAATTCTCTTGGAATTTTAATTGTAACTAAGATGTAACCATGGTAATGATGTTTTATGGGTTAGTCAATCCTTGGGTCACCTTTTACGGTTGGGTCATTTCTAGTATTTTTCATTAGGGAATGTGTGGCATAAACATGCCTCATGTATTTTCATGTTATCTATGTGGGATAATGTTTTTTGGAAGAATCTCATGTGTTATGTGTTCTCTTAAGCCATCCCTTGTGTTATCATGTATCAAGAAATGTATGTCAAGAAAAACTTATACAAAAAATTTAACTATTGTATTTGTGTGTCGAATTTGTGGGTGTTACAAAGGTGGCTAGATTATTTCTTCTAAGCTACCAAGGACTGAGTGGTTTCCATTCTACAAAATTAACCCAAGGTGCAATCCCATCCTCATCCTTTATTACAATACCTCTAGGATTCGCTTTTAGCGAGAATTGAACCACTGGTGGGATCTTTAAGATCCAAACATCTTAACCATTGAGATAAATGCTATTTGATGTGGCATCAATTATAACCACAAAAGGATTAAATATTTTCTTGACATGCCTCTTTAAAAAAAAATTAAATAAAGAATACGCCTCACGAGATAAAATGTAAGCTAGGTGATGTTTTATCTCACAAGTGACAAATTGAAACACAACGCTCTAAATTTTTAATTAAAAATGTAGCTATTTTTAAATGGATGTTATTTTTCAAACATAATTTGATGATATCAATGAATATTTTTATAATCCGTTATTTTTATGCCACCCATTGTAGATAAACCTTTTATTTTATTTGTATCATCCACTAACCATACACTCATAATTTACCTTACACGGTATGATGATAAATATATGGAATGAAGAATTTATTTTATTGGTCACACTTTGCTTCCCTATGAAAATAATTATAGCACCATTGAAAATATAATTTTATCCTTTTTTTCACCGACAAACTACAAAACTATATGCTGATTACAAAATTATACTTCATCACTAAAGTAGATCCATTATGATACTTAGTTTCTTGTACCCACCTATCGGTGGGTTATTTTTGTAATAGAATTCAATCTCAATTTTATAAATTAATTATTGTTTTCAAAGGATAATTCATCAGCGATAAACTCTCTAAATCCACAATGTTTTAAACAATGGGTTTACTACATAGAAACAAGGGCTGCGGTGCAGCTAGAGTACCTGCCATGAGATGTGGCATACAACCACTGAAGGGGGGAGGAACGACAATAACATTAGAAACAAATACGGAAAATTGCATAAGCAGTGTTGAAAGTTAATTTGTTTTATGATTTGTAACCATTGAACATTAGTCTGAATAATTACCATTTCATAATTGCTAGACATAGGAAAAGATGAATCAGTAGTTTTAACCAAGCAATTGAATTTGTAAAGGGCATTTCAAAGTAACTGCTGAAGTCAAAAAATAATAGTATTCCTATCTAGGATGCAATGTAAAAGTCTTTCAATCCATCCATATTAAGCAGAATGCCTTTGAAAAGTATAAATATAAGCGTATAGCTTATTGTTGTTTCAAACGAAAAAATTAGAAATAATTGCTGAAATTTTTTAATCTTCTGGTAAACAAAACTGGAAAACTTTTAAAAATCATTGGAAATATCTTTTTACAATGAATAAGGTAATTGTACAAACAATCCTTTGTGTGCTTGTATAGGGTGTCTCATACACCAAATTGATGTTTTGCTTGGCAGTGTGCTTGTATAGTGCTACTGTTCAGAGATGGCATTCGTTAAATGATTAATCTTATTGGTGTTAGTGTTCACCATTAAAGTTATTTCCACAAGTTTTGAATCATTGTTTTCGCACAGGGTTCTCTTTTTTAAATGTGTAAATGTGGTAATTTGCATTGACCAGCTGGATCCCGAACCTAGAATCTCTGATTTTCCATCTGTGCTCAATAATTTAGCTATTTGTCATCTGTGTTGTCAGGAGTGTAAATTGTTTTCAACACACTCCTCAAGCCACACTTCCGAGTTTGGGCCTGGAGTTCTTAGTCTGGCTCCAATACCATGATTTACTCCTTTTTGTGGCTCAAGTGTGGATTGTTTCCAACTAAATCATTATTCTTTGTACTGTAAATTGTTTGAACCTTGATTCATTATCTTGAATTGAAGATTTTATGTACCCCAAATAAGTCCTCATTGATCCTCGTTAGGTTGTTTTTTAATTTTCTTAAAGTAGAAATTAGTTTTTATTTGGTTGTTCAGGTTCGAAAATAAAATTTCTTAACTTTGTTTTATCGACTTAATCTCAGATTTAAAGAACAAGGCATTTTATCCACTTGAATTAAGATTTCATGTACCAGGTCATCACAGCTACCATACTAGGCAACTAAATCTTTAGCAATAGCTAGGTTTTCATCTCTATTTTTGGCGAGAGGAAGGTGGGTTTTATTTTTAATATGAAGCCATATTAGATGATTCTTGGCATGAGTATCATGTTCTAACATAAATCCTTGTAGTTTTGGTTAATTTTCTTGAGTTAAGATTTCATGTGCTAGGATGTCACTGTGTTTATTTAAGGTTACACAACCGACTTTATATGGGTTCTTTATTTTATTTGTAGTAGAAGCTATGAAGAAGTAGGAGGATGTTTTGAACCTCCTAAGAGATGTCATTCTCCTCAAGATTCTGGGGAATCTGAGGAGCTCAACAGACAGGAAGTCATGGTCAATGGTTTGCAAGTAGTTTTATTGTCTGGAGGCCCTTTGCAAGGAGAGATTACAGCTCTTGAGAGGGAAATGGTTAGCTAGGATTCTGCAGAGATATGGGAACCTCCAGCACTTAGATTTTTCTTTGTACTCTCAAATCACCAACCAATGCCTGGAAAAGGTGGCCAGGTTAATAGGGCAACATTTACGTTCTAAAGATCTTTCCAAACAGGGTTGTTTTAGTCACATTGGCTTGTCTATACTGGCCAAAAATAAATTGTGAGAACTTAGTGGAAGTTGATCTTTCTAATTGTAGCAGAATTGGGGATAAAGAGGCTGATGCTATTTCTCAGGCCAAGAATCTGCAGTCACTAAAAATGATGAAGTGCCAGCTAATTTCTGACTTGGGTTTGGTTTGCATTGCGGCAAGGTGCAGTAAAATCCATCACTTGAATGATTGAATCTCAAATGGTGTGTTGAGATTTCTGATTTGGGCATTGAGCTCGTTGCTGTCAAGTGCAGAGACCTTCGGTTTCTCGATATTTCTTAGTTAAAGGTATTTGTATTTCTTTGCAGTCTTTATATTTCTTCATGGAGGCTAGTTAAATAACAACCTTTTATTTTTCAAGGTCATTTGTCTGATATCCTCATCTGCTACAAAACATGGTTGAATATTTTTATGGTAATTGGATAACAAAATATAAGTAATCCATTAATCTGCTAGCTTATTACAATCAAATGGAATAATGCGATTTTGTAAAAGTAATGCATTAAAACACAAGTTATAAATTGTTCTCATATGTATGATAAACAAGGCCAGTCACTAGGAGATGGCGAGTTTCACCATCTTGACGCATTTTCCTTCCATCATAAATTGTAACAATTTCTCTTGTTTGATCAAATAGATCGAGATTCTTATGATTAGTGAGCATGCATCTATAAATGAGAGATATGGAGGATACATTGACATTGTAGTTTGAGGTGGCAGAACCTCACTCCTCAAGTTTGTGATCATTTCAGGGATACTCTTAATCTAGTGCAATGTGTTGCAGATAACAAACAGATGTATAGGTTCTATAACACAGCTCGTCTACCCAGAGACCTTGATACTGGTTGGGTGTCTCTCTGTGGATGATGAAGGCCTTGAAATTCTTACAGATGGCTGCAAATCATTATAGGTACGTAGGAAGTTATTGACTTGATATTAGAAGTGTCTGCTTTACATTCCAAAAACTCGCAAATTGTATGCAACGATTTTTCTATTGGATTTTAAAGCTTACCAAATGAACTTAGAATAACAGGTTAGATAATGCAATAGCTATGAAGGCTGATGGTAGTGGGTTTTCTTTTTTGCACATTTTTTAATCTAATTTTGTAACTGATACAGAGTAGCTTGTTCACATCATCATTGACACTTCAATACTGGATTATAGTTGGAATTTTGTAGAATTTCTATTATAAGTGTGATATGTAGATGATTCTCTGTTTACAGAGCCGTGATGTTTCAAAGTGTCAGAATGTGAGTTGCTCTAGTATAATTTCCCTTACGAGTGGATCAATCACCTTGCAACAACTTATCTTGGCCTATTGTGTTCTAGTTAGTAATATGACACCAAGCTAACGATGACCGGACAACTCTTTTAACTTTGAACAAATGATTTCAATTATTGAACCATATGATATCTCAATAAGCATCTATGTGTTTGATGAGCAGCAGGTCAGAAGTGCTCTTTTTGCAAGTTTGCAAAAATTTGAAATTCTACGGTTGATTAAATTTGATGGCTGTGAAATTTCTTGCTCAAGGCTAGAGTCTATTGGAAAGAGCTGCAAGTATTTGCAGGAACTGAGCTTAAGTAAGTGTAGCAGTGTAATGGATGAAGGAATCTCTGTACTTGTGGCTGGTTGCAGAGACTTGAAAATCATGGACCTCACCTGCTGCCCAAATTTCACAAATGTTATTGTTTCAGCAATTGCAACGTTTTGTAGATATATTTCATGTCTTAAGATGGCATCATGTAGCTTGGTCACCGAAACAAGCTTGACCAAAGAAAGAAAGAAAGAAATTAACAGATTCACATAAAGCTGCCACAATCTGAATAGTATGTCCATTCTGCCATGACCTTAGTCTAGAAAATAGTAACTTGGCGAGCCAATTCCGGACATGGATATGGTTTAGCTAATGCGCTCTCTAATTATATTTACCTCTAATTTATTAAGCTTTTTCATTTTCTAGACCAACATCTATGACCTACATAAGTGATTTCTTTGTTTATCAAATTCCAATGTCAGTGAGCTCTTATTTGGTCGGAGGCTTCTACGATGCAGGTGAAAATGTTAAATTTGGTGGGAGGCTGAGCTGAAGGTCGTTTATTTTCTTATTCAGCTGGGCTTATCTATTGGCAGAAGAGGAACAATATGCATTTTGTGATAAGAGCCTCATTTCTCCTCATGGTCATTTTGTCAAATAGTTGTTGACAGGACTATACCCTTTGTCATAAAGTCCTAGCCTGGTCCTGAAACCATCCTTGAAAACTACAAGAGGCCTGCATTTTCCCAAAATTCCAATCATATAACTTCTTATTTTAAAAAAACGCAAAGATTCGTGGGTTTTGTTTTAATTTTTTTGGGTGTGGAGGATATTCACCTTCTGATGTTGACGGGGCCTTCACCAGGAGAGCCAGCGCCTCCTCTGATACAAGTGACCACACACTTAGTTGTACAGGACTCTGCTTTCTTGGATTTTGGCTTTTGAATCCTCGGACCTTTATCTGCGCCTGCAATTTCAGTTTCATTATTAGAAAGCCCTGAAACTATTTGAACATGAAATTGCCTGATTTAAATCTGCATGCCTGATAGAGTCTGTGGGATGTCTGAAAATGCATCGTCTGAGAAAGAGGAGACAGAAACATTGGTGGCGATTATGAGGGTAACTAGAGCAGAGGCGAGTCTATGGGTAATCGAACGTTGAACCCATCGTTTACTGCCCCTGAGGGAATGTGAAGGTAGAAATGGTTGTGGGTGCTTCCAATGTGCAGTGGAAGACCGAAAGACGCATGGCTCAGACTTCGGATAAGAAGAGGAGGCAGTGACTGTAGATGTTTTCTGCTTTCCCTATTATGGTGGATGCAGGTGCGCACAACAGCAGCGGTGATAGAAAATACCTGAAGCAGATGTCAAAATGTAAAGGGGCAAATAAAACTTTAATAAAAGCGGTCGTATCTGTGTGCAGAGGAAGGAAGGAGTTCCGGAAATGAGGAATTAACATTCCACCAATCAAATTAAACATTTGCATATGCACTACCAATTATTTCCAAAAAAATTACACAAACATTAGCTTTTACATGTTTAACACGCAGTCCAAAGCAAATTAATAGCATAAGGCGAATACTATAGTATCCTGCGCGGCAGGTACTAACAATGAAGGAAGCTTAGAATATGTTCTTTTACATTTCCAAATGTGATACCAGGATGGAGCGGGGATTAAGTTAATTATATCCCACGATGATTTCACGTGATTTTTTTAATTCATTTCTTTTCATGTACATATAATATCACCAAATATTAGGCTTTAATATTATATCTCTAAAAACAAAGCATAAACATTCTCCATATAAACATCATTTAGATCATAAGCTAATTATTCATCAAATACAATAGGTTTAACATATAACTAATGATTGGATATTTCAAAAATTCAATGTAGTTAAACAATTACTATTTAATTTTGACTCATACTCTTTTTTAATGATATGTAAAATGATAATCATCATGTAGATGTCAGGACTAATGAATAAACATCTATTCCTCTTGATATAGAAAATGAATGCACCACCTTCATAGTTCCCCAATTTTATAATTTCTCTATTACACTTGATAATGTTAATACTCTATATGTTCTTGTTGACTAATGTTAACAACCCTTATTTGTATAACAACATTTAAAATTTTCTCTATCAAAAAATAATTCTAGAAAATGCATCACTACAAGATGGAGACTAGCTATGATGAGAATCCATATGATATAAACATAATGGTGGATTAATTCGCAAACAATAATTTTGTAGATTAAGAGTATAATTTTTAGGTGATAATGTAAAAAAATGTCTCATTCCTAAGTACATGTTGGTGATTCGAGGGTCATTTTAGAGGAAAATTCATGTCTTGGAAATCATATTCATTAACGCTTTTGTTGGTGTATAATATAATAATAATTTCACGGTTATGCTAAATGATGTGATCAATGTAAAAAAATATTAATATCAAATTATTCCCATCTCATATTGTACATCTTAATGTTTCGTTATGACCATTCTTGTAATGCCCACTTCCTATGACACTTAGTTGGTTATCATTTTGAGTCATGCGAGACTTTTGGATATAAACATGACTTATACTTACGTTGATTAGCATGATGTTTTGTGAGTAGATGCATTTGGATTATGATTGGATTTTGTTTTCGGTATGATCTACACTAGCTCATGGACGGAGACTATTAGGTCGATATTATTTTATATGGATATATTGCATGTGTTCTAACTTTGGATTTCTTCGCCATGATAAATAGAATGCAGTTGTTGAATTTACATTACTATAACTTGGATAATGATGAAATGCATAATTAAGTTGTGATTTAAACCTTGGAATAATGGATAATTGAATTACGTATAGATGTTAATAAATTTCATGCATATGGTTATTTTGGACATTTTGACATGGCCGCAAGGCCGAAGGAGGTATTTTGTATTTTGCAGGAAACACAGCATGATCACAACCATGAGGGGGATTGGGAACCAAACACAACAGGATGTCGGGTGGTTACAACAATTGGTCGTCAAGGCAACTAGTAAATTGTATTGTGTTACCTTTGTTCTTTTATGTGTTGAGAAAATTTCCATGAGGGGGAAATTTTCTAATGTGACCAAGGGGGTAAGAATTTTAATTACTTGTTTTAACTTACTTTAGTAGGTGATTCCATTTGTGATGTTTTTTAAAAATAACTTTTGTTAAGTATGTTTAGATTAAATTAACATCTTGTTTTAATTTTTAAGTTTTGGAGGGAAGTCTAGTGGGTGTAATTAATTTTGATGGTTGGCTCCTTGATCCTTGTGTTTCCTCATGTATTGAATGTTTGGTTTGAGTGTTGACCACTCCAAATCCTTTGAATCTCGAATTTGAGATTTAGGGCAATTTTGGGGGACTTGTGGGACAAGTTGAACTTGTCCCACACTTCCCAAAACCCCTTACCAACCATATCTATGGGTTGGGAATCCAAAAAGGGGATATTTTTTTATTGTTTTGGGAAGGGAAATGTGACTTTGGGGTGCTCTTGTCTTCTTTTACATTTATTTGTGCCTCAAGACACATGGGAAGGGATGGATGTGGAAGAGAGATGTCATTCAACCCAACCACCCATTTATTATGTTTTGGGAGTTGAGTTGACTAAAGGGAGGTGGTCTTGAGGATGTGTGATGTGGCATTCTACAAGGAGCCACATCACCCTCACTCTTTCCTTTTGTCCATTTATAGAAACTTCCTCTCTTGTTGAGGGGGTTGGAGATTTTTTTGTTGGGAGTTCTTTTGTTATTTTGGGAGAGAAAAGATTGAGAAGAAAGAAAAAAAAAAAAGAAGGAGCTTGGACTTGCATGCTTGGGATTGTTTTGGAGGGAGCTTGGACAAAGTTCTTGGTTTAGGCTTCTCCAATGGAGAGGTAGGCAACCTTCTCCCTCTTTGCTTTCATATTGTTGTTATTTCTATGCTAAATTTGTGAATAATGTATGTTTACTTTTGTGTATTGTGAAAAATGGATAGAATGCTTGATGTGTAGTGTAGGAGAGGTCTATGGGAAAACTCATGAGGGAGACATAAGAGTAGAATAGGATATTGTGGAGGGAGTTTGAGAGGGATGCCCATCTTGGGTAAGAATGTTCACATTCTTACCTTGTCCTTGAGGAGCCATAAGAGGAGGGAGGCGTAAGAGTATGGGAGGAAAAAGGGGTACTTGAGGGAGGCATAAGAGTCATAGGGGCTTGAGTTTTATTGTGGAGGGTTTAGATGGGTATCTCATCTCAATGGGGAGGCATAAGGAAAAATTTCCCATAGTTCCTTCTCTTGTTGGCTTGGATGAAAGCCTTTTTGTGAAAAGTATTGTGTTGTTTGTGTTTCCTTTTTGTTTCTTCTTTTTAACCTTGAATGTTGTGAAGCAAATTGTATTGTGGAAGAAAGTGTTGTTGCCTTGAGTTGGAGACCACCCTTCATTGTGTTGTGTTTGGGGCTCGGGGGTCAATGGAGGAGATTGCTTCTCTTCTCCATTGAGTTTTGGTTGGGAGGAGAGTGTTGCCTCTCCCCCTATCTTGGTTGTGATTGGAGCTACTTGGAACTTGGAGCATGGATGAAGGACACCTAGGAGCTTGTGAACACTTCTTCCTTTTTCCTTTATATGTATTATTTGGTTGTAAAATTTGTATGTGAAAGAAAGTTGTATCATCTTGTTTTCATTTCAAAAAAGGGATATATATATATGTATTGAACCTCATTTTGTTACTCAAAGGAGATGAATTACAAAGTTGGAATACTAGAACATTACCATTCTTGTTTTGTTGATAAAAGACTTAAGTCTTTTAATAGTTTTAAATGTGTCAATAAAGAAAGCTATGCTCTAGTTCTACTATGCTTTGCTTCATTTCAGAATTTATTGTAAATCTTATTGCAAAAAAAAAAAAAAAAGAAATGAAACCAAACCTATTCAAAATCTCAAGCAATGTTCATTTAATGATGTAGAAATAAATTTTAATGCAAAGACTTTAAATTCATTAAGAGCAATACCCAAGTACCCCATGATGCCTAATAGAGGTATTAATAGTTTGAATATCATTCTCATTTAAGTAACACTAAAACTAAGAAATTTATTGATATTATATTTAATAATATCAATGTACTTTTAAATTGCCTTTTTACATATGTGAACAAGAGTATGCGATTAGTAATATATAAAAATATTTTAAACGTTTTTTTATCGATTAGGACACTTCGAGTGGTCTTAGCTTCACAAATATCAAGCTGCATGGCAGCCTCGCAGCTGCCCAAACAAATGTAAAGTCGGTCTCAAAATCAAGACCAGTCAATCACCCTTAAATCGTGTCTAAGAGAATAGCGCTATAAAAAAAAATGATGATATGTTTCGGTAGATATGCACGATAGACAACTTGATACACAAAGCACCGATATGTCACGAGAGAATATTTAAATTGTTGCAATGCTTGCAAAAGTGAGTTTTGTGGTTGTCTATTTAAGCGTGTTGCAATAGACAAGCAATAGTTGTTGGTATAAGAGGTCCATAGTTGATAGATAGCAAAGCATAGTTGGACAGCTTTCGCTTTCGCCTTTTTTCCCCATCTTTTTGATAAAATATCACAAAAGAGAATCCTCGCATTCAAAGTGGGATTCGATACTAGACAAATAACGTCATGATTGGACAACCCGCTAGTTTTTACGCCACTCGAGAAAAAAAAAAACACAAAAAAAGAAAGCTTGTTCGATGCAAATGCTGGCCGACTCTTTGTGGCGAGCCATGTTTTGAAACCCCGCCTCCTCTTGGCTATCTGCTGGGAGTGCTCAGTAGATACTCTCCTACCCGTCCGATCGATCTCGAAGTCCTCTGTGTAGGCGACCTTGGACCCCCGACCCGTCCAGATTTGAGGATGCTTTCGACACTAAACAGATAACAGTATAGATGGCGATCTACTCGCCTTAAGTGCTCAGGGTAACAAATGCTTTCATTACAGCACTCTAATAAGAATGGCGGCATGATGTTTCACGAATCATCTCCCCTACACCAATGGTCTCTCACATTCTCCTTAGCATGCGTGCTTACACTAACAGACCCATCCTGATCCCTTTCCCATTCCTCCTCAGTCACATAAACTTGAGAATGAGAAATTTAAGAAAGCGATTAGTAATGTAAAATGGTCTATACACCTGTTTGGAAGAAGGTTGAAAGCCACGCCTCATAAGCCCAATCCGCCTTCACTGAAATCGGCCATTTCCGGTGCCGATTGTGGCTAACATGGCATACTTTTAATAGCGTGATTGTCCAGTTTTTTCGTGGATACGGAGAGTGGGTAAATAAAACAAGGGAGGGAAAAATCAAGATTTGCAGATCCAAGCGAATGAATGTAGGATGCGACCCTTTAGGGTATAGACTGCAGAATTCAAAGTGTATTTAATAGCAAGGAAAATCAGGCGGCCCAGTGGTGTGTCTTACACGCCTTAGAAGGGAATGTCAATGGTTGGCGGGTGGCCATTAAAGCCACGCACCCCTCCCTATCCATATTTTTTTCAAATTTAGGTTAGTCTTACCGGTTTTTATAATGTAAATTTTGATGAAGTAAACTATGTTAAAACATGATAACTCAGGCACTTCGTGGACGATGATTTCTCGGTGGGAAACCGTTGCTATGTATCCATTTTTTTTTACGTGATACAATGGAGGAGTATTCTTGTTAGCCAATAAAATAGGTAGTCTTAGAATTCTCGCATCTTTCGCACTTGCATGTTGTTGTTTGGGTGCAAGTTCCCACCTCGACAAATATCAGAATTAGTTCAAATAAATGTGTATGTAACATCTAAGTTGTGATTTATAGAATTACTTGATGTAATGTTCGTTATAGAGTTCCGATCTTGTCATGAGAATAATTTTCTCCGATGCGAGGCTCTTAACGTTATTTAGTGCCAAGACTCAACGACTCCTCGGATAAGGCGGCTCATGGCGTCGAGCTCGGCGCGAAGCTAGTGTCGAGAAGAACGTTAGGGAGGCTCCTTGCGACCCAACTAGACTGTATTTTTCTTTTCCGCGCATCCTATCCTTAACACTAGAGCAAAGTACCCCGATTTAAATATATTGTATTTCTAATCTGTTTCTCTTAATCTCGATTTAAAAAAAAAAAAATTTGTCATGTTTTCAGGTCGTATGCTGGTGACAGCATGTTCTTCATCGTCGTCGTCCGTTCGTTTTCAGGGCGTTACATTTTGGTATCAGAGCCAGGGGTTTGAAGCTGGGACCCTTGGGCACACGCAGAAAACGTAGAACAGGAACCTTTAACTTAGTGAGAACATTATTCTTTTAAAATATAAAACCATAATGTTGATAATTATAGTAAACAACAAATTTAGAAAACTGACTCAAGACCTAGAACGATGAACTAACTCTCGCCTTGATCTGTGCAGGAGGCGCGGATTGGGTGGAGGGGTCTCTTCACATAGACCTAGACATACCACCGCTAGAGCGAGGCCGTAGCAGACCCTTCCGCCTCGAGATCTTGCGAGACACTCCGGGATGTCAATGCGCATTATACGCGGAGAGCCTTTGGGAGGACGAATTGCTAGGCATAGTTTGGAGCCATCAGTAGATGCCCAGGCATCCCCTCGACACAGCGAGGAGCACAGAGCAAAGAATTTCCGTGCAGAGTTGGCTGGCTAGGCGAGTCACCACAGAGAGGACATGGGGATAGGATCTCAGGACATAGGGACAGGTCTCGGAGCCCTAGACAGAGGGAGGAGCATACAGATAGATCTAGGATTCGTCATACATTAGCTGCAGACCATATCAGGGAGATCCTGAAGCTATGACCATCTCACTATTCAGGTGATACAAGTGGTTTTCAGGTAGAGGCTGGTTGGTGAGCTTGAGTGGATGCTTCAAGCTCTGTCCTTGTACTAGCAACACGAAAGCTCGTGTTGTGATCCATCTTCTGAAGGATGGAGCAGGAGTCTAGTGGAGGACCGAGGAGCAGAAGCTCCATGTTGAGTCGAGACATATACCGGGAGTTGTTTGAGGAGCGTTTTAGGAGCAGGTATTTACCCAGGAGATTTATTCAGCAGCGGATAGACGAGTTTCATGACCTCCGTCAGGCATCGATGATAGTAGCTGAGTATGAGAGTCAATTTCTGGACCTACTCCAGTACGTCGACTATATGCAGGATGAGTAGGTACAGATTCACAGGTTCATTTGGGGCCTGAACTTGGATTTAGGTGGCGCAGTGCGCATTCACTACCCACAGACATTAGCAGAGGCCGTGGAGAAGGCCTATATTGCAGAGGAGACACGGGGAAGACACAGCAGGCTAGAGACAGAGTTCGGAGCCGAATCCAGCAGATGCAGGATAGTAGGTCGAAGGGGTCAGTTCCTCCTCCACGGGGTGGACAGAGTTCAGGGCAAGCTTCATTTAGGCCACCACCGCAGCAGCCAGCGCAGACCCGCCCACCTTACCAACCTCCTCAGATATTCGATGCACAGAGAGGACGTAGTATGGGGCCTCCTCCTAGGGGTCCCATCAGGACACAGGGTGCACCGAGAGCTCAGTCAGTAGGAGCTCGTCAGCAGAGACCTCAGCAGTCCATAGCCGGATCATCAGGATCTGTATCTCAGTCATCTAGAGTACCAGCTGGAGCTGCTTCCCACTGGAGAGGACCAGGCAGCTGTTATGGTTGCGGTGTTGTTGGACATCTTTGGAGAGATTGCCCACATAACCCTACCAAGGGTAAGACACAGAGCTCAGAGCCTACTGTTGGAGATATGGCACGGAGTCATCGGATCTATGCAGTGGTCGAGAACCGCCAGGCTGAGCATCAGAGTACTGTGATTGAGACGACAGGTAGTATTGGTGGTATTTCCACCTCTATATTATTTGATTCTGGTTCTTCTGATTCTTTTATTGCACCATCCTTAGTAGAGCATTGTAGGCTAGTGGCAGTTAGGCAGGGCCATAGTTGGGATGTTGAGATGGCTTCTGGAGCCAAGATTTCTGTAGACTCCTTAGTCAAGGAGTGTGTAGTGGATTTGGGACCCTTCACCACTACTTCTGATCTTCGGATCCTTCCATTAGGATCTTATGGCATCATTTTAGGCATGGATTGGTTGTCCGCTCACAGAGCTAGAGTGGATTGTTACCATAAGACTATTGCTTGCATAGATGATCTTGGAGTAGAGTCAGTGATATCAGGAGTTAGGAGGGCCGTATCCATTCGCACCATCTCCGCTATGCAGCTTAAGCGATGTGCGCGACAGGGTTGTCAGATGTTTGCTATTACGGTCAGTGACAGATCAGAGGATGAGTCCAGAGGACCTTCCCTCGATGACCATCCCATCTTATCAGAGTTTGCTGATGTGTTCCCAGGGGAGTTACCGGGATTACCTCCCCCACGTGAGATCGATTTCCATATAGATCTAGTTCCAGCAGAGCCTATCTCACGAGCACCCTATCGGATGACTACTCCTGAGTTATGTGAGCTCAAGTTGTAGCTTGAGGGCCGTCTGGAGAAAGGCCTAATCCGTCCTAGTGTATCCCCTTGGCGTCCACCAGTGATCTTCGTGAAGAAGAAAGATGGATCTCTTCGGTGTGTATTGATTAACGTCAGCTGAATAAAGTAACGATCAAGAATCGTTACCCAGTTCCACGCATTGATGATTTATTTGATCAGATGAAGGGGGCTACAGTTTTCTCTAAGATAGATCTTAAGTCAGGATACCATCAGCTCAAGATTGCGGAGACAGATATTCACAAGATAGCTTTCCGCACGAGATATGGCCACTACGAGTTCACAGTGGTACCTTTCGGTTTGACGAATGCCCCCGCAGTGTTTATGAGTTTGATGAATGGGGTATTCAGGACCTTCCTTGATCGCTTCGTGCTCATCTTCCTTGATGACATTTTTATTTACTCATGCACACGTGAGGAGCATGAGGAGCACCTTCGCCAGGTTCTTCAGTGTCTTTGCGAGCAGCGCCTTTACGGGAACTTGGAGAAGTGTGCGTTCTTTCAGCCTGAGGTGTAGTATTTGGGCCACGTTATTTCTGGGGAAGGTATCGCAGTCGATCCTTCCAAGATTCGAGCCATCATGGATTGGCCAGCACCCACTAGTGTGACCGAGGTGCGTAGTTTCATGGGTCTAGCAGGATACTACAGGAGGTTTGTTCAGGATTTTTCCCGGATTGCGCACCCCATCACTTCTCTTCAGCGGAAAGGGAAGAAGTTTTTATGGTCAGATAGATGTGAGTAGGCCTTCAGTACACTGAAGGAATGCCTTACGAGAGCACCTATCCTTGCAGTGCCAGATCCTCATGGAGAGTTTTTCGTATGCACAGATGCTTCCTTGGCAGGACTTGGAGGAGTGTTAATGCAGGAGGGTAGAGTAGTTACCTTTGAGTCCGCAAACTCAAAGATTATGAGCTCAATTATCCAACCCATGACCTTGAGCTTACAGCAGTGGTACATGCCTTAGTGCGGTGGAGACATTTTCTTCTCGGCCGGAGATTTACACTCAGGACTGATCACTTGAGTCTTCGCCACCTCTTCACGCAGCCCAATCTCAACGCTCGTCAGCGGTGTTGGATGGAGTTACTCTGTGAGTATGACATGGAGATAGAACATGTGAAAGGGAAGGAGAATGTGGTTGCAGATGCCTTGAGTAGGCGGAGACATGTGGCTATGGCCACCTCAGTGGGCACAGATTTGCGGAGTAGGATCTTGCAGCAGCTTCCTCAGGATAGTTTCTACCTTGCAGCCAGAGCAGAGATTGAGTCTCAGAGACCCCTTGAGGGGAGATTTGATGGATTTTCATTAGAGGCAGATGGTCTTCTCAGACACAGAGGTCGAATTTATGTTCCTAGAGATGGAGGCTTGAGACATGACATTTTGACAGAGGCTCATCGTGCACCTTACTCAGCCCATCCCGGGGTGAAGAAGATGCACGCCACCCTGAGACAGTTGTACTTTTGGAGAGGACTTTGGAGAGACATAGCTTCTTTTGTATCCCACTGTTTAGAGTGCCAGAGGGTGAAGGCCGAGCATCATCATCCAGCTGGCCTTCTCTATCCTCACGCAATACCGAAGTGGAAGTGGGACACCATTTCCATGGACTTCATCGTTGGGTTACCTACATCGAGATACCATCATGACACCATCATGGTCACGGTGGATAAATTGACGAAGGTAGCTCACTTTTCTCCAGTGAAGACTACCTACACGGCTAGTGCAAGTGCGGTACGCAGTATATCTTGATGAGATTGTCGGACTACATGGGATTCTCGGAAGATCATTTGTGACCGCGACCCTTTGTACACCTCCCATTTATGGACCACCAAAGTATGCCCTCGGGACAAGGATTAATTTCAGCACTGACTTATCACCCCGAGACAGATGGACAGACGAGAGAGGGTGAATCAGATTTTGGAGGACATGCTCGGGATGTACATGATGGATCATCAATCGAGACGGGAGGAGTATACGTATTTGGTAGAGTTCGCTTATAATAATATTTTCTAGAGTTCTATAGGCATGGCTCTTTTTCAGGCCTTATATGGTAGAGAGTGCAGGACACCTCTTAGCTGGGACAGGATTGAGGACAGGGGTTTCCCTTGGGCCAACATTATTACTACGGGACATGGAGCAGCGAGGTTACATTGATCGAGAGAGAGATTGGGGAGGCGGGATAGGCGAAGAAGTATGCAGACCATCATAGGACAGATCATAGTTTTGAGGTAGGCACGAAGGTGTTCCTTCGTGTCAGACCGCATAAGAGCCCTATCCGTTATGGAAAAGGTTCTAAGCTTTCTCCTAGATTTGTGGGTCCCTTTGAGATCTTGCGAGTGCCTTGGTCCCTTAGCCTATCGTCTAGCATTGCCACCTAGCTTATCGCGCGTCCATGATGTTTTTCACATTTATGTGCTTAGGAGATATGTTTCTGATCCTTCTCATGTGCTAGATTGGACTGCATTGCAGGTGCAGGATCAGGGGCGATTGATGGTGGAGCCTGTGCGCATTTTAGATCGTAGGACCCTGGGCCTTCGCGGTAGAGAGATTGATCAGGTTCGGGTCCAATGGGACAGGTACGATGAGACTGCTGCTACTTGGGAGGATGCTACATCATTGCAAGCTCAGTTTCCACACTTATTTCAGTGACTTCCAGGAGGAAGTCTAGTCTAAGGGGAGGGGGATGTAATGCCCACTTCCCTATGACACTTAGTTGATTATCATTTTGAGTTATGCAGACTTTTGGATATAAACATGACTTATACTTATGTTGATTAGCATGATGTTTTGTGAGTAGATGCATTTGGATTATGATTGGATTTTGTTTTCAGTATGATCTACACTAGCTCATGGACAGACTATTGGGTACTGATATTATTTTATATGGATATATTGCATGTGTTCTAACTTTGGATTTCTTCGCCATGATAAATAGAATGCAGTTGTTGAATTTACATTACTATAACTTGGATAATGATGAAATGCATAATTAAGTTGTGATTTAAACCTTGGAATAATGGATAGTTGAATTACGTATAGATGTTAATAAATTTCATGCATATGGTTATTTTGGACATTTTGACATGGCCACAAGGTGAAGGAGGTATTTTGTATTTTGGGAAACACAACATGATCACAACCACGAGGGGGATTGGGAACCAAACACAACAGGATGTCGGTGTTTAAAACAATTGGTCGTCAAGGCAACTAGTAAATTGTATTGTGTTACCTTTGTTCGTTTATGTCTTTGAGAAAATTTCCATGAGGGGGAAATTTTCTAATGTTACCAAGGGGGTAAGAATTTTAATTACTTGTTTTAACTTACTTTAGTAGGTGATTCCATTTGTGATGTTTTTTAAAAAAATAACTTTTGTTAAGTATGTTTAGATTAAATTAACATCTTGTTTTAATTTTTAAGTTTTGGAGGGAAGTCTAGTGGGTGTAATTAATTTTGATGGTTGGCTCCTGAGCCTTGTGTTTCCTCATGTATTGAATGTTTTGTTTGAGTTTTGACCACTCCAAATCCTTTGAATATCGAATTTGAGATTTAGGGAAATTTTGGGGACTTGTGGGACAAGTTGAACTTGTCCCACACTTCCCAAAACCCTTACCAACCATATCTATGGGTTGGGAATCCAAAAAAGGGATTTTTAATTTTTTTTTGGGAAGGGAAATGTGACTTTGGAGTGCTCTTGTCTTCTTATGCATTTAATTGTGCCTTAAGAAACATGGGAAGGGATGGATGTGGAAGAGAGATGTCATTCAACCCAACCACCCATTTATTGTGTTTTGGGAGTTGAGTTTACTAAAGGGAGGTGGTCTTGAGGATGTGTGATGTGGCATCCTACAAGGAGCCACATCACCCTCACTCTTTCCTTTTTCTATGTATAGAAACTTCCTCTCTTGTTGAGGGGTTGGAGTATTTTTTTGGGGAGTTCTTTTGTTATTTTGGGAGAGAAAAGATTGGGGTGAAAGAAAAAAAAAGGAGCTTGGAATTGCATGATTGGGATTGTTTTGGAGGGAGCTTGGACAAAGTTCTTGGTTTAGGCTTCTCCAATGGAGAGGTAGGAAACCTTCTCCCTCTTTGCTTTCATATTGTTGTTACTTCTATGCTAAATTTTTGAATAATGTATGTTTACTTTTGTGTATTGTGAAAAATGGATAGAATGCTTGATGTGTAGTGTAGGAGAGGTCTATGGGAAAACTAATGAGGGAGGTATAAGAGTAGAATAGGATATTGTGGAGGGAGTTTGAGAGGGATTCCCATCTTGGGTAAGAATGTTCACATTCTTACCTTGTCCTCAAGGGAGCCATAAGAGGAGGGAGGCATAAGAGTATGGGAGGAAAAGGGGTACTTGAGGGAGGCATAAGAGTCATAGGGGCTTGAGTTTTATTGTGGAGGGTTTGGATGGGCATCTCATCTCAATGGGGAGGCATAAGGAAAACTTTCCCATAGTTCCTTCTCTTATTGGCTTGGATGAAAGCCTTGTTGTGAAAAGTATTGTGTTGTTTGTGTTTCCTTTTTGTTTCTTCGTTTTAACCTTGAATGTTGTGAAGCAAATTGTATTGTGGAAGCAAGTGTTGTTGCCTTGAGTTGGAGACCACCCTTCATTGTGTTGTGTTTGGGGCTCGGCGGTCAATGGAGGAGAGTGCTTCTCTTCTCCATTGATTTTTGGTTGGGAGGAGAGTGTTGCCTCTCCCCCTATCTTGGTTGTGATTGGAGCTATTTGGAACTTGGAGCATGGATGAAGGACACCTTGGAGCTTGTGAAGACTTCTTCCTTTTTCCTTTATATGTATTATTTGGTTGTAAAATTTGTATGCGAAAGAAAGTTGTATCATCTTGTTTTCATTTCAAAAAAGGGATATATATATATATATATATATGTATTGAACCTCATTTTGTTACTCAAAGGAGATGAACTACAAAGTTGGAATACTAGAACATTACCATTCTTGTTTTGTTGATAAAAGACTTAAGTCTTTTAATAGTTTTGAATGTGTCAATAAAGAAAGCTATGCTCTAGTTCTACTATGCTTTGCTTCATTTCAGAATTTATTGTAATCTTATTGCAAAAAAAAAAAAAAAAAAAGAAATGAAACCAAACCTATTCAAAATCTCAAGCAATGTTCATTTAATGATGTAGAAATAAATTTTAATGCAAAGACTTTAAATTCATTAAGAGCAATACCCAATTACCCCATGATGCCTAATAGAGGTATTAATAGTTTGAATATCATTCTCATTTAAGTAACATTAAAACTAAGAAATTTATTAATATTATATTTAATAATATCAATGTACTTTTAAATTTCCTTTTACATATGTGAACAAGAGTATGCGATTAGTAATATATACAAATATTTTAAACGTTATTTTTACCGATTAGGACACTGCAGTGAGTGGTCTTAGCTTCACAAATATCAAGCTGCATGGAAGGCCTCGTAGCTGCCCAAACAAATGTAAAGTTAGTCTCAAAATCAAGACCAGTCAATCACCCTTAAATCGTGTCTAAGAGAATAACTGCTAATATAAAAAAAATGATGATACGTTTCAGTAGATATGCCTGATAGACAACTTGATACACAAAGCACTGACTGTCACAGAGAATATTTAAATTGTTGCAATGCTTGCAAAAGTGAGTTTTGTGGTCGTCTATTTAAGAGTGTTGCAATAGACAAGCAATAGTTGTTGGTATAAGAGGTCCATAGTTGATAGATAGCGAAAGCATAGTGGGGGACACTGCTCACTGTTTCCCCATCATTTTGATAAAATATCACAAAAGAGAATCCCCGCATTCGAAGTGGCATTCGATCTTTGGACAAATAACGTCATGATTGGACAACCCGCTAGTTTTCTCGGTGCTCGAGAAAAATAAAAATTAAAAAAAAAAAGAAAGCTTGTTCGATGCATTTGCTGGCCGACTGTTGTGGCAGGCCGTGTTTTGAAACCCCGCCTCCTCTCGCTGTCTACGGGGAGTGCCTCTAGATTCTCTCCTACCCGCGTCCGATCTGCTGCCCTACCATCCTCCTGTGTAGGTGACCTTGGACCCCGACCCATCCAAATTTGAGGATGCATTCGACACTAAACAAGATACAGTATAGTTGGCAATCTGCTTGCCTTAAGCGCTCAGGGTAACGAATGCTTTCATTACAGCACTCTAATGAGAATGGCGGCATGATGTTTCACGAATCTGCTCCCCTGCGCCAATGGTATCTCACATCCTCCTTAGCACGCGTACTTACACCGATGAGACCCATCACGATCCATTTCCCTTTCCTCCTCGATTGCATAAACTTGAGAACGAGAAATTTCAAGGCGATTAATCATGTAAAATGGTCTGTACACCCGTTTGGAAGAAGGTTGAAAGCCACGACTCATAAGCCCAATCCGCCTTCATTGAAATCGGCCATTTCCGGTGCCAGATTGTGGCTAACACGACATACTTTTAATAGCGTGATTTACCCTTTTTTCTGTGGATACGGAGAGTGGGTAAATAAAAACAAGGGAGGGAATAATCAAGATTTGCTGATCCAAGCGAATGGATGTAGGGTGCGACCCTTTAGGGTATAGACCTGCAGAATTCAAAGTGTATTTAATAGCAAGGAAAATCAGGCGGCCCAGTGGTGTGTCTTGCATGCCTTAGAAGGGAATGTCAATGGTTGGCGGGTGGCCATTAAAGCCACGCACCCCTCCCTATCCATATTTTTTTAAAATTTAGGTTAGTCTTACTGGTTTTTATAATGTAAAATTTTGATGAAGTAAACTATGTTAAAACATGATAACTCAGGCACTTTGTGGACGATGATTTCTCGGTGCGAAACTTGTTAATATTTATGTATCCATTTTTTTTTTTACGCGATACAATGGAGGAGTATTCCTGTTAGCCAATAAAATAGGTAGTCTTAAAATTCTCGCATCTTTCACACTTGCATGCTGTTGTTTGGGCGCAAGTTCCCACCTCGACAAATATCAGAATTAGTTCAAATAAATATGTATGTAACATCTAAGTTGTGATTTATAGAATTACTTGATGTAATGTTCGTTATAGAGTTACGATCTTGTCATGAGAATAATTTTCTCCGACGCAGGCTCTTAACGTTATTTAGCGCCAAGATTAAATGACTCCTCGGATAAGAACTGGCTCATGGCGTCGAGCTCTGACGACGATGCTAGTGTCGAGAAGAACGTTAGGGAGGCTCCTTGCGACCCAACTAGACTGTATTTTCTTTTCTCCCGCATCTGTCCTTAACACTAGAGCAAAGTACCCCGATTTAAATATATTGCATTTCTAATCTGTTCTCTTAATCTCGATTTAAAAAAAAAAAAAAAAAAAAAAAAAAAAAAAAAAATTGTCGCGTTTTGGTCGTATATTGGTAATGACATGTTCTTTCGTCGCGTCATCCGTTCGTTTAGATGCTATGATTCTCATTATGGGGATTTGATTTCGATGGTAATTTAATATGGAGACAACTCAGGGAAATAAATTTATTATGAATGCTATATAATATTTTACTAAATTTGTGAAGGACTTTTTTATAGTCAAATAAAGGTGAGGACAATTTTAATTCCCTACTTATAAACATTATGACATATTATTGGGTACCTTATGCAATTGTTACCAATAATGGATATTTCTTTACATATACATAAGTTAATATGTTTTGTGCCATGTTAATAATCAATCATACATGTTCTAATCCTTACTAAAAAGAGGAAAATATCTAATTTGAGGCCCTACTAAGAACACCATTATTAAAATCCTATATTAAAACTATTCCAAACATGGAACCTGAATGACATAGTAAAGTTATCTTTGCGCTTTAGGTCAATACCCCTAGTGTTCATACACATAAATATGTTATCAAATGTACCAATAACACATCAAACTCATATACAAAAAGAAGGTACAATATTGGAAATTTAATGTTGGACATTTAGTCCTTAAGGAAAACCAAGAAACACAAATTATGAGATTTCTTTCAAAGGAAATTTCATTAAAATTTGACTTTTCCCGTATTTGGTTATTAAAAGAAATATCTTTAGTTACTATTCATTTTCTTATTGTGAGGTAAATAATTTTTAAAATACCATGAATATAGTACATATGTTTAAATATTATGCTTGAAATTATTTCTCGTACACATATTTTCAAGGAACTCAAAAACATTCAAATAGTCACATAATACAAAAACGTTAAAATATTAGTTAAGATAAAAAAATAAGTAGATGTTATGGTATAATTTATGTATATGTTACTTTATACATGTTTTTGAAAGGAATGAAAAAAATATTCTTTGAATCCCTTAAGATATCAAATGATAATAACACACAAAATTTGGTAAATTGAAAGTAGTTCTCTAGAATAACCATATAAAATAATTTACAAACAAATAGCTGAAATATCATATATGGAAATCAATCATAATATCATTGATTTCATTATTTGAATAAGCTTAATAAGAAGTATGTACATATAAGAGGAGGAAAGTTCAACTACTACGTAGTTAAGTGGTGAAGAACCCTCTAATTGATAGTTGGAGTTAAGTTAAATCCATAAGATTAGTAAACTAACCTCATATAATTGGTAAGATAACTTCACATGACTAGTACACATAAGAAAAATAAAACAAAAATTATAGGGATAATCCAAGTGCAAGAATTATCCTAGTAAAAATTAAAAGCATAAATAATAACCTATAGTAACACCCCAATATGAATAGCTTAGGTGGGCGGAAAAGAAGGTGGGTCCAAAAATAAACCTTGATGAGGTATCAACGTATAATATAACTTGGAGAAATGTACACCTGCAAGGTACCCAAAATAAGTAATAAAATTTTTAGAGAGAGTAAAAACCCGCTCTAATGATTACTAAGAAGTCTTGTTTAATGCCCACAAAATTTGCACACGAAACCCAAAACCAAACAAATGTTATAATAGGAAAATTATGGAATAGTTTTTTTCTTTAAAGTAAATGAAAAATGACAATGATAAGGTTAACCTTTGGTTTCAAACGGTTGTTAGAAAATTACTTAAATAATATTATTAAATAAAAGAATGGATTTAATCTATGGTTAATTTTAAAATATTTCATTCAATTAATCCTAAATTAATTTAATAAAGAGGATTTCTAAGGTTATGCAATAATTTAATAATTAAAGTCCAAGTCTAAAATAACCCTTTTATTTACACAATGCTATTAATTTAATTTTCCAAAATAAAGGGGTCTAAACTATTAAGGAGAGGGTTTAATTAAATTTCCCTA
The DNA here is from genome assembly GCA_018340775.1 of Taxus wallichiana var. yunnanensis. Lineage (NCBI taxonomy): Eukaryota > Viridiplantae > Streptophyta > Pinopsida > Cupressales > Taxaceae > Taxus > Taxus wallichiana. The sequence goes on from CM031243.1 coordinate 760,507,283, forward strand.
GGTCATGGCCTAATTAATTTTGAAGTTGCAAAAGAAATAAATCAAAAAGGAATTATTAAAATTTAATTTACTTGCAAACCACACAAGTGGCCCCATTCAAAACAAGACCCATGTGATCAAATGATCATCTCACCAACCCCCACCTAAAAATTGTAGGAGACAATTTGGGCCATTGGATGAAGAAATTTCAAATCAACCCTAAAATCTCTAAGGAAGGATTTTATTCATCTCTTTCACCCATTTCATTCATTTTTGGTTTTGCAGGTTAAGGGAAGATGGAAGAGGAGGAAGCCATGGGAGAGGAGGAGAAATCTTGGGATGGATACACACATCCCCCAATCTTATTTATTTTATTTTTATATCTCTATTCTACCCTATCCAAGGGATTGTAAATTTTCCATTTAGTTGTAAGCATGATTCAATAAAAATACCCATTTAGGTATTTGCATTAACCCAAGACATCTATAAAATTTTATTTGTAGATTTTAAATTTCTTTCCTTTTTGTGAAAGCTCTCATTTGGCAAATATGCATACATGTTCGTATATACTTCCAAGGATGTGTGTGTGTAAATATATTTATATATAATATTTTAATTAAATATAAAACCTGAATATTCTTTTATTTATTAAGGAGGGTATATATGTTACAAAAATTACAATCCATGGTCCCAAGATATGAATGTTGCATTTAAAATACATTGCATGCCCCAACACACAAAAAAACGGAGTTTAAAAATACTTTGGTGGGGTTTCGGCCCCCACTTGTATTAATTTTTATTTAACATTGAATGGGGGGGGGTTGTTGACCCCACCACCATCCCATTAACATATGGGGTGGGGAGGGCCCTCGACCCTCTCCCACCCCTTTCCCACTCTAAACTAATAAGACACTCGTAAAAGTTAAACAAGCTTTACTTTATTTTTTATTTTTTAATAATTTTTTTCATTATTATATGGTATTATCAATATATCCATTAATATATATAATTTCTTCTTATATATATATATATAATATTAAAATAACCTTATTTGTTTAAAATTATTATTTTTGTAAGGAATTAATCAAATAAGTTTGAGATAGAAATATAGATTTGTGAGAGAATTTGGTTAATTACTCAATTCTAATTATATTTAAATATAGGTATTATATAGGTACTTTTCATTTTGTGGGATTCAATATAACAAAATGGAAGTTGAATAATATTGTGTTCTACAAGCCAAAACACCATAGTTTTCTAACTATATACCAAAATGGATAAAATGGAAAACATTTTTAAACTTCTTATTCAACCTCATTTGATTTGAAAGGGAACAATTTTCCTTCAACAATGCAAGAAAAATACAACTATAGTTTAATGACTATCATATGCCTTACATTGAATGCAATAAGAGTAACTATTTCTTTCTTTCACAAGTTACCAATGACATCCATTTCAACAAGGGATTTACAACAAGATTTCCCAATAATTTAAAAGATGAATATGACACATTTTGAAAGAAAAGAAAACACTTAAATTGAAATCAATATTATTTTCATTTCAACTCATTTCAGGGTTTCAATTCACCAACAATAATGTGAAGTTTTAATAGTTTACTTTCACAAACTAACTCATTTCAAAATGTAATTCTCTCATTCAATAATTTTTAGAAGAGTCTACAACATATAGTAATTTCCAATAATTAAAACGGATTTATTTCAAGCTTACATTTTTACAATCATCCACACCAAGTGGGAAAAATAAATTAAACAATTTACAAAAAAGGGCTAACAACAAGTCCAATATTATAAGTCTCCAATATGTATGTCTTCATTCAAAAGGTATCTCCAAAATTTGCATTCTTCAAATCTTCACCATGGGATCACCATGATTTTCTTTTCATTACCCATAGGTAGGACTCCCATTCACACTCCCACCAAATGCATGGCTCATAAAACTCCATTTTCCCTCCCCAATGGTCCCATAATCCCTTCTCCCAAACCGAACTAAGGCCTACTACCCAACCAACACACAAACACATTCACAAGACAAAAACAATTTTAATAAGCACAACATTGCATACAAACAAGAATAATAACATAATAAAAAAGCTAGAAAGCCTACCTCTCCATCAAGATCCAAGAAAATTTCACAAGTATCTTTAATTCAAGCGAATCAAATACAAAAACACTCCCAAGCTTCAATTCCAGAAGTGCCCAAGAAGAGAAAAGAACAAGTAACCCCATTCTAACCAAAAATCACCAATAAATAGAAATGGAATGTGAGGATGATGAGGTTTCTGTGTAGGATACAACTTCATCATTCCTCCATCCCCACACACAATTCAACACACCAACACCAAGAAAATCAATGCACATGCAAGGACTATGACAACCCACATGGCTCACAAACTTTCACACCATTCTTTTCAAATAAAAAAGAATGGTGTGAAAGAAAGTGAAATAATTTTCTCTCTTTTCAAATAGAAAAAGGATTCAAAAAATTCAAAAAATAAGCTTCCCAACCCATAGGTAGGGTTGTTGGGTAAATTTAAGAGGCATGTGAAAAGCCCCCAAAAGTGCTCCCTAAATAAAAATATGAATTTTAAAGTTGGGGTGGAGTAAAACACTTCCAAATCGACATTAATTTTACTTACAACCTAGACCACCAAACCTCATCATATCTATTTGTAACATCCATAACTTAGTTAAAGAAAAAACAAGGGTTTATCTTACTTAGAACACCTTTCAACATGCTAATAAAGTGAAAAATTTCCAAATTTTAAATACACAAAACATGAATAAGGCACACATAAAAATTAAAGAGAGGGAACACAATTCACCCCATGGCCACACATGTGAAGTCACTCGCCCATCGGAGACCTCTAGAAAAGACATGAAAAAAACATACTACACAACATTACACAAGTTGTCAAATTTGGCCTCGTTTCTCAACACCCAACATCCTTCCATGGTTGGTCTCCTATCCCCTTTGATGTATGTGATAAAATTCCTGCACACAACAAAATACATCTCTAGTATTTTAGTCATATTAACAAGATTGAGAAAATATACATATAAAATTAATGTTCATCATTCAACATTAGCAATTATATTATCCATCAATATATCAAAATCTAACCCTAACATCCATGAGATTATAATTCTACTCAAAACATCCCAAAAGATAACATCTCTATATAAAATCCACATCAGGAAAGTCAACATATACCAAACTATCTACAATCACTATCTATTGCATCATAATTAAATGTAAACATCATAATGTCAATAATCCAAATATCGATTAAATATATCATCTACTCGATCAATGTATCGAATCAAAATATATGAATATCAGTCTAATAGTATCAATATCAAGATAAAACAATGTCAAAGAGGAGTGGGCACTACATCCCCCTCCCCTTAGACTCAACTTCATCCTAGAAGTCACTGGAATAGATGAGGAAATTGAGCTCACAAAATAGTGGCATCCTCCCATATGGCTACATTCTTGTTTTATCTATCCCACATGACCTACACCTAGTCAATCTCACGGCCTTGAAGGCCCAGGGTCCTGCACTCTATGATGCATATGGGATCCACTGACACCTTCCCCTACTCCTACACATGCAATGCGGTCCAATCCAAAACATGAGAGGGATCTGGAATATATATCCTAAGTACAGACACATGAAAAACAACATGCACGTGAGACAAGATGGAAAGAAATGCTAGACGATAGGCCAAAGGTCCGATACTCTCCAATATCTCGAAGAGACTCACAAATATAGGAGCTAACTTAGAGAATTTTCCATAAAGCATAGGGATCTTATGAGGCTCGATACAAAGAAACACCTTCGTGCATAGCTCAAAAATATGACTTGTACTCCTCATATCTCGCATACTTCTTCTATCTATGCTTTGAGCCTCCTAAAGCCTTTGTCGAATCAAGATAACCAACTACTCCATATCCTATACTAAAGTCGACCAAAGAGAAATCCTATACTCTAATCTATAGTAACTCAAACGTGTCCGTATTGTGTTCCATACAATGCCTAAAAAGAATCCATTCCAATTGAACTATGAAAATTGTTGTTATAAGAAAACTCCCCGAAAACAAGTACTCCTCCCACCTAAACTAATGGTCCATGACATACATATGTAACATATCTTCTAAGATCGATTAACCCATTTTGTTTTCCCATCTGTCTTTGGATGATAAGTTGTGTTGAAGTTGATACTCATCCTAAGAACCTGCAACATGGTAGTCCAAAAGTGAAAAGTGTACTGGGATGATGGTCACAAATGATCTTCCACAAATTCCAATGCAATCTAACAATCTCATAAAGGTATACCTGTGCTATTCCACTAACTTTATAGGTGGTCTTCACCGAGAAAAAAAGTGAGCTACTTTCATCAATTTATCCATCATGAACATGATGGCATCATGTTGGTATCTCGATGTCGATATCCCTACGATGAAATCCATGGAAATGGTATCCCATTTCCACTTTGGTATGGCATGAGGGTAGAGAAGGCCAAGTTGATACTGATGCTCAGCCTTCACCCTTTGACACTCTATACAATGTAGCACAAATGGAGCTACATCTCACCATAGACCTCTCCAATAATTAATTTGTCTCAAGGTGGTGTGCATCTTCTTCACCCCTGGTGTAGACACCAAATTTGTGTCTTACGACCCCTTGTGACCCGCATCTCATCTCGGAACCTAACCTCATCACCTAAACCTTACACAATTATTTATTAATTACCTTGTAATTGATAAATCCACATCATCTCACCTGCCACCTCATTTTGCCACTTCATCATGACCTAGCCCTAACCCTAAACTAACCTAATTAAGACCTATAACTTGGTCTACACCTACACCCATGACTAATGACCCCTTTCTCGCACCCAAAACCGACCTTCTAGTCACTTGACCAAGCCCGCAACTAATCTCTCGGGAGAAAAGTAGGGAAGGTGGGCTATTTTACTAAAAATAGCCTACTTTTTCCTTACCGATGCCGGTTCCTACTCGACCGCCGTCGGTTACGTAACCGCCATCGGTTCCCTGTAAATGGGCTCCCCGAACCAAAATCAAAGGTGGAAGGATTTTTGAATCAACAGAGATCATTTGGGAGCGATCAAGAGAGTCCAGATCTTCACTTGACCGAGCAGAGACGAGTGAAGAAACCAGAAGAGTTGCAGCAAAAGGAGATCAAGCCCAAAAGCGCATGCAGAACAGCCAGCGAGTTCTCGGATACTCACCTGATCATTGGGAGGAGATATTTCATCTTCTATTTGTCCACCATCCTACCTAGAGTTACGCCTTTGTCATCGAGTTCTTGGACTGCATCTTCGTCGATAACTTGAAGTAAGTTACATCTTGCATGTCCTCTTTAATAACATTTCTTATACTTTTGAAGCACAATCCTCACAAATCCATTCCTAGATCCACTACCCAGCGTCTTTGTGCATCTAATTATCATTCATCTACCTCTCATCACCTTATTTCCTAATATCACCTATATACAAATTTTTACAAATAACACAACTACCAAACAACACAACCACCCCACAAAACAACCAACCTTCAGATCCTAGACCATACCGATATCGGTTATCAGCAACCGGTATCGGTTATCCTGACTATAACCAAAAACCAGCCTTTCCCCTACCCAGTTCAACGAAGCAATTTAATTGATATCTTATAGTCTTTTGTGTTAATTCATATTAGCAGGGGAACTGACCACCTTTGAAAGGAAGTTTTATATTTCCTGGGCCCAAGGCAGTTCCCTCATTTATTGTCTAATCAAAATCTTGTGGTCTTGTGTTCTTATTTGCAGGTAGTCCTTCCAAGACAAAAAGGAGTTCTTCGCAGTCAACCTGATCTTTCTCTACGGTACGCGCACACCATCTCGACATTCAACAGGTATTCCTCCTAGCCCTAACCTTATCTGTTTCTAAAAGGAATGAAAGGATAGAAGCAACTCTATTCCCAGAAGCCGAAACATTCCGAGCGAAACATTTTGGCACGCCCGGTGGGACCCATTTTGGGTTTCTTTCTTTCTTGCTTGCTTTCATATAGGGAGTATACTTGTTGTTTTCTTCTTCTAAAAGATATTCACAAGGTTTTGTATTATTTTGATAAAAGAACTTGCTTTGCTTTTACATCTCGCATTAGTGAAAGTCATCTCTTTTGCTTCATCGAATATCATTTTCGATTTGGGTTTAAAACACGTGCATTGCATTACTGCTTGCTGTTTTCAATTCTAGCGAACATAGATTAAGTAACAGGTCATACACATGGGATTGATATCCACGGTATTAACAAGAAATTAATGTTACTTTCACTTGCACAACACATACCGAATCACTTCACAATTAACACAACAGCTCAAACATCCCCCTTTTCCGCGGTATTCCTCCACTTTGATTGAGGTAACCTTATAAGCCAAAACAAACTTGACATTTCCCTAAGTCTTTTGTTTAGGATTCTGACATCATTCTACGTCTAAAGGCATAAGCCCACGATAATTAAAATTAACCCTAGGGTTAGTCTCTGGATTTGCGTGTGCATCTTGCTTGTTTTTAGTTTTGTTTTCTTTCTCATACTCTGTCTTCTGTGATCAATAATTGGACAAGTATACTAAACGTTGTTAAAAATCAAATTAGCAGCCTTTTATATCTTGTTAGCCCAGACTTCTTACACCGACATCGGTTACCTGACCGGCGTCGGCTATAGTATAACCGACATCGGTTACTAGACCGATATCGGTTACTGTCTTTCCCAATTCCTGACAAACCAGCAACCTACCAATTTTACCGGTCTGAGTTTGTTTCTGTTCCTGACAGATTGAAACCCTACTGTGAACTCCTGTCCATGGTTGTTATCACTCGAAAGCAAGCCGCCGCCATGGTTTCACATGCTTGCTCTGTTTCTTTGCCTGAATCACCCCCTTCACATTCTGTGGGGAATCCTACGGATACCAGCGAGGTTCCTAAAATTCCTGTGGGAGATAAGGACTTTGCCAAGTTTCTGGATGCTAATTCTAGCGCTGTACAATACTATTTGTCTCATACCCCTGACCGTACGCCTGATGGTCAGCTCCTTGTTGGTATGCCTATTAGTATAGCTGCTCATTTAGCTCCCACTCCGCCTGATAACACCGCCTTGCTTCCTGCATCTTTAGCCCCGTCTCCCAATCCGACGGCTTCAGAGGTTCATACGACTCAGATTGGCTTTCCGTTGGTTAATCTTGGACCCCACATATCATTACCTCATCTCTCTTGCAGACTGCCCCGTTCATGACTTGCTCTCTGCCACCTATCCACACTAGCTTTCCTTCTCAAGCTCTGCCTACCTTTTCATTCCCATACACGTATCCAATGACCTCAACATCTTATATGGGACATCCCTATTCGGTTGCCTCAACATATTCATCCCCATACCTTATCAACACTTAACCCCACCATTGTCCAGTGGAGGCCCTTGGCCCAATTTTCCTCCGTTTACCACAACCGCACCATCATCTCATCCAACCACGGATTTCATCAAACAAATGATGGACAAAATGCATAATCTGGAGGCTTCTGTTTCAGGAGGTCGTAGCGCCTTGACATACGAGCAAGTTTGTCGGGAGCCTATTCACCCTTCTGTCCCCCTTCATTCATATCCTCCTCAATGGGAATTACCAAAATTTACCCGTTTTAACAGTAAAGAGGACCCTCAACAACACTTGTGATCATTTAGACATGCTTGTTATTTGATTTCTCATGATGATGCCTTGTTACTCCGCACCTTTCCCATGTCCTTATCAGGACCCACCTTGGAGTGGTACAGTGCTTTAACCCAGCACTCAATCTTCTCTTTTAACCAACTAGCCCAATCTTTCTTAGATCATTTCTCCATTAACATTGCCAAGAAAGTATCTATCACCGACCTTTATGCCATCCGACAATTCGAAGATGAATCTATCGTAGATTTCGTTGGACGATGGCGGGGCCTTATCAACCAACTTACATATGCCTTGCCTCAGGCTGAACTTATCGAACTTTTACGCGGGCATGTGCTAAGCACATTTCTCCTACTCTTCAAATTCAAACTTTCCGCACATTTGATGAGGCCTTTACCATGGCTCGAAACTAGAAATTCGAGCCTTAGAAGAAGAGAAATTGCGGTTGCTTGCAAAAAAACCCCAATTTCCGAACTTCGATTCTACTAATAAACCAAACACCACCACTCCTCACATGTCCACTTCTTCAAAATCAAAAGGAGCTGTCCACGCGGTGATGGTCAAATCTCAAACACCGTCTAATACCCCACCAAAAACCACCTATAAGTACAAAGCCGAGCCCATCAATTACACTCCTTGGGAGAAACTTATGGTGTCATCTTGGAAAAATTGCTCAAAGCCGGAGCTATCACCTTGTCTCTGTTAAACCCCACTCCGGGTTTGATTCTACCCGCTATACCTTCACGGTACAAAGACAATGACCACGTAACTTTCACCGCGTAAAAGGACATAGTCATGAAAAGCGCAAAATATTGAAAAACATAGTGAGGAAATGGTTGACGCAGTGATATAACCCTCGATAATCCTAATGCCCCACGCCAACCGAAATTTGAAAATCTTCAACAAACCATTCCCAAATCACTCATCCAATAGTAATGTAAACCGGGATATCTTAGCCGAGGAGAGTGTTCATGAGATCCATGCGACTTCGACTCCCAGCCAAAAGCCTCTATCGAGAAAATTTTGAATCAAGCCTCTCCACTAACACATGAGTCGAACCTCCTTCACCAACATCAAGCCAAAGAAAAATCATTCCTTTACCCATAAAAGAGTTAAGCGCCTTGGACTTCTCTTCTCATCAATGTGCGCTTACACCACATCCCTACAAGACTGCGAACGGATGTTATCTAATTTATCTATTTCCCAAACGTCCCCTTCTACCGCTCTTGCTGCACAAGAGGAAGGCTCGCCACTCCTTTTGACATCCTTAGACGAGAAATCTCTTGCACCAACATCACCAAATTCTTTAACCATAACAGACCCTCTCAAACATGCCCTCCTGCCTATTAGTCCTTCATCACCTAAATCTTTTCAACAACCGGTCGACCTCTTAATATCTATTGATACAGTACCTCATCTACCCCCTGTATCACACCCACAGTGGACTGGAATCACAACCCATCTTTCTTCCGTACCAAATTTACAATTCATGCCTGAAGATTGTCATTCTCCAGAAGATAGACGAGTCCTATGGGAACGTTTGAGTACCCCCTATTCTACTCAAATGCAGGTGACCGATCCGGACACCTCTACCATATACCCTAAGTGTTTACAGAAACTCAAAATGCCTATGTCCTCATTCTCACCCCCCGTATCTATACCAAGTAGCCCATCCACCTCTATTAACCTAACCAAATCTTCCCCTACACTTGGGACCTCACCAATGCCCAGTCTAACGCACCCGCCTAAGCGACTCGATTTATCCAAAAATAAAGCCGCCCCGCCACCTAGGAGACAAACTCAATCCGTGCCTCTATCACAATCAAAACCATCATCGTCACACCTACCTTCCATATTGGGACCTCATCCCTCCACCTTGCATCAATATATCATACCTCCTGCGTTTTCTTCAAAACGACCTACGCCTTCTGCACCTATACAGAGATCAAAGGGTATATCAACATTGTCACCCCACGTATCCTGTCCACCCATCAACCCTAAATGAACTCCATCATCAAAGGATTTATTTTCTATCACTCCCCTTTCTCCGTGGTTGTTTCCCGCTACCACGTCATCTGTAGCCTCATCATCTAACCAGCTGAATATAGCTTCTGCACCAAAGAAACCACGTTTAGTGAAAACCACGTGTCAACACCCCTCGGCTAAACCACCACCCGTACGAACCAACCACACCCAAACATTACCAAAACCCGCACAACCAATACCCTCATCCTCCTCCGATTTTGACCCACTCAAAGGATCTTACGCCAAAATCCTTGCTATGTTGGTGGAGAATGCGACCATTTCCCTACCCCCACTTAGACCTTATGACCCGTCTAAACCTCGACCTATAGGTTATGATGAGTCTAAAATCTGCGCCTATCACCGCACACCAGGACATGATGTGGAGGGATGCAAAGCTTTAAAAACCATCCTTCGTCAGTCACCTCTCCCAGATACAAAGGTTAAGAAAGACAACTTACGAAGGGAGAGACCTTTAGCTTGATTCCCTCTCTACTATAACATCTGTCCCCGCCTCACCAAGATCTATCATTATTACAACCCCACCTCTTGAAGACCATGATTTATCCCAACCATCTTCCTCATCTCAGTCTACGAGATTAATATGATTAGTGTTGCTTTACTCGAGCGCAGAAAAACAACGAGAAAGAGAAAGAAAGCACACATGCGTCCTCTCTTTCTCCATCCAAAGCATCCGATTGCACCACCACCCAAAGTGGTTGTTCGTGGACCCACTTACCCCGTCTCTAATGGAGTTTCCCATCGAGCCATGATCAAACAGCTTCACCAATCGCCCATAAAAATGACACTATATGATCTCATTCAGACTTCTGAATCTCATCGACAAGCTCTCGTTGAAATTCTTCAAGGGATCGAGGTCTTACCTAATGAAACCCTGCCTGTTGCCTCCATTCTAACACCCAATCACGTTGCTTCTCTCACCAAACAACCCACTATCCCAACCACTTCTGTCTCTGTACAACAAGCTGCGGCAGTCAGTTTCTCTGAAGATGAAATTGTTGACTTTGGTACAGAAGACCCTGACCCTGCCCTTTTCATCTCCGCTTACGTCCGGGACATTCGGGTACGTCGTGTTATGATTGACGGGGGCGCTAGCCTAAACATCATCTCTTCAAAAGCCTTCCAACAAATGAATATCCCCTCTAGCTACATGTGTGCCAATCCCATCATGTTACGGTCATTCAATGACGCTATTACCTCTACCTTAGGCACCGTGATCCTCAACATTCGGGTAGGACCACGTACTTTACCTGAACTCTTCTATGTCCTTGAGGGAGAGTTCCAATACAATATATTATTAGGTCGCCCTTGGATCCGGGCTATGGGATGCGTTCCCTCAACATTACATAGATGCATAAAATTTGAGTACGAGGGGAAGTCCTACACTGTCAAAGCTGATCCTCCCCCCTTCAAAACCTGCAATATGTTATACCGCCCTAATGATGTGCTTGTCCCAATCAAGACACCCATTCATTCAACCCAACCATCCTCCTCAAATGTGCCTCAACCATGTACTTCAACCATACCTACGCCTTCAATTGATGAAACCACCATCGCAAAAACCACTTGCCTTCCCGCAGCTAACATCCCAACTGCAGACCCCTTAGTAGATGTTTTTCAACGCCTTACGTTTGGGAGAGTATCGCCTATATAACGTTAGTTCTTTCCATACCCCACAGAGTACGGACAAGTACATGCACATCCTACCTATGACCGTCGTGTGGGGGAAGTAATCTCTTACGGACCACCCCATTGCCGCACCAACCTAACGTATGGGGGTGTTGACGCATCCTCCATTACCCTGAACCCCCTCTTGGTGTGGTTCCCTTCAATCCGATTTTCAATACTTGAAAATCGTCGTTTCGCCCTCACCTTCTTGACTCATTTTGTCTTGGAAAGGCTTTGGTTTTGGTCTTTATGAACAAGGCCGACATACACTCATTCCCGTGACTACATGCAAACACAATGATCGCAGGTGGTCTCGGTTTTCTTGAAACACCTACGGGAGGAACCTCGTGTCAGTTTTCTTCTAGAAGACAACGACGTCACCCCTACCAAACCATCATCACCCATTTTGCCTTCATCACCCACAGAGTCGATAGATCCCGAATCTATCCCTCCTAACTTTTTTTTTTCATAAATGCTATCTTCCTAGGTCCTCTCACTTATCAACGCGATAATGAGGACCCCTCTTCTATCCCCCTTCTGTATCCAGACATGATTGAAGAGGACTCACCTTCAATTAACGTTGTTGAGTGTCAGGATGATGACTCCATCCTCACTTACCTTGGCGCGGATGACTCTTATATTCAACGCGCCTTACCATCTGAAACTCAAACCATGCTGAACGAATCTACTATAGAAATCAACATCCACACAGAGGAGGATCCTCACATTGTGAAGATCGGACAATCCCTTAACACATCAGAACAAGTCGCCTTTACTACCTTTCTCCGTGCTCGCAACCAAGCTTTCGCTTGGTCCTACGCTGACATGCCAGGAATTGATCCTGACATTGCCGTCCATAACATTACACTAAAACCCGATTCCAAGCCAATTAAACAGAAATTGAGAAAAATGCATCCACGCATTGCTCTCTTGGTCAAAGAGGAGCTTCAACGACTCCTTTCTGTTTCCTTCATTCTGCCTATTGACTATCCTCAATGGATTTCTAACATCGTACCTGTCACTAAAGTGACGGGGGGACTTCGGATATGCATGGATTTCTGGGATCTTAACCTCGCTTGCCCTAAGGATGACTTCCCCTGCCTAGCATTGACCAACTTGTAGATCTCACTGCAGGCCATGAGATGCTCTCTCTCATGGATGGCTTCTCGGGATATAACCAAATTTTGGTTGCCCCCGCCGATCAACATAAAATTGCCTTCATAACTCCTTGGGGAACCTTCTATTACCGTGTAATGCCATTTGGCCTTAAGAATGCTGGTGCAACCTATCGGTGAGCTATGACCTACATTTTCATGACATTATACACACTATCCTTGAAGATTACGTCGACGATCTTCTTGGCAAATCTAAACATCATAGTGAACATCTCAATGTTTTAACCATTATTTTTGATCGCCTGTTACAATATTTTGTCCGCCTTCAACCAAAGAAATGTGTCTTTGGTGTCCTTTTGGGGAAACTTCTTGGCTTTATCGTCTCTTTGCGTGGCATCGAGGTCAACCCATCTAAAGTCAAAGCTATCCTAGAAATGCCCCCACCTACCAATCTCAAACAATTGCGTAGTTTACAAGGTAAGCTCCAATCTATCCGACGTTTCATCTCCCAACTCTCGGATCGATGTCAACCTTTCCATCACCTTCTTAAAAAGGACATTGATTTTCAATGGAGCGAAGAGTGCCACCTAGCCTTTGAAGCTCTCAAAACTTATCTCTTGCATCCACCCGTGCTTATCCCACCTCAGGACGACCGCCCTTTCTACCTTTACCTTTCCACCACTGACCACGCTGTAGGGGCCATGCTTGCACATCGTGACTCTGAGAATCGAGAACAAGCCGTTTATTATATAAGTCGTACTTTGGTGGACTATGAGACTAGGTATACACATGTAGAAAATTTATGCCTAGCCCTATCATTCGTGGCTACCAAACTCCGACACTACCTTCTGAATCACAAAACTTTCGTCATCACCAACACGGACCCCATCCATTACATGTATGCCAAACCTCATCTAAACCAATGCATCACCAGATGGCTCATGCTCCTCGCCGACCTCGACCTTGAGTTTGTCCACCAGAAATCAATCAAAGGACAAACCATCGCAGATCAACTTGCGGAAGCCCCTTTACCAGGGGAACAATTTACCAATTTTACATTCCCGACGAACTCATCACCACTCTTTCACTCAGGGAGGAGTCGTATCCAATGACCCTCTTCTTCGATGGATCCAAATGCCAACGCAGGCGGAGGAGCCGGTGTTCTTCTCATTCCTCTCGATGCTGAGCCTATGCCTCTCTCATTCCGACTCGATTTCCCTTGCACTAATAATACAGTGGAATACGAGGCCCTTGTTCAGGTCTCAAGTTGCGTTACACTTAGGTATCAAATCTATCAATATTTTGGCGATTCTCAATTAGTAGTCAATCAAGTTATGGGCATCTACCAATGCAAAAATGAGGAACTTCAAAAGTACAAACACTACGTGGATTCACTTCTAGCCTTATTTACTCGCTATTCTATCCAAACCATTCCCCGCTCCACTAACAAATTTGCGGATACTATGGCTTGCTTAGCCTCGCAAATTCCAACTTCATCAACTGACTCTGACATTTTCGTCTTGGTCCAACAACTCTTTGCCCCATCTTATTCAGCCTCGGTTGTTTGTACGATAAATAATGTGTCTGTTAATTCAAAAGATACCTGGTATCACCAATTTCACGACTACCTTACAACCTTTGTTCTCCCATCGACCCTTACTAGTTGCCCGAGAAAACACGCGTTTCTTAAACACGTTTCTCGTTATCTTGTTATGGGAGGACTCCTTTATAAACGTGGCTTTGATGGCATCCTCCTTCGATGTCTCACCGGTGCGGAGGTCACCCATACCATCCAACAAGTACATGACGGTATTTGTGGCGGGCATTTTAGCGGCCTTGCCATGGCCAAACGAATCCTTCGCCTTGGTTATTATTGGCCTACTCTCAATAACGATTGCTACGAATATGTTAAGCATTGTGTTATGTGTCAACAACACGCCAACCTTCAACATACTCCTAGCCACCCCCTACAGGTCGCCCGAGATCTTTGGCCTTTCTCACAATGGGGTTTAGACCTTATTGGTGAGATTCACCCGTCCTCTTCGCAATGTCACCGATGGATTATCATACCAACCGAATATTACACAAAATGGGTGGAGGCTATTCCACTCATTTCAACCAAAAAAGAAAAAATTGTAGAGTTCATTAACCACCACATTATCTATCGTTTTGGTGTTCCTCATCGCCTGATAACAGATAATGGAAAATCTTTCAAAAATAAGTTATTGCAAGAGCCCTTTGTGACAAATTTGGTATCAAACTTAGCTTCTCATCACCCTACTATCCACAAGAAAATGGACAAGCCGAATCCTCTAATAAAACCCTAACCAAAATCCTCATGAAAGTTGTCAATGAGTCCGGAAGAAATTGGCACGATCACATCCCCTTTGCCCTTTGGGCTTATCGTACTAGCATTCATACCTCTACTAATGCTACACCTTTTTCTTTGGTATATGGTACCGAGGCTGTCTTGCCTCTCAAAATATAAATACCCTCCCTCAGGATATCTCTTCAGGATATTCTCACCAACGATGATTTCCGCCAAGAGCGGTTAGCCCAATTGGAGCTTCTTGACGAACGTCGTCTTACAGCTCTCGATCACCTTCAAATCTATCAAAAACGCATCAAGCGTGCTTATGATAAGCGACTTCATGAGCATACCTTTAAAGTTGGTGATCTTGTCCTCAAAGAGAATCAACATGTAACCAAACTGGAAAAGAGCAAATGTGGAAAATTTGCTCCTAATTGGATTGGGCCTTATATAATCACTCACACTTATGGATCAGGTACTTATCGTTTAGCTTCGCTTAATGGTAAGCCTGAGCCTGAACCCCTTAATGCCTTGCATCTTCGACCATTCTACTGTTGAATTTAGTGTTACATCACTTCTTATCTACCTACTGCTCGTCCCTTGAGCTCATTCACCGCTACATACGCTTTGTTTCCTACACCTCATAATAAAAATCAAGCTCACATAGTTTGATTCTCACTTCACCTTAGCAATGCCTTCCCCTTTTAGTCTAGTCCATGACTTCAAAGTATTAAAATAAGCCATATTCTTATGGGATTTTCTTGAGTCAAACTTCCTACCAAACTAGATGCTTCACGCCAAAAGAACATCTAGCTATCTAAATTATATATAGACTGCTCCCTCGAAGGACAGCTATATGCCAAACTATTGCTGCTATCATATATAGACTGCTCCCCCGAAGGACAGCTATGCACTAAAATCACAGCTGTTACTATAAATAGACTGCTCCCTCGAAGGACAGCTATGCACAGTCAGCCTTTTCTCAGAAGCTTCTCACATTGATCAGCTTTGTGAAGACCTCAAGAATAATACAATCAATATCCCTTGTAGACTTCCCGCATCGATCAGTCTATAATTCAATAAAATAAAAGCCTCATTCAAAAGAACTTTTGAGTCATGGACTTGTCTATTTAGGGTAGGTTCTCTTTCGTCAGAACACTCACTTTGTAATAAGTTCTCCGTACCTCAGCTATACCATCCACCTCACCTCACCATTTGTTTCAACTCAAGGGACGTGACGTACACCCGATATATTGTGATTATACAACTCTTTTCACCTATCGACTTCTCGTCTATGCAAGGTACCTAGGGGTTCAAGCTCATTCTACGTTATTATGTGGTTTGTTTAGTTCTTTTCACCTACAGAGCATTCTTTCCTCTTTGCCTCACATCTAGGATTGTGTGTTGATCTTAATCAGGACATGGTTCCCTACTACTTGGGTAGGCTAACTTTCGCTTCCCTTATACCTTTTACAACATCACCAATTCATTACCAACACCATCAACCTTACCTTACCAATATTAATATCAACATTTTTACCAACCAACAAATTGCCTAACCATACCTAAATTCACCTCTCCCTAGTCCTAAGGGAGAACTACATCGGTCTGAGGCCCCTCCTTGCTTTGTGCAATGGGCTATGTAGGCAGCACTTAGGAGACATGGGGTCTCCCAAGGTTAGCTCGACCATCCCCTACCATAACCTATCATGTGTGGTAAATATAAATATTTTTGTGTATTTCTATTTAATCACATTCCTCTTTTATCCTTTTTTCGAAACACCAACAGTCAAAACGAAAACATTCTTATTATTATCATAACTCAAATCAACATACATATTCAGTTTTATTTAGATGTTAAACAAATACATCTTCTCTATCATCGACACGCAGGTCGGCATCCTTATTTATTCTTATACCTTGCTAACATTTATTCAGACCCTCACGCCTCATCCCGCACCAGGTGATGACCGTGATCGTCGACGCCTCTCACCAGGCCTCTCTGTCCTCAACGGTACCACGGCTATTGGTACCGCCCACTGATCTGCCAATCTCTCCTGTAACATATGAATACGCTCCCTCGCATGGAGGAATTCAGCCTCTAGTCTCTCCGCCCGTGACTCCGCAACCGCTAACAATCCTCTTGCCTCATTCACCTGCGTTTGGAGCTGCTGAACTAAACTCTGCAGACGATCTCTCTCTGCTGTAATCATAGCTATGTCAGGACGATCACGTACACCTCGCAGTTCTGCTACCCACCATAATCTATAGGCCTCTGTCGTTCCTGCATCCATTACACTGCGATCGGCTGCTTTACCTCTTGGGACCTTCGGAGGTGTTGGTCGGGAGGTGAGAATGCTACCTTGGCATCGATCCTCATATATGGTCTATAAGCCAGGGGTATATCCTGCACAAATCCAAATTGTCGCCGCACGCGATCTATAGGAATCCTCTCATACTCACCTGGCCTCTGCCCGCGACCCACCTCAATCACTCTACACCCCTCAACTCCTCAGCTATGTTCTCTGTTACCATATAGTTCCCATAAGGCCTCCAACAGATATCCGCAATCGTCACCCTCTCCCATACCTGCCTGTAATACTCAATGTCACCCGTCACAGCCTGGGATCTTGCCTCTTGTTCTATCTGGACCCATCGTCTGAACCCCAACCTCTGTACTCCGGTCTCTCCTGACTGGATGGGTCGGCCTATTGGTCACACACAAACAATGTGCTCATAGGCCCAACAGTGTAATAAGTATGAACAATCCAGTGTCGTCCTGTGATTTCGCCTACAAGCCCATAAACCCCTGTATAGTTCCGCCAAATATGCAGGTGCCCATGCAAAAGTCACGTTCCTTTCTATCATCTCCCAAATAACACACATCAATGCCTTTGGAAATATTCCCCCATCCGCCCTCGGTAATGCATAATACCCTACCACTATCATTAATATCACTGCTAACCTTGTCTCCTCAGGGTGTGCTACATACATTATGCCATACGTAAATGTCAAACCTCGCTGTGTCAAATCACGTGCATATGGACCAAATCTGCTTGTTATATCGCTCCCGCGCCAAGCTAGGTAATGCACGATATCTTGGTTTTCCTATAATAGGGAGCCTCAAAATATGGAACACATCTTCCAATGTTACTGTCATCTCCCCTGTTGGCAGATAGAACGTATTCTTCTCTGGATTCCATCTTTCAATCAACACTGCAACATAGCATGGTTACGTGTAATTCATGAATAATAGCAGATTCCACTTAACCCCAAATGATTTATCAATGTCCATTCCGCTAGTGTTACATCCGCTCGGATTCGTGACAACAGTGTTGGCACACTATCATTCATCCTCAACCCTGCCTCTTCCTGCATACATCAAAACAACAAACAACCATTCAATCCATCAAATCCCTAAGGGTTTTTCTCACATTCTGGAAATTCCTCCAGTAACCGGTATCGGTTATAAATAACCAGTAGCGGTTCAAGAATCGATTGGTTATCCTAACCGCTATCGGTCCTTTATCGATTACATACACCTTGCCTAAACAACCACCTACGACAATAAATTGCTCGTTTATCTCTCTCTGTATACGGACATACCGAAACCCTTGATTACCTACCACGTAACACTCACCTCATTTATAGCCTTTGTTATCATGTTTTCTTTCTCATATCTACCCACCTACTCTTCCCCATCTTATTCACAAAACATGCAGTAATCAAATCACAACCAAAACATTTACCTCTTGAGTTGCAGCGGACTTGAGGTGGCACTTGTCTTCCCTCTCCCCCGCCTGCTGGATCCTTCTCCTCGCTCGCCATGATCACCACCCTTTTCAAATTCACCTTTCGCCTTTCGAATCTCGGATCACATTCACTTTCCTGTCTCTTTTCTCCTTATCACTCAAATCTCTCATGCGATTACTGTCTCGGTCGTCAAAAGCGTCGCGTTTGCGTATTTAACTTCTTACATGGCTCTCAAAATTAGAACTTAAGTTGCCACCCTAGATTTTCTATTTTTAGAAAAGCTCATACCTAAATAACCGGTATCGGTTACATAACCGATATCGGGTCTACTAACTACCGGCGTCGGTTACCTAACCGATATCGGTTACACACTGCCCTTTTGAAACATAGTTCTTTTCTTCATTTTCTACGTAATTTTTATCGCGCCCGCCTCTTTTCTGCATAGCAACACCATTATCCATATTTGTCCATCAATCCACTTCTCATTACGATTTCATCCATATCATCTATCTACATTACCAAAACAAACATGCCATCATCTAAGGATATCAAAAAAAAAAAAACTATCAATCTATACACCATTTGGATCCAACTCATCAGATACATATATAACAATGTCACCAAACCAGCAACAAAACATGCCACATTTCATCATCTAACATGACTGCATCCCATTAACAACAAACATCAACATCATCAATATATCAACATGTCAATTAAACTCATCATACAACCTATATCACAAACCATTGACGAAATACTTAAAAACATTTTGAACACAGCATGTGGGTCAAATCATCATATCTATATATATATACAAGGTTTCAAATATACAACGTGCCCTGCATCGGGGCCTCTGTGATCTCATAATACAACAACAAAGCCTTCACGCAGGCCGCAATAAATGTCAATAACCTCGACTCAGCTCGCAGGCCGGTCCCTCATATCAAAAATATACTCGGCTCGCAGGCGGTATCAACTGTACAACCCGTACTCGGCTCGCAGGCCGGTCTATAATAAATGAATGAATCAATGAATCAATGTAGGCACGCGAGCCTCTACCAAAACACAAACGGGTTCGCAGACCGGGTGCCCATGCCTAATATAAAAATGTGCGGGGACCCCTCGGCTCTCTCCACCTCCTCTGCTGTCTCGCCTCTTTGGTCCCTATCCACCTCCCGCCTCCTACCTGTAATGAGACACACCGGCTGTGGCTGCACCTCCCTGAGACCTCTGGCTATGAGAGGTCTCTGCTCATGTGTGCGCATATGGTGATACTCGGCTCCGGTATCAAGAAAATCCTGGTAGTCCGAGGAGCCTCCGCTCTCGCCTCCATTTATCTGTCCCGTGCCACCATAGGTGCTAGGGCTGGTCCCCTGACACCTACTACCAGTGCCCCCTTGTGCTGTCTTTGGTGCGGGTGCCGCTAGTGGTGCTGTGGGCGTGGTGGTATATCTGTACACGTGCTCGGGCTCGGGCCGTGGCATGCTGTGGTGGTGGTGGTGGTGGTGCACGTGCTGTGCTGTACTGCGCTGGGCTAGTTGCCTGCCTGTAGGACACCTATACGTACTGTGCTGTGCAGTGCCCAATTGCACTGTAATAGCTGCACTTTGACCCCGAGCTGATCTCACTCTGCATCATCACGCTTTGCCTAAGTCAGGGTGTGCGGGCGGTCTTATCTATCTGCTGCTTTGACCAGCCCACCACCACCATGTATGCTCCGTCTGACCAAAGCATCATCTACACCATCACTGCTGGCCTCTCGGCCAACCCAATTTGTGTCCAAGGGCTATGGTGTAGGCGGTGGGGCTCTACATTATCCCTCTGTCTGTGCGAGGGAAGGGAGGTGGCTCGTCTGTCGTAGCCCCATCTGCGTACCCTCTCCGGGGTATCCTCTCGTACTCTCCCGACATCCGTCTGCTTTATCCAGGAATGTGTCTTGGATCAAGCGTAATTGTACTCGGGCTCCTCTGTGTGGGTGATGACCTCTGTAAGGTCTCCATATGATATCTACCGCTGTCAGGCCCTCTAATAAATGCCTGTAATAGGTGACGTCCCGCCCTGCAAGCACTGCTCGTGGCTGTCCCACGACCCCCAACCACCTCTGAAAGCCGTATCTGTATATGACCTGTGGCCCTGGCTGCTGGGGTAACCCTACTGGTCTGATGCATATGATGTGCTCATATGCCCAACAGTGAAGTAAAAATGTCGAACAAATCCCGAATCGCCTCATCCGGCGATAGCCCCACAGCTCCCTGTATAACTGCACCAAGTATACTGGTGCCCAAGCGTAACAGGTGTGCTCCTCCACCATCTCATGCAGCACCCCCATCAATGCCCGTGGAAAGCGGCCTCCCTCTGAGTCCGGGAGGGCGAAGCAGGTGATCCCGATCATCATCAACACGGCAAGCCGTGTCTCATGTCGGTGCGCACGGTACATATCACCATACCCGATGCTCGCGCTGTGATATGTCACTAGCGCAGCTGCATCCCCGAAAACCTGTAGGATGTTGTCCATGGCTGTCTCTGCATCCACCTGAAAAATGGCCTCTCCATCAATAGGTAATCGAAGGATGCGATATACATCCTCCAATGTGATGGTCATCTCTCCAGTCGGGAGATGGAACACATTGGTCACCGGATCCCATCTCTCGATGAGGGCAACCATCAAACTATGATCTCTGTCGATCGCTCTATATCGCTGGACTCCATGCGAGTCCCACCTCGCGCATGATAGCCCAGTGCGCTGCGGACACATGTGGTCGCATCCGCACCAATAGCGGAGGCATCCTATCCGCATCGTCGGCCGGCGCGTGCTGCAAAATCCACCCACTACATTAGCCCTACTCTTTATCACGATATCTACGTATACCCCCTTTTATCTGACCACATCCCGACTCTCTAACCCACCCCTCTACCCACCTATCTTCTCCACTATCCCCTCCCTCTTCACATTACACTAAAACCCCGCAACCAACACCCTAAAAACAAACAACACAAACAACATAAAAACAACACAAACAAAACAAACAACACAAACCAAAAACACAAACAAAACAAAACAACACACAACACCCACCGACGCCGGCCGATATACGACCGACGCCGGTCAAGCACAAAGCGCCTGCCCGTAAATTTTGCGACCGATGCCGGTCACTTAGCAACCGACATCGGTCGCTGTAATTTCCCCGAGCCAAACCCCCATGCGGCCCCCACCTACATTTTTTTCATTTTTTTCCAAATTACCCACCCAAATACCCTAAAAATCTACCCACCCAGCCACCTTGGCTTACTTAACCTATCTACCCTCTCCCTTTTTCAAATCACTTCCATTTATTACTTATTTCATCCAAAACATACATTCCTACCCAAAACCCCAAATTTAGCATAATGCAATCAACTGAACACAATACAGGGTTTTGAACCTACCGGTACGACGACACGTCGTCGTGGTGGGATGGGTGGTGGTGGTCCAGCTGGTCCAGCTCCTCCTGCTCCTCCTGGCTGTGCCATGGCTCCAAATGTCCTCTGCTGGGTCCTCTGCCAATCACCTACTGCCTCCTCCTCACTCGGGCCCGCCAATCAACTCACTTCTCCACTCAACTAGTGCCACCTCAGCCAATAAATACACCAATGTCAATATTCCACCTCAGACAACTTAATTTGATTTCCAAATTCACAAAGTGACAATGACCGGCCGTATTTTTCTTTTTATAGGTTTTTAACATTGAACCGATACCGGTCAATTCATGCCCTAAGGAACCACATCGGTTATCTAACCGGTACCGGTCATATATAACCGATATCGGTTTTGTCCTTTTTTACCCAACTTTTTGCCCTTATTCACTACGTTCCCTTTCCCACCACATTGCCTCTTTACCACATCACCTATATGCTCCATTGCTCTTTATCCGTTTTTGACTTCACCGGCCCCACCCAAGGCCGCAACCAACCACTCTGGCCCGACCCAACGCCGCAACCAACCATCTGGCCCGACCCAAGGCCTCGCCCCAACCATTTGGCCCGACCCAAGGCCTCGCCCCAACCATTTGGCCCGACCCAAGGCCTCGCCCCAACCATCTGGCCCGACCCAAGGCCTCGCCCCAACCATCTGGCCCGACCCAAGGCCTCGCCCCAACCATCTGGCCCGACCCAAGGCTTTGCCCCAACCATCTGGCCCAACCCAAGGCCTCGCCCCAACCATTTGGCCCGACCCAAGGCCTCGCCCCAACCATTTGGCCCGACCCAAGGCCTCGCCCTACCCATTTGGCCCAACCCAAGGCCTCACCCTACCCATTTGGCCCGACCCAAGGCCTCGCCCTACCCATTTGGCCCGACCCAAGGCCTCACCCTACCCATCTGTTCCAACCCACGGCCTCACTCTACCCTTCCGGCCTGACCCAAGGCCACAACCCAACAACTTGGCCCGACCCAAGGCCATACCACTTCGATACCTCTCCCAACATCAACACCACACACTTTATCCACCCATCATGTAGCTTTTTGTTCCATCGAGCTCACTGTTCATGTTTTAGCATGATTAGGGTCCTTGACTTGATATGTCGACCAACTTTGCCTAGACCTAGACCATGACATTTATCTCAACCAAACCAACCATTTGGTACTGCCGAACATGCCTAAACATTCATGTACCTTACATTATATACCCTGGAGCTACTTCCTATGCCTTGGATACCAGGATTATATCACCCTTGTTTGGATAAACTATCGACCTTTGCCTATGCATTGCTGGTTTACTCGTCAAATCATGTACCCTAGTCGCACTAATACATTTCAACATGTGTTTGCTTCCTTGGACCTACCCCACCATCTTACCATCCTCTCTATAACATTTACCCTTTATCAACCCTATCCACGATTTCCCGTTCACTCAATCTGTGATAGATTTGAGGGGATTACCTATATCCTTACGGGAGAAACCACTTCATATTATTGTCCGTGTGACTTTACAAAACAAGCTACACGACAAATAAGGGCTAATGTAGACACCAAATTTGTGTCTTACGACCCCTTGTGACCCGCATCTCATCTCGCAACCTAACCTCATCACTTAAACCTTACACAATTATTTATTAATTACCTTGTAATTGATAAATCCACATCATCTCTGCCACCTCATTTTGCCACTTCATCATGACCTAGCCCTAACCTAAACTAACCTAATTAAGACCTATAACTTGGTCTACACCTACACCCATGACTAATGACCCCTTTCGCACCCAAACCGACCTTCTAGTCACTTGACGAAGCCCGCAACTAATCTCTCGGGAGAAAAGCAGGGAAGGTGGGCTATTTTACTAAAAATAGCCTATTTTTTCCTTACCGATGCCGGTTCCTACTCGACTGCCGTCGGTTACGTAACCGCCATCGGTTCCCTGTAAATGGGCTCCCCGAACCAAAATCAAAGGTGGAAGGATTTTTGAATCAACAAAGATCATTTGGGAGCGATCAAGAGAGTCCAGATCTTCACTTGACCGAGTAGAGACGAGTGAAGAAACCAGAAGAGTTGCAGCAAAAGGAGATCAAGCCCAAAACTGCAACAGAACAGCCAGAGTTCTCAGATACTCAGCTGATCATCGGGAGGGAGATATTTCATCTTCTGTTTGTCCAGCCATCCTACCTAGAGTTCTGCCTTTGTCATCAGAGTTCTTGGACCTGCATCTTCGTCAATAACCAGTAAGTTACATCTTGCATGTCCTCTTTAATAACATTTCTTAGACTTTTTGAAGCACAATCCTCACAAATCCATTCCTAGATCCACTACCCAGCGTGCTATTGCATCTAACTATCATTCATCTACCTCTCATCACCTTATTTCCTAATATCACCTATATACAGCCTTACAAATAACACAACTACCAAACAACACAACCACCCCACAAAACAACCAACCTTCAGATCCTAGACCATACCGATATCGGTTATCAGCAACCGGTATCGGTTATCCTGACTATAACCAAAAACTAGCCTTTCCCCTACCCAGTTCAACGAAGTAATTTAATTGATATCTTTCAGTCTTTTGTGTTAATTCATATTAGCAGGGGAACTGACCACCTTCGAAAGGAAGTTTTATATTTCCTGGGCCCAAGGCAGTTCCCTCATTTATTGTCTAATCAAAATCTTGTGGTCTTGTGTTCTTATTTGCAGGTAGTCCTTCCAAGACAAAAAGGAGTTCTTCGCAGTCAACCTGATCTTTCTCTACGGTATGCGCACACCATCTCGACATTCAACAGGTATTCCTCCTAGCCCTAACCTTATCTGTTTCTAAAAGGAATGAAAGGATAGAAGCAACTCTATTCCCGAATCCGAAACATTCCGAGTGAAACACCTGGATGGGTGAATAAGGTGCACAATGAGTCTTTGCCAAGATATCCTATCTCAAACCTCCATCTCTAGGAACATATATCTGACCTCTGTCTTAAAAGACCATCGCCTCTAATAAAAAACCATCAAAATTCCCATCAAGGAGTCTTTGAGACTCAATCTATGATCTAGCTATAAGATACAAGCTATCATGAGGAAGCTGCAACAAAATCCTACTCCATAAATCTGTACCGACCTAAGTAGCCATATCCAAATGTCTTCGTCTACTTAGGGTGTCTATAACCACATTATCATTCCCCTTCACATGCTCTATCTCCATGTGTTCTCGATAAACAACATCCATCCAACACCGCTGAAGAGCGTTGAGATTGGGTTGTGTGAAGAGGTGGTGAAGACTCAAGTGATCACTCTTGAGTATAAATCTCTGGCTAAGAAGGAAAATTTTCCACCAAAACAAGGCATGTACAACTGTTGCAATCTCAAGGTCATGAGTCAGATAATTGAGCTCATAATCCTTGATTTTTCGAGACTAAACAAAAACAACATGACCCTCATGCATCAAGATGACTTCTAACCCCTTGAAGAAGCATCTGTGTAAATGAAGAACTCACCTTGAGGATCTGGCTTTGCAAGAATAGGTGTTATCTTAAGGAATTCATTCAAAGGTGTCTCGAAGGCCTGCTCACATCTATCTCGATGAGATAAATGTCATCCCTTTCTATTTAAGGGAAGTGATGCGGTGCGTAACTTGACAAAAGTCTTGAAGAAATATCCTATAGTACCCTGTCAACTCCATCAAACTCCATAAAACTACGCACCTCAAGTAACACTAGTAGGTCTTGGCAGACAATAATGGCTCTAATCTTGGAAGGATCGACTATGACACCTTCTCCGAAATAATGTGATAAACATATGGCATCTCCGATTGAATGAATGCACACTTCTCTAGGTTCTGTAAAGATGCTACTCACGAAGCAGTGTAGAACCCGAGGAAAGTACACCTCATTCTCCTCATGCGTGTGTGAGTAGATCAAGATTTCATCAAGGAACATGAGTACAAAGTAATATAAAAAGGTCTGAACAACCCGTTCATCAATCTTATGAACACTACGGGGGCATTAGTCGACCGAATGGCATAACGGTGAACTCATAGTGGCCATATCTCATGTGAAAAGTTGACTTGTGGACATCTACCTCTGCAATCCTCAACTAATGGTATCCTAACTTAAGATAAATCTTAGAAAACATAGTGTCCCCTTCATCTAATCAAATAAATTGTTGATGCGAGGAAGTGGTAATGATTATCGATCGTTACTTTGTTAAACTATCGATAGTCCACACACAACCATAAGGATCCATCCTTCTTTTTCACAAAATCACCGGTGTACCCCCAAAGGGATACACTAGGATGTGTTAGGCCTTCTTTGAGAATGCCCCCTAGCTACAAATTTAGCTCATAGCTCGGGTGTGGTCATCCTATATGGAGTAAGTGAGATAGTTTCCACTCATTGAACCAAATCAATATGAATATCTATCTCATTTAGGGAGGCATCCTTGGCAGCTCACTCAGAAATACATTAAAAACTCCTAAAAAATGGGGTGATCATCAATTGAAGGTCCACTAAACCCATCCTCTGACCTATCACTAAGCGTAATAGCATATAATCGACAACCTTGCCTCGCACACCGCTTTAGCTACATAGTAGAAATACTACAGATAGATATGGGTCTCCTATCTCCAACCATCATTTAATCCACACCTAAATCATCTACACAAGATATAAACTTACTTTAGCAATAAAATTTGGCTCTGTGCACAAAAAACAAATCCATGCCCAAAATCACTCCATAAGAACCCAACGAAGGATACAAATGTCCAAGGTAGTGGTAAAGGGTCCTAGGTCCAACTAGGCACTCCTTGACTAAGGAGTCAACCGAGATTTTGGTTCTAGGAGCCATCTTGATGTCCCAACTATGGCCTTTCCCAACCGCCACCAACCTACAACGATCTACTAAAGATGGAGAAATAAAATAATATGATGATCGAAATCAAATAAAATAGGGATAAAATTACCACAAACAAGTACTTGTGGTCTCTATCACCATACCCTAGTGATCTACATGGTGGTTCTCAACCGTTGCATATATCCTGTGGCTCCTAGCCATGTCACCAATAGTATACTAAGAAATAGGTGCCTTATCCTAATTAATATGGTTCTTAGGGCACTCTAGCTAATGATGTCCATTCACGCTACATCAATAAAAGGTACTGGTCCTCGTCGATGTGAAGATAGTCCTACGGGTGGCCTAGTAGTACATTCCCGAATGATGTAATGACCCTACCAAAGATCTCATTAGGCACTATAGTGGACGTACTCTGTCAACTATGCTTGAGGTGGAGCATGTGTCTTGTTAGACCCCCCCTAGCTAGAGGTCCCATACTTCACCCTCTCTAAGCATCATGGCATTGTGGAGGTCACAAGAGAGGTCTCGCCTATTCTTGCTCTTGCCGAGGAGGTGGAGGAGGATAGAAGAAAGATCTGTCTTGATGTGGTTCCTCCACAAGGCGGAGGAGCTGATCTCCTTAATCTATTGTCTTACAACCGCTATATGTGACTCCTCACTCTGTCACATGCCTGTTGAATCTTCCCCCTAGTTTCTATGCAATATAGGCCTTCTTCATGGCCTCGATATTGTCTATGGGCAATGAATGGGTACTTGCCCCACCCAAGTCTAAGTTCGGACCACTGAAGAACCTATACACTAGAACCTTCTCATCTTGCATGTAGTCTACATACTGAAGTAGATCCAGAAACCATCCCTCATACTCTGCTACCATCATGGAGGCCTGTCATAGATCATGGAACTCATCGATCCATTACTGAATGAACCTCCTGGAAATATATCTCCTTCTAAAATCCTCCTTAAAGATTTTCCAAGTGACTGTCTTAGAATCGACATGGAACTTTTTCTCCTCGGTCCTCCAATAAACTTTATCTCTGTCTCTCAGAATTTGAATGGCAACACAAGATTTCATGTTGCTATAACAAGGACATAACTTGAAGTATCCACTCAAGCTAACCAACCATGCCTCCTCCTTAAATCCACTTGTGACGCCAAAGTAAAATGAGGCGGGTGCAACTTCAGTATCTCTATAATATGATCTATTGTAGTTGACCATCGACTCCTAGGCCTCTCTACCTAATCATCTCTCTTAGCCTAAGGAATATAGAGATGTCTTTGTGCATCATAACTCAATCTATGAGATCCTTATGAGGTGACTCATATATAACCGACTCGACATGGGACTTCTCTTCCCTATCCTCTGCACTCTGACGTGAAGGTACATTAGCCTCCAATGATGGATCTCAGTCCTTCCTATTATGTCACCATCCTAAAGATCCTCCTGTACAATGGTTTTAAGCTTCTATAGCATATGAAATATCTAAGGAAGAATAGTTGTCACTTTGCATGATCGGGGATGGTAGCTCTAGATTCACATGTAGGAACCCCTCATCTGGTACACACCTCCTGCACAGACAAGGTCAAGAATTAGTTTACAATCATCTAAGTTTTTGTTTTGTTTTCAGTTTTCTAAATTTTCTACATTTCAAAACATCATGCATAGTTGTTTGTACTAGGTTTAAAGTTGCGTTAGGTTTATTTGTTTTTATTTTGTGTTTTCTAGTGTTCTTGGGGTCCAAGCGTTGAACCCATGGCTCGGATACCAAATTTAACACCCACAAAATTTGTACACAAAACCCAAAACAAAAAATATGTTATAATAGGAAAATCATGGAATAATTATTTTTGTTGTTAAAGGAAACAAAAGTGACAAGAACGTTAACCTTTGGTTTTAAACCATTGTCACAAAATTACTTAAATAAAATAATGGATTTAATTTATGGTTAGGTTTAAAATATTTCATTCAATTAATCCTAAATTAATTTAATACAAAGGATTTCTAAGGTCATGCAATAATTTAATAATTAAAGTCCAAGTCTAAAATAACCCTTTTATTTACACAATGCTATTAATTTAATTTTCCAAAATAAAGGGGTCTAAACTATTAAGGGAGAGGGTTTAATTAAATTTCCCTAGGTCATGGCATGTTTAATTTTAGTTGCAAAATAAATAAATCAAAAGGACTTATTACAAGTTAATTTACTTGCAAACCACAAAAGTGGCCCCATTCAAAACAAGACCCATGTGATCAAATGATCATCTCACCAACCCCACGTAATAATAGTAGGAGATAATTTGGGTCATTGGATTCATTTCTAAGGAAAGATTTTATTCATCTTTTTCAAGCATTTCATTCATTTTTCATTTTACAGGTTGAGGGAAGATGGAAGAGGAGGAAGCCATGCCAGAGGAGGAGAAAGCTTGTGATGGAAAGACACATCCCCCAATATTTTTTATTTTATTTTTATATCTCAATTTTACCCTATCCAAGGGATTGTAAATTTTCCATTTAGAGTAAGCATTATTAAATAAAAATACCCATTTAGGTATTTTGTATTTTACTAAGAGATCTTTTTTTTTTTGTAGATTTTACATTTCTTCCGTTTTTGTGAAAGCTCTTATTTTATATATATATATATATATATATATAACCTGAAAATTCATTTATTTATTAAAGAGTGTATATATGTTACATGAATTACAAGCCATAGTCCCAAGATATGCATGTTGCGTTTAAAATGAATTGTGGCCCCAACATTAAAAAAATGGGGTTTAAAAATATATTTGTGGGGGTTCGGCCCCCACCTGTATTAATATTTGTTTAACATTGAATGGGAGGAGGGGTCGCCGACCCCACCCCCATCCCATTAACATATGGGGTGGGGGTAGGTTTGGAGAACCCTCCCCACCCCTTTTCCGACTCTAAACTAATAAGCCACCGTAAAAGCTAAACAAGCTTTGATTTATTTATTTTTGTTTATAATTTTTTTCATTATTATATGGTATCATCAATATACCTATTAATATATATATAATTTCTTCTTATATAAAATAATATTAATAAGAAAATTATGTGTGTGTGTGTGTGTGTGTGTGTGTGTGTGTGTGAATATTTATATTATTATTAATATTAAATATTAATAACATTAATATATTAATAATATTAAAACAATCTAATTTGTTTAAAATTCTTTTTTTTTTTTAAAGGAATTAATCAAATAACTTTGAGATAGAAATATAGATTTGTGAGAGAATTGGGTTAATTACTCAATTCTAATTATATTTAAATATATGTATTATATAGGTACTTTTCATTTTATGGGATTCAATATAACATAATGGAAGTTGAGTAATATTGTGTTCTACAAGCCAAAACACCATAGTTTACTAACTATATACTAAAATGGAAAACATTTTTAAACTTCTTATTCAACCTTATTTGATTTGAAAGGGAACAATTTTCCTTCAACAATGCAAGAAAAATACAACTATAGTTTAATGACTATCGTATGCCTTACATTGAATGCAACAAGAGTAACTATTTCTTTCTTTCACAAGTTACCAATGACATCCATTTCAACAAGGTATTTACAATAGATTTCCCCAATAATTTAAAATATAAATATGACACATTTTGCAAGCAAAGAAAATACTTAAATTGAAATCAAGATTATTTTCATTTCAACTCATTTCAAACTTTCTAATTCACCAACAACAATGTGAAATTTTGATAGTTTCCTTTCACAAACTAACTCATTTCAAAATGTAATTTTCTCATTCAAGCATTCTTAGAAGAGTCTACAATATATAGGAATTTCCAAGAAATAAAATGGCTTTCTTTCAAGCTTACAATTTTACAATCATCCACACCAAGTGGGAATAATAAATTGAACAATTTACAACAAAGGGCTAACAAAAAGGCCAATTTTATAAGTCTCCAATATGTATGTCTTCATTCCAAAGGTATCTCCAAAACTTGCATTCTTCAAATCTTCATAATGGGATCACAAAACAAAGGAAGGGGGAGTAGGCAACGCTCTCTACCCAACCTTTAATCCATTAAGAGGAGAATCCATCCCCTTAATGGCCCCAAGCCCCAACAAAATAACCATGAGGGGTATTGAGCAATAATGACAACTTTGAATAAAGTGGCTTCACAACAAACAAACATACAAGACATTCAACTCAACCAAGATAACATATCCAAAAAGTTTACAAATTCACAACAATACAAAGGTTTGAGGATCAAACCAAATAGAAAAATTCTATGGAAAACCACCTCCTTATGCCTCCCAAGTTAAGTGGGAGTCTTACCCTAAGCCTCTAAGTGCACAAAATAATCAACACAAAATCCTTATCTCTCCCTTGCAAGTATGCAAAAATAACCATGATTTCCTTTTCACTCCCCATAGGTAAGACTCCCATTCACACTCCCACCAAATTCATGCCTCACAAAACTCCCTTTTCCCTCCCCAATGGTCCCATAAGCCCTTCTCCCACACCCAACTAAGGCCTACTACCCAACCAACACACAAACACATTCACAAGACAAAAATAATTTTTAAAGCACAACATTGCATACAAACAAGCATAATAACATAATAACAAAGGTGGAGAGCCTACCTCTCCATCAAGCTCCAATAAAATTCCACAATTCTCTTCAATTCCAAGACAATAAATTTCCAAAAGAACTCCCCAAGCTCCAATTCCAAAAGTTCACAAGAAAAGATAAGAATAAGTAACCCCCATTCCGAACAAAAATCACCAATAAATAGAAATGGAATGTGAGGATGATGATGTGGCTCCATATAGGATGCCAATTCATTATTCCTCTATCCCTAAACACACCAAGACTAAGAAAATCAATGCACATGTAAGGACTATGACAACCCACATGGCTCACAAACTTACACACCATGCTTTCAAAGGACACAATAAATTGGGGTAGAAATAAAGTGCAATAATTTTCTCTCTTTTACACTCAAAAATGGATTTAAAAAGTAAAAAAATAAGCTTACCAATCCATTAGTAGGGTTTTTGGGTAAATTTAAGAGGCATGGAATAAGCCTTGGTTGTCCCACAAGCCTCCAAAAATGCCGCCCAAGTTAAAATCCGAATTTTGAATTTGGGGTGGAGTATAACACTTACACATAAACATAAATGTTACTTATAACAAGGACCACCAAACCTCATCATATTTATTTGTTACATACCTAATTTAATTAGCAAAATAAGAAGGGTTTAGTTTAATTAAAACAATTTTCAACATGCTAATATAGTGACAAAATTTCAAAATTTTAAATACAAAAACATAAAAGAGGGACATACAAAAATGAAAGAAAGGGAACACAATTCACCCCATGGCCACACATGTGAATTCATCCCCCCATGGGAGACCTCCAAACAAGACATGAAAAACACACACTATACAACATTACACAAGTTTTAAAATTTGTCCTTGTTGCTCAACATTCGACATCCTTCCGTGGTTGGTCCCTAATCCCATTAGATGTATGTGATAAAAGTACTACACACAAAAATACCTCTCTATACTTTCATTCATATTAACAACATCGATAAAATATACATATAAAATCAATGTTCATCATTTGACATTAGAAATTCTATTATCCATCAATATGTCAAAATCTAACCCTAACATCCATGAGATTACAATTATACTCCAAACATCCCAAAACATAACATGTCAGTATAAAATACACATCAAGAAAATCAACATATATCAAATTTTCTAACATCACTATCTAGTGCATCATAATAAAACATAAACATCATAATGTCAATAGTCCAAATATCAATGAAATCTATGATCGAATGATAAATGTATCAGAATCAAAATGTTTGAATATCAGTCTAATAGTATCAATATTAGGATAAAATTGTATCAAAGAGGAATGAGAACTACACCTTGCTAAAAAAACTCATCCAATGCTAAATAATTTTTGTGTGCATTGTGTTCTAAATCCATTTCTCGATTAAACAAGTAAAAAAATAGTAGACATTGGGATTTATTAGGATAGATTCACAAAAGTAGACTAATTATGGAATGAACTTAAAAGTGTCAAAGAACACCAAACATAATTGGATCAACTGCTACAAATAAGTATTCCACCATCCAAGAATAGTAACCAAGGCAACAAGACAAGAAAAAGGACCAAAACCTTATTTGATCAATTAATACAAATAGTGTTCCAAACCCAAAGAAAAATAACCAAGGAAACAAGGAAAGGAAAAATATCAAAAGAAATAGGAGTACCATGATCTAAGGAAAACCAAGGAAACAAAGAAAGTATGTAAAACCCAAAGAAGAAAGATCAACACCACACCCTCCCATACTATTGAATGGGTTGAGTGATGGTAAATATTTGTATGAGTTGTCAAAAAGTAATAGAAAAATGATAAACTAACACTAATATTCACCGTAATATATCCCCATAACTGAGTTTATTAAGATGCCATTAAATTTGGAAAATAACAATACAAAATCTCTTAATAAACAAGTAAGACAAACTAAACCTTCTAGAAAGGATAATTACAATGTAGATGGTATAGAAAGTGGTGCAAGTAGCAAAATGGTGGAGGATCTATGGTTGTAGAGTGCTCTAAAAGAATACCTATATATCCAACATGAGTGACCCATAATCCACCCCAAATCAACATGGATGGATGAATAAGATGTGTACATATTATTTAGTGAAAAATACATAGTGAGTTCATTTAAAGGAACATCAAAATTTGTG
Organism: Taxus wallichiana var. yunnanensis; assembly: GCA_018340775.1. Classification (NCBI taxonomy): domain Eukaryota; kingdom Viridiplantae; phylum Streptophyta; class Pinopsida; order Cupressales; family Taxaceae; genus Taxus; species Taxus wallichiana. The sequence continues at coordinate 760,540,964 of CM031243.1, forward strand.
TCGGAGTTGATCATGTATGAAAACATAAATCTCATATTTCTTAAGCTTGAGTGAAGGTGCAAAACTCATGTGTAGCTTATGATCATTGGAAAGATTTGAGGATACAAAAATAGGATCTTTTTCAATGATTGATCCTAGTGAAGTAACAAGTCGTAAAAAATTTCATGGTGCGAATGCTACTTAGAATGTAAAATATGAAAAGAAATACCGATGAATTTTTTTGCCAATAGCTCATCTAGAAATTCCCATAGATTAGACATGTCTCGAAAAAAAAAATATAGTGGTATGATTCTCAAAAGATCCATGTATGTGGGTATAAGGAACGTAAGTGGGATACAAATAATGTGTAGTGCAATAGGCATCTTTATAGTAATTTCAAAATATATTTTATAAGTTGTGTAGATATTATACAATTTTAATCTACTTATAAAAACTTGTAGAAAAGCCACATTTATTAAAATTCATTGTGGAAAATCCACTTTTATTTGAATTTTTAGAAATATAATGTAAATAATATCTATCACATTTATTTTTCTAACATAAATGTAAAAAATAATATAATTTATAATAGCAGTATGTGGAGATGCCACAATTTTTTTATTATTGGTAAAAGGTTTTGAAGGGGACCATACCTTGTGGAAGAAGGAATGACTCGGAAGTCGAGATAGAGCAATACAACCAGAGTGGTTTTTTGACAAGTGGGGACCACACCTAGCAAAAATGCCTACAATTCATAAAATACAACAATGAAGCACAAAGGTAGAGGACAAGTTGTAAACAAGAAACAAAAAAACAACAAACAATAGCAACCAGCCACATTCTAGACAAAAAAAGAACAACAAAGACAACTTCATAGCTAAAAAATTTGTAGGAGAGGAAAATCCATCCAAAACTAAAGGAACCACATAGTCTATGTGGTGGGAGTGGATTTTTTCTTCATATGTTTCTTATTGTTATGAATTTTAACCCACTCATCATGAACTTTTTGTAAAGGAATAACAACTTGAAAATCTTCAATCGTGAAAATTATTGCTTGAACAAGGGGAATGAGGAGGATCATTCTCCTTAGCCACTTCATGTACTTTTTGTTTTAGTGTTATCGGCCCTCTGAGTTTCATCCCTAGGTAACTCCTTACTTGCTTGATCTGTAATTTCTCTCAAAAGGGTTTTCGGGACTAATTATACAAAAACTTCCTCCCGGAGTCGTGATCGGGGATGTCCTTAGGTTAAAAACTTGATGTAATGGGATGGTGTTTCTTCACTAATTATCCTTATCATTCTTGTGTTTTACCATCATGCAATCTGCAACATAATGGCCCAAAGAGTAAGAACTCCTGTATTTAAAAGGTAGGCCCTCGTAGTCCAAAGGCCAAGTTTAACTACGATTTTGCACTTTAAGCTCAATGTGGGCTGGAAGATCCTTTGAGGTATCAATCTCAAATAAGATTCTTGCATAGGTTTTGTGTGTGAAATAATAGGTTTGGGAGTCAAAATTAATAATGTTTCCCCAACTAGTATCCTAGAATTGCAAGGGTAAATAAGGTAACCTGATCTAGATTGGTTTACGTGAAAAAAATTAAGTGAGAGGTTTGAATGATGATATCCATAGTTTTAGGATAAGGTACTTTTTCTGTAGACCCAAAGTTGTTTAGTAATGATGTCATTATATGCTAAAGAGGTAAAAAAAATAAAAATCCCCTTAGTGTAGGGGTAGAGAGCTAATCTACCAATTTAGAAGGGGCATCTAGTGCTTGGAGATCCATTCGTGGAGGATACGAGAGGCTAGCCGAGAGGACACCGAATTTGCAGATTGAGGTATGAGCTTCGTAGAATGAATCTATTTTGAGTACTTCATCGCAAAAATTTATATTGGGGTTGCTCTCTACAGGATTCATCATGTTCGTCTCCCTTTTCTTTTACAAGACCTCCTGAATGAGTGAAAAGGGGATGAAACAACACCTCTAGAAAATAAGGCATGCTAACTACCAAGTTTTTAACATTTTTAACAAGGATGTAAGTCTTGCCTCTCCCCCGTGATTTTTTGATAGAATTGGATGCTCTACTTGAAATTCGTCCTCAAACAAAGCTCCATTTACTCTTTCATCCCCAAATCTAGTGAATATTTTTGAAAACATATCCTTAGTGGTATTTGGCGAGAGAGGGAATGAAATCCAAAGTCTCCTCCATCCAATGCATGCCCAACGTCCAATGCATTACCATCCCCATAGCCACTACCTCCATCCTTGCTAGTATGAGAATATCTCTTAGGGTTTGGGGGAACCTTCGAGGAGTGGGAGTGATCCTTTTTTTTCAATCCTATCCACATTTAATCGTTCTTCAATTGTGTATTAAAAAATAGTTGAAATTCCACACTCAATATATAGACTTCTAGTACATTTTAAGAATAAAAAAACATATTATAATAGTGTGTAAACTCAACATTACATACAAATATTTCATATCATTAAATGTGTGATACTTTGCATGCGATGAACTAAGATCTTCATCAATGCAACCATGTAACTTGCTGACATAAATGTGTTGTTAGTAATGTCTCAATTTGATGTTTTCGTATTCCAAATTATGATTTTATTAACTTTACATGATCTAAGACATCTTTTCACTAGGATAAATAAAATCATTAACTCAAAAATATGTAGTGACTATTATCAATGATTTAGTCATGATATCTTTGTTGTTGATTTTATAATGTAATTCAGAAGAGCCATGTTATTCATTAAAATACATTGTTTTTGTTTTGAATGTTTTTGTTATATTTTATGATGTAGTTATGTAAAAAATGATCCATGTTCCAAGGCATTCTATCACTAATAATCCTAACTATAACTACATTCTTTGGTGCTCACATATATGTATAGCGAGATAGAAACATGTTTTTGACCTTCTTTGTTCAATCAACATGCCTAGATAATAACAAGCACTCCTTACATTTTATGCTAGTTTTGTATGACATCCTATCATTAGGAACCCTAATTGTAATTACCCTAATTGTAAATGTGTATATATTCACGATGTGTTCCTAATTGGATTATAATATTTTCTATCTCTAGCATGTAGAATTTTTACATAATACCTCAAAGCGAGAATAAGATACAAAGTTAAGATAATTGATATTTATATCAAAAGATGACTAGTCACCTATATTAATCTAGTCGAAATAACTTCATATATTTCTAGTTTGGAGAATTCACTTTCATATATTAACAAAAACATGAAAACTATTTAAAATGTTAATATTTAATAGCCATATTTAAAAGGGTTATAATATTCTCTTTTTAATGTTAAAAATTATATTAAAATAATTAAATATTAATATTAAAGGTAGAATATTAATTTATAAATTGATAAAATTTTGAATTATTAGTGAAAAATATGTAAATTTAAATAAATATTAAGAAGAGAAGATCACAAATTTACCACCTCTATTAATTTTTTTGTGTATATATATTCAAATTTTACAAATTAAAATTTGACCATAATTAACCGTGTTATATTTTTAAAATAACAAATGCTTTTATAAAAATTTAATCACTCATTTAATTTTGGGTGCTATCTCGGGTTTATTCAAATAGTATATTCTTTTAATAGATACTGATTTGTTTTTAAATTTCTGGCGGAATTGAGATGCATACAAGGTGAGATACATATAATACACTAAAATATCTAACGCATGACACATCAATATTATGATATATTTTTTATTGAAAGTATTTTAACTAAATAATTAGGAAAACCAGGTTTGGTGTATGAAATTTTACCACAATAAAAATCTACCACTATGCCGTTAAACTAGTTAGAATAATTATTATACCAAATAGTATGAATTGGCAGATTACCTTAGAAAAGGCTGAGAAATCTTTCCAATCTTGTTATTTCGGACAAGGTATGAGTGAACAATAGTAATAGTACTTTGTCCCAAATACCTATATCTAAACAAACAAAATAAATATGACATCTAACCCACTAAAGATTCTATGGTGACATGCACAACCCCATCACATGCAATATTTAAATAAAAAAGATCCATGATTCATGTGAATGGGATTTGGGATTCGTGATCCGTGTGAATATGATATGTGATCTGAGTGCATGAGCTACTCGAACTCGTTTAAATCCACGTTGGCAATTTATGTGAACCAGATGCATCTAACTTCTCTTATTAATGCAATATATGCTTCCATTCTATGTTAACCAGATCCATCGAAAATGAGAATTCGCCATCTTATAGCTCTACACCATACGAAATTTACAATTACTATCTCCAGAAATAGGATTCGTTATTTTTTATTTTTATTTATTTTCTATATTTGAGTTTCAGATTTTTGGATTCCTAGACGGGGATTCGATGCTGATGCGTACAACAGAGCTGTGAGGCGAAGTTGGGAGTGTGGAATCTTTTACCGTGAGAGGATAATGAGAAGCACAAGGTTCACGGCTATGATCTAAGAAATTCTAGACCATCTCACATGGTTGTCAATAGTAATGAAGAGTTTCAAAATTCTGGGTGCGCAGGAAAGATCAAGGAACGTTTAAGGGATTTGGAGAGGTCTGCAAAATAGAATAGAACTGTGATAGTTAAAAAACTATGGTGTTCGACAATAGGATGGGTTTGATTGATTTTTCATTTAATATACTCATATGTATAAAAAAATTGTTGTGTTTATTTCACCATTTATTTGAAAATTTATAATTTGTATGTTATGGTTTTTTATGAACAAAAGAATTTAAAGAAAGTGAAAGATTTGAATTACCTGGAATGGACATTGTAGGAGAACAACAATCACCAGAATGCAACTCTACAATCATGACTCATACTCAACCAAGCACTAAGTTTATTAAATTTATGTTAAATTAAAAATCTTAATTAGATTTATATGAAATAACATATTTTTCTCCTTTATGTACATGTAAATTTAAATAATAATATTTTTACTAAAAATATCCAAAATATCATATTTAAGGAAATTTTCTCTGTATTAGATCGGGATTTCTACACCGCAATGTAAGAAATACAACACGTTTCTTAGACCCAAAGAAATTAGGCAACGATAACTTTGCATATCCATTGGTCAATAATAGATTTCGACCAATCTATATGTGACATTCTTAATGGAATATCAACAATATTATTAATTCCTGGTTCATATCTCTAGGAATCTCTGGTACTTTCAATTTCGTATTCCAGTCAGGGCCATCTAGAGTCCACACTCGAAGACGATAGAAGAAGATTACATGGATCAATTTAAATTTATTTATTTTTTCATTCTCTTTTTCTTTAAATATATTTTATAAAATAAATATTAATAGATTAATTTATATATATTTTTGGTTATTTATGCTTTTGTTATCTAAGGTAAATATTAAATCTACATGCATTAGATACATAAAAATTAATATGATACATCAATATTTAATATGATATATAAATTTCTTAATCTTTTAAGTGATATATTATTAAAGGAAATGCATGATTTTATTAAAAATTAAGATGTTGAATTTTATTAACTTGTTTATGTAGATAACAATGAATATTTAATATATGTGTTGAAAATGTAGACAACCCATAGATATAATTTTGTAGAATGTGAAATCAATATAACATTAATAGTAACATTTTTACATTATTTTTTAAGACATTCCACAAATTATTATTGTGGCAATCAAATTGTAGCTTCCACCTACAAGTTTTATGTGGTAATCAATATTGTAGAAAAAAATGTAGATATTGCTACACATATTATATTGCTGCCCAACAAAAATGTAGAAAATATACAATATTGAAATGTATGGAAAATCTACAATTTTAAGAAATAGTGGAATATTTGAGTTGAAAAAAATAGTGGAAAACTTATAAATTGTAAAAAAGTGAATAATCTACAATGTTAAGGATTGTAGGCTAGCTACAAATTTAATATATTGTGCAGTATTAACACTCTAACAAATTGTTGAAAAAAAACAATAATATATGAAATTATTTATATGTAACAATTTCAAAGCTACAATTTTCAAATTAAAAATTCCTTATAACTACAGAAATAGTGTAGAAAAATTGAGAAAAACAAGATCTTTTGTTGTAGAGTATAATATTGTGTGAAAAACATTATTTGTACAAAATTGTATGGTTTTTTTGAAATATGTACCAAAAACCCTTTTAAATACCCATATTTTGATCAAAATATGGTCAGGTTTTTAGTTAATCCTAGGGTTTTGGAACCTTGAAAATCAAATGATGCACTATCTTTTAATAAAATTACTAATTCTAGAAACATATGAACAATTTCCAAAAATATGAAAAGTATTAAACCCTCAATTGTAAAAATTATTATAAATCGATGTATACAACATATATAACTTTAATATCATGAAAGGAATGATAAGAATATTTTTCCAAACCTTGAATATCTCATATGATAATAACACACCACATTTAATAAGATGAAATGAAATCACGAATAATCACACAATCGGATATACAAAAAGAGTTCAAATATTGTATATGGAAATCCATCATAATGTCATTGATATATTATATGAAGTAACTCAATAAAGATGGTGTACATATAGGATGAGGGAAGTGAAAATAATACCTATATTAGTGATGAAGTACTGCCACTAATTGATATTGGTAGTTAAGATAACTCAACAAGACTAACAAGCTAACTTCACACAATTGGTAAGCTAACTCAACAAAACTAGTAATCTAATTCCATATAACTAGTATAAATAAACAATCTAACCCAACAAGTGTAGAGATAACCCAAGTGCAACAATGATCCTAATAAGAAAATAAAAGTATATATAATAACCTGACAGTAATTTTTTTTTTTTTTCAAATTGGCTTTATAAATAACATACCATTTGCATATTATCTTGATAGATATGCATTTACGAGGTATATCGAGTCCAATAAAGGAAACATAAAGGATGACATATGATTGTAAATGTCATATAGCTTCCTCCTCATTGACACTAAATTTTGGGGTCAACCTCTACACTACACATTTTCTTCTAGTTCAAGTATAATTAGTTTACACTTTCTCATTCACTTGATCATATTCTTGGTGTTTATGTTCTCTTTTGAGATAAAATTACCAATTCACGTGTCTTTCAAAATACTAACTTATCCTAATATATTTGTTTAGTAAAAATATTATTTTTACTTTCTTGATACATTATTTTCATATCTTTATCACATAGATTATTTCCTTCATAACCTACTACATTTCTTTAATACTACCTTTCATGATTATAATTCTATGATTTCTTACTCTATAAGAAATGAGTTACTTTATTCGATTATGACAACATGGGTGTCCTTTGTTTGAGACACTATGCCTATCCTACATATATGTCCATGTTTCTATGTATTGGGACATGATGACTTCTATAGTGATTGACATTTAACACCATACATGACCCATGATTGGTTGTTTATAACCCTTATTACTTTCTATATCACTATAACATTGATTAATATTCTCGTCTATAATGTTTCGTTTACCATTTTTGGTCAATCATCAAGGGGGGGTACTAAATTTTTTTGTTACAGGGATCTAGTTATTTCTAGGAAAGAATTGAAAGCAAGATGAAAAATATGGGTGTTGTTGTAAGTCATAACACCATACAAAGGATTCTGTTGTGAGTGTCGCCTACCAAAAATTCATGTAAAATCCTTGAAAGACTAGTGCATGACCTTGGTGAAGGTGGTTATAATAATGATTATTAGAAGTTGGACCTTACAACAACAAACACAGCTTGTTGTTTTCTTAGCATAAAGTACAAATTTCATTCACAGGTGAATTAAATTCTTAATACTTATTCATCCTTAAATGAGATTAATTATATGTTGATTTGTTTATTTCATTCCACAAATATCATTTACAATAATCAAATGGAAAAGGAAATAGACAACTAAATTACATAATTTAATTTCATTTATTCATGAAGAAATAATGTTTCCCACACAAGTCGTGGGATCTAACTTATATGTACAAGTAAGATAAATACATAAACATAAAGTTGTACATAAATGAGGAGAGAGTAAACCCATCATTTCCTGAATGAGTTGGTTTTACCGTTCTCCTCACTTGCATCTTCATCATCTTCATGCTCCTTTCCTTTTACTACATTTTTGTTGGTGACAAAAGAAGGTTTTTATAGCTCCAGGTGTTTCTCCCTAATCATTTAATTACAGTTTGAGGTACATGTTTTTCTAAAAAAGGGTAAAGATAAGAATGCATAAGAAAGAACCAAAAATAGAGTAACAAATATCATGGTGTCTTCATCTAAGAAGTGTCTCCAAAATCATACTATCAAAAGGAAATCACTGAATGGTGCAAAAAAAAAGGAAAAGGCTATTGGCCTCTATTTTCTAACTAGTTTTCTAAAATGTGTAGGTATAGGGAATGAAGTATATTTTGAATGACAAAAATTGCAACAATGAAAGGAAAAATCAAATGAATAGTTTAATTTAGAGTTTATACTATATATTCTTTAAGTATTTTCAAGAAAGATAAAAATTTATGTAGTAAAGTCAAAATAAGGAGCAAATACATGGAATGAGTTACAAGTGTAAAAACACAACTCAGAGACAACCCATAGTAGATTCACTTAAGATCAATAAAGTACCAAAAAAATAAGATTAAATTTAAAGATATATTGCTCAACTATTTAAAAGTATATTAACTTATTTTGAGACACAAGCATGATCAAAACAACCAATTAGAGTGGAGTATTCAAGTACAATATGGAATCAATTGCATAAGATAGGAAACATGAAGTTTTCAAGTTTAAGTTATACTTCATTCATTTGCAAGAGAAGGCTTGCAGCTTCAAAAAGTGCTCATAAAACAACTAGATAGTTTTAGATGGATGAGTTCAAGTAAGAACTTGATAAAAAATAGTTGTAGCTATCACTCCAAGATAACTAATCTATGAATGAAAATGACAAGAGGCAACAATGAGCTCCGACAAAGTCTTTTCGAGTGACTAATATAAGGTTACAACCCAGTCATAAAAATATATGATACCATATACCATGGAGAAAAGTGAACTTCAAGAAAACCCAAGTTATAGTCAAGACAAGGTTCATTCTCATAAGTATAAACATTGTTTAAAGAGATGCATGTAAACATACTTTTAAATGAGATTCTCTGATTAAAATAGATCAAGATATGAAATTCCATGTATTCCATAATGGATCATCTACAGTAGATAGTATAATGAGAACACAGAGTCTCATAAAACCATGTGCCTCTACAATGAATAGAATTTCTCAATGAAATTGGTTTTGAATATAATGTTCAATATTCTAGCAAAAGAGAGAAAATATGGTCATTCATATTTTTCAAAGAAGAATCAAGTTGTTGTCCAACTGGGCACTTTGTGATAACAATCATCTACACTTGCACAAAACAAAGAACTCTTTAGGATTTTCAGAGGTTCAAGAACAACATATTTTAACACTTTTCCCATATTTTTATCATTGAAAGCATGAGATTACGATCATGTAAATGAGGACCAAGTCAAAAGAAACTTTCACAATAAAGAATGTGCCAGGATATAAATTCGCTCATACTATATAAATGATATAAAGATAGTGGCACAAGTTCTAAAGTTCAGAATAATAAATTTAGTTTACATCTCAGCCTGGTTGTTATATGAAGGAAGTTGTATCTGTCCTCAAGTGTGTGAAAACCGATAAATTTAGCCATCAACGAAAACCTAGAGATGAGGCAAAAAAATCAAAGTAGTGGAAAAGCTCTAAATTAGAATATTATGTCATTAAATCAATATCAAAAGTTATGGAAAATGACTCAATTTTACTTTAGTTACTTGTTTTCTATTGGTTAAATTTCTTTTCAAGCTTACAATGTACAATGTTTAAGTTTTTAAGTTTTTATATAACATATGGAGAGATATAATGTGAATGAATTTGAATTTGACATTAGCATATGAACAAAGATTGTATCAAGAGTATGAAAATTTCATGCATTAACATCATGTGGATTTAAAATTTCAGCTTACAATAATAACAAATTCGCATCAAAAGCAAAGAGTCATGTGCACAAATAGTAGTATTTTGAGAAAATAAAAATTTGCATTAATAAAGCTCAGTTATTTTAGGGTCCATCTTAGAAAAAATGATACAAGACAACTAGCATTTGTAAATTCATTTGCAGTGTTGACACAACAAATTGGAAAGTAGAAAGGCACATATTTCTATTACATAAGTTCACACTATTCAATAGAAACAGAGGATGGTTATGTGAATTTTCTAAATAATAAGTACAACATTCAGTTGTACATTAATAAGCTCTGATTTATTCTACACAATTTTCAAGTCCCTTAAATGCACTATAATTAAATCTCCATATAAAACCTTTGTGTTAAAAGGATTTCATTAATGAAACTCATGCTCAAAATGGAGCCAAATATGTATAAATGACCATTAAAAAAATAGTTTCCAACACTCATTACATCGATCTGATTTAGCTACAAGATTGACACGGAAGAAATGTCATTAGCTTCAAAATTTACAATTCATAATCTACAAGAGTGTTATTAGTCCTCATAGTACAAGTTGAATTTTAACAAATCAAACCTCAAGTCTTTCCCACTATCAATAAGATCAAGCATTCAAAAACATTTGCAAGTGGATAACAAGACTATGAACTCCCAAATATGGGTTTAGGACAAGTAAATCCACCCGTATACATTCATATATGAGATCATACAATGTGGTATTGACCCAAGCATGAATTAAACAAGAATGAACCAAACACTTTCAAAAACAAATATCCGCATTTAACATAAAGTGACTTCAACCCAAAATCCATTACAAAGCACAAGTTGGAAACTCCTAGTGTATGAAGAAATCTCAAAATTTGAATCAGATCACTCATTCTTTGATACAACAACATGTTTCTAATAGAGAGAAGACAAAAGGAACTTGAGATATCTTTCATGGTGGCCAATGCATAATGGGAAAAGGAAAATTGAGTCCTATTCATGTCAAACTTACCCATATACAACAAACTCAAGAAATTGGAAAACCCTAATGCATAATGTAACGCTCGCTAAAAATGTGCACGCACGAGACCCAAGAACAACCTAGGTTTAGTTAGGAAAAATTATGGAATATTTTTTTTGGAAAGCGTGCCCGCATACAGGCTTCAAAACTACAGTTGTCACAATAATGTTTCAAAGTCAATTATATTTAATAAATAAAATTTTCCCATTATAACCAAATATTAAACCCACATTAAAACTAATGAGTATATTTAGTCCAAGCATGGTTAAATTCTCTCTAAGTGTTAATTTAATAATAATTAAATTCCTACTATAGTTAAATATTCCATATTTAAATTTAGAGGGTTAAAGGGGCCAAAATAATTAAATACCCAAGGTATTTAATTCCACAAGGTTTAAACAATTAACAAGGTTCCCATTTACATGGGGTTAGAATAAACATTCCCTTACCCCATAAAGTGACCCCTTAAAAGGTCAACCCATGTTTTTGAAAATAAAACATTTAAATTAAAAGGGTAATTTCCACTCACCCACTCTCCACCTACTTTTTTAGGGAGGAATCTCATCCCTTGGATGGATTCAATTTGGACCCTTGATGTGAAAAAAAGGCAACTAACCCTAAAGCATCCTTATGAAAGCTTCTTTCACATTTCATTTGGTTCATTTTCTTTCTTTGGTTTTGCAGGTTGAGGAGGAGGAAGGGAAGCCATTGGAGGCACCCTTAAGCTTTTGGAGGAATGAACATGCTTTTTTTTGTTTATACCCTCATTAGGGTTTCTAAATGTATTTATATATTTTATTTAGCTTATTTTTGTTGAGTTTGCCCAAATAGATTTGTGGGTATTTTCCCATTTTATTGACATAGCTAGGTTTGATTTATATTTTCATTTGGGATATGAATGTGTGTGTGTGTGTGTGTGTGTGTGTGTGTGTGTGTGTGTGTGTGTGTGTGTGTGTGTGTGTGTGTATTATTTTTAATTTATATCATTTATTGGGTAACTTGAAATGGGTAAACTATAAGTGAATTACGGTAAAAGAAATCTCTGTGTGTGTGTGTGTGTGTGTGTGTGTGTGTGTGTGTGTGTATACGCGCGCGTGTGTATTCAATTTTTGAGAGGGTTCGACAAGAAATACGGATATCAAGTTTTGCGGCCAAAGCCTCAAGAACAACGAAGTCCACATTGTACGTGGATACCCCTATTCGGAGATTAAAAGAATATTAAACAAAAAAATTATTGGGGTGGGGTGAGCCACCCCCACCCCCACCATTTCTATTTAAAACCAAAGTCCTGGGAGCCATGGCTTTTAGCCTTACCACCATTTTTTTCTTCTTCTTATTTAATAGTTATTACATTTATAAAAAAATTATATGATACAAGTAAATGTATAAATTTTATATATATTCTTATATTTATAAGTATATCTATAAATATGTATATGTATATTTATATTTATATATATATAATATTCTAATATTATTCAAGGACTATATTAATAATAACATACTTTTATTAATTTAACAATATTAATAGTATATAAGTATTTATCTATTTTTTTAATAAGTGCATCAAAATTAATAATACTTTAGTATTAATAATACTTATGATATTAATATCATTATCCAAACATTAATGAACTTCTTTCTCTACAATTTGATAAGTGTTGTATAAGTGGTAATATAGGTTTCATTCCATTTCCCTTAATAACTTGTAATGGATTTATAATAATTTGTAAATGAGAAAGGCATAGTTAGCACTTAGATCACTTCATTTACCAAATATAAGACAATCATAATATGAGCTCTTTTCCATCCAAAAATACAAGAACAAGTATAAATAGTCTATCTTTTCCAATACATGTCTTTCAAATAACACAATGCAATGTAACATCTTTTGATACAAATTTTCCAACCTTCCAAAAAGGAGTTTACAACAATATTTCTAATTATATATTTTACAACAAGAGCAACACCCTTTTTATGGGGGATAAATCAACTACAATGGAATAATATATTTCTTTTTATAAGCTTATTTGCTATTTCAACAAACTATCTTTTCAAACACATTTCTTTCCTTCCCTTTTAATATACAACACAACCTTGAAAACCAATAATCAATGCAACTTTTCATCACAAATATCAATACAATGTCTTCCACTTAAAGTGGGAAAATAATACAAGAATGAAGAGTAAAATGAAGTACAACTTTTCTTCAAGTATAGCTCCAAAATAAACTCTCTAACCAAGCTCTATCATGCTTCATTTGATCACAAAAAAGGGGGAAGAGGAAAAACTCTCCACCCAACCAAGAATTCCAATGAGGAAGAGAAGCCATCCTCCTCATTCGCCCTCGAGCCCCAACCACATTACAATGAAAAATGGATTCAACTCATGCAAACAAACAATCTTCCACATCACAATACTAGATTCCACAATAACACAAAAATCCAAACAACACAACTATAATCACAATAAGGAAAGAAACACAATACACAAGGCGTCAATATGCAAAAGCCAAAGGAGTAAGATCTATGGGGAAGCCACTTATGCATCCCAATGGGAAATGGGTGCCTACCTAAAACCCTCCAATAAAACATCTGAAACCCCTACACACTCTTATGCCTCCCTCAAGTACCTCCTATACCTCCCACAATCTCTTATGCCTTCCTACAAATCTCTTATGGCTCCCTCATAAAAATAGACCAAGTAAGAAATGCAAAAAATTTCTTGTCCTAGGAGGGACACCCAAACCGAACTCCCTCCAAAAATTAAAATAAATCTTATGCCTCCCACATGTAAGATCGTCATAGTCTCCTCCTACACCATACTTAAGCAATCTACCCAAGCAATCATCAAGCTTACCAAAACACTCAAACATGCACATATACACATTACAAAAGGAAGGTATTTTACAAGAGTATAGCTCCTACCTTCTCATGGTATAGCTTGATCCAAGAGTTCCACACCAAGATTCTTCAATTCCAAACAATCACCAAAAGCTCCAACAAATCCACAAGCATTCCAAAATCTTCTCTGTCCAAAAATGCAAGAACACAAAGAAATGAAGTAACCCCCAAATAAGCAAAAGAACTTGAATAATTAGAAAAGAGAGAGAGGATGCTGAGGTGGCTCCATGTAGTATTCCATATCACTCATCCTTAACTCCACCTCAAAATTCAAACCTTGAACTCCAAAACACAATTAACAAGTGGGTGAAGAAATAACATTTTACTTACACACACAATCCAAGCCCATGCCCGTTAAGGACTAAAAATAATTACATTTAAGAAGGTGCAGTAAAAAATTACAATTTTTCTTCCCAAAATACATAATGGAGCCTAATTCTTACTCCCCAACCCATGGGTAGGGTTGGTATAGTAATTTAAGAGGTATGGGACAAGTTTAACTTGTCCCACAAGCCTCCAAAATTTTCCCTTAAGGACAAATTCTTATTTTAAAGGGGGGTTAAGTGTTTCACACTCAAGGTTACTTACACATCACTTACAAAACATAATACAAGAGCGATCTAGTATAATAAATGAATTATTTTAACCCTTTTATATTTTTTTAGTAAACTAATTAATTTAGTAATATAGACATAAATCAATTAATTAATAAAAGGAGAATACATCACCATAAAATCAGATACTAAAAATATATAAAGGAAACTAAATAAAAAAATAACACATAACCCCTTGGTCATAATTGAATGTGATTCCCCCCATGGGAACCCCCTAACAACAATTCAAACACACTCACCTAACCAAATACATGTTGCCATGGTGACCCTTGTTGAATTCATATAGCATTCTAATGTGGTTGGTCTCCAATCCCCCCGATGTTTGTTGTGATATGTATACCTAAAAAACACATAACACCTCCTTCACCCTCGTGGCCACATCAAAACATCAAAAATAAATGTACAATATAACTCCACAATCGTCTATATATGAATCAAAACATTATCTAGGAAAGTAACGATATCCGTTATAATTTCTAACAACATCTCGGTCCTATATTTCATCAATAACCATATGATCATAAGATTAGTTCAATTATCTAGGTCTACTCAATATGAAGAAATATCACATGTCAAAATTATATATATATATATAAAACCATGTCAACAACATATCAATATTAATATAAAAATGTCTCTAATAATCCACACGCATCATATATGAATTGAAATCAACAACAGTCCATTATCTCTAACATCTAACATCATGGTAAATCAAAAGCTACAATAATATCCATAAGTATAGTTGACAGTATAAAAATTAATAACAAAAATCTTTGGAAGGGAAGTGGGCACTACATCCCCTCCCTTAGACCGACTTCCTCTCGGAAGTCATGGAGAAAGAGGTAGGAGTCAATGCAATAGAAAAAGGATCATACCCTTTGTGGAATTATTTTTCTTTAAACAAGTGTGGGTCTATTGAACCCAAGTTTGGTGCAGTGAAATTCGAAAAGAGTAGGGAATATTTCAAGGGATGAGTTATAAAATATCTTCATGCAAGGTTGTGAGTATTTAATTATAGAGATTAACTTTTCGTGATCAACCAAGATACAACATATAACATTATATCATGAAGAGGTCAAAGGAGTCTCAATAATAACCACCAAGTAAAGGAATATCAGGGAGAATTTCGTGAAATCGATATGACCACATAGTTTCCCATGGATACAACATACTACGATAAAAAAATTAAGGCTTCCACTAAGGTTAAGTTATGCTTTCAAAGTTTGTTATTTAGACAAGGCTAGCAGAATCAACCATGACCAAAAATTTTGTACGAGAAACATGTCTACTCAAGGGTCTCACAATTTTGAGATCACACAAGATGAGGTTAATCAACAAGGAAGGACACCTAAATCAGAAAAACATTTAAAATCAAGGGACTATTCATCGAAAGCACTTTTATAACTCACAAGGGTATAATCAAATTTTTATGGTAATACTAGCAAAGTCATGACCACAAGGTTTCCTATAGTCTGATTTTACATTTTTTTAAAGGATCGAACACACCACACTAACCAGATCTAGAGACATAAAAAATTTAGAAAAATAATTCCTTTAGCAACTAACATATCAATACAAGAAGCACCATTCACTATAACACAATGATATTCATTTATCTTATTTCCTACTCAAGCTTGGAATAACTATAAAGAGAGAACATAAATAAATCATAACACCAAAGAGAAGTCAAGGTAGCAAGTGAGAAGAAAAAGTAACAAGGGGCGTTCAATTTCATTCTAGAAGTGCATCACACTAAAACAAGTAACAACTTACGAAAAACAACTCAAACTTTCTTTTACCAATGGCAAAAAGAGCAAACATCAACAAGGTGTCATAAGCAATGGAAAGAAAAGAGGACATCCCAAAATTGTTTCATATCCTTAACATATGTTGCCTTAAAATTACAATAACCTAGGTCACCAAGGACTAAATCAACACACAAGGAGGCTTGTTTTCTTAAAAGCAAGAGATAAGACCCAATCCTAAAAGGCCGAACTTGCACTTGTCGAGCTATAAGACAACAAGGGTATGAAAACCCAAACATACAAGGGAAAAACACCTATACCTATACACAAGGGAGTACTACACAATTATAGCACATCACTAACAAACAAGGCTTTTTCACACTTCCGGGTAGGCAATGAGAACTAAAGGTTCAACTATACATTGTACTCAATACATAAATCTTACTCATTTTGTAAATCAACTTATTAAGTCAAAAGTTATAGTGTTTCTTTCTAATCACATTCCTTATGAGTTTTCTTAATTTAAAACTTCTTCCTATCATGACATCACATGTTTGTCTTATAAGGAGCACCACTAATGTGGGCATGATATGTCACCATTCTATATATGTGAAATAAATACTTATTTTTACTCATATGGAAGGTAGATGGACAAAGTTTCCTTTCTATTCTACTACATATATTTTATCTCTTCTATTAATCTACCAAGGTTATAGCAAGGGACATTTTAATTTTTCTATGTTCCTGTTTATTTGTTAACTTTCAAAGTAAAAGTCCCTCAATTAGAGTTTTGTGGTGTTTGGGTGAGTCATCTTATTAATTAAATTTTAACGAGAAGTAAGAGTCAAACATATCACACTATTAATTTTATGGGAGAGAGAGATAAATCCACACATTGCATTTTTAATTCTAAAGGGACAAGAGACATTTAACATAGCCAACACATCATCAATCTTGTAAGAACTAGGAATCAATCTGCCAATATGAGTCACACCAAGATTTCAAGGGTTTACCAAAATAATTGCAAGCATTAATAAAAAATATTTGTGGGTCTCCACAAGTCTCAAAAGAAACTATGACAAAAAAAGACCCATTAAAGAAGCATATTGTAGTGCCCACTTCTCTTTGATACTTTTTGATACTGATCACGACAATCGTTGACTATAACATGAACATTATTATAATTTTTATTTAGCACGATGTTAGATGCTCTATCATGGATTATTGTTGACTTTGATTCTTATATGATGCATGATGATTCTTAGAGACATTTTTATATATTTATGTTGATATACTATTTGACATGGTTATATTATAGATGTTGTTTGGACTTGTGATAATTGGATATTTTGATTAGACCTAGAAAATGAAAATTGGATTAAAATTGATGATGATATAGTTGTTAATGAAATTGTAAGTGATATTGTTGATTGTCTTGATGATTGTTGTGATTCACATATATATTGATGATCTTGAAATTATATTTATATTCATTTTAATGTTCTAGTATGG